>JAFEMH010001224.1:0-512277 GCA_022495995.1 Adenophora triphylla var. japonica | reverse complement strand
GGACCTTGTAGGACTTGGCCTCTACCCACATGGTGAAGTAGTCGATGGCTACTAAAGCACAAATTCATGCCCATCTGCTTCTGTAGCGGGGCTATTTTCCACTATCACATCAATACCCCAGGGTTGCAGTAAATGGCCCGAGTCAGGTCATGCGATACGATGTGTCGCTGAGGCTGGGAGATGGTTGAGGTTGGCAAACCGCTGGGCACTTGTCGCATGCTCGGACGTCTTGGACGCGATCTGTTTCCATGGAAATCCAGTGGTAACCCATTACCGAGGAGAGTCAACTTGCATCGGGGCTCTTGGCATTCATATGAGGACCGCGAGGACCATTGTGGACTTCGATCGTCAACTCTTTAGCCCTTTCTTGAGTGACGCATAAGAGGAGTGGTCCTTGATACCGCTTCTTGTACGGGTTGCCTCCTAGAATGACATAATGGGAGGCCAACCTTTCAAGGCTTGCAAGCTCTTGGCTGCGACACCTTCTTTTGGTCTACCTTCTTCGTCTTTGAAAGGCGACTCTCCATCCTTGAGGAGGCTGGTAAATTTGATTGTACCACGGTTCCTTGATAGGCTCGGGTCCCAGGTCTACTTCACAACGAAAGGCTGGGGCTTCTCTTCTACCCACTCTGAAGGGTTTTATGGCTTTTCCCTCGGGGATCTCTACCGGTGAGGCTAGAGTAGCTAGGGCATCTGCGAATCTGTTCTTTTCCCTTGGCAAGTAGTGGAAAGTCACTTCTACTGAGCTTTGTCCGATAAGCTCCTCCATATGGGCGTGATACCGGCGAAGATTAGGGTCCACGATCTTCCATTTGTTGGAGACACGGTTGATGATCGAGTGAGTCTCCGTAAACTTCGAGCTCTTTGACGTTCCTTTCTAAGGCAGCTTCCAAACCAGCAATGCAGGCTTCGTACTCGATGACATTGTTCGTGGCAGGGAAGTTCAACTTGAGGGCTATGGGTGTATGCTCATCTTTCGGATCGACTAGTAGCATCCCTACGCCATTTCCTCTTTTGTTAGCGGCTCCGTCAAAGAATAATTGCCATCGGTTCTCGAGGCTCGGCTGCGAAGATCCCTTCATGCGGGAATTGGGGTTCGGGCCCTCTGTCCTCATTGCGGGAAGTTCGCCGGAGTGGTCGACAATGCTTGACCCTTGATGGCCTTTACAGTCACATAGTTGATGTCGTACTCTGCGAGAAGAAGGACCACTTTGCCAGACAGCATCGAGAGGGAAGGCTTATCAAAGATGTACTTGATGGGGTCCATTTTTGAGACCAAATTCACGGGGTGGGCTTGCATATAATGCTTCAACTTGCCGACTACCCCGAGACCGATCTGCACAAGTCTTTTCACATGCTTTGAGTAATTGAGCTCACTTCCCTGTAGACTTCAGGTTGACAAAGTAAATGGCGTTTTCTACGAGAGTCTTTCTTCTCCGAGCAAGCATAGCCCCAAGCTGCCGTATCGTGTGACGGTAAGATAGAGCGAAGAGGTTTACTGTCTATGTGGGGGCATAGCAGGAGGATGTACCAAGTATGCCTTAATGCGGTCAAGGCATCCTGGCATTCTTCGGTCCATTCTGTGTCTACATTCTTCTTCATGAGCTTGAAGATGGGCTCGCACATAGTGGTCAACTGATTGACGAAACGGCTGATGTACTGTAACTTCCCCATAAAGCTCTTGACTTCTGTCTGGGTTTAAGGTGGCCTCATATCCATAATGGCTTTGATCTTTCGGGGGTCGACTTCGATACCTCGCTCCGTGACCATATACCCAAGCACTTTTCCCCTTGTCACTCCAAAGGTGCATTTGGCAGGGTTTAGTCTCATGGAATGTTGTCTCAGCCTCTCAAAAAACTTCCGCAGGTCAACAAAGTGCTGCCAATCCTCGCCTTTGGAGTGAATTATCATGTCATCTACGTAGACCTCAATCTCCTTGTGGATCATGTCATGGAAAAACGCGGTCGCTGCCCTTTGGTAAGTAGCCCCGGCATTCTTGAGCCCAAATGGCATCACTGTATAACAGTAAGTTCCCCACGGTGTGGTGAAGGCTGTCTTTTCTTGGTCTTCTTCGGCCATCTTGATCTGGTTGTAGCCTGTAAAGCCATCAATGAAGGATTTGACTTCGTAGTTGGCGAGTGGAGTCCACAGGGATGTCTATGTTTGGCAAGGGTAATCATCTTTGGGGCTGGCCTTGTTCGGATCCCGGAAATCTACAGCAGCGCACCTTCCCATTGGCCTTGGTGACGGTCACAATATTGGACAAACCAGTGTCGGATATTCGATGACTACGATGAATCCTACCCGCAGTAGCTTCTCAATTTCTTCTTTGACTGTAGAGACCACTCGGCTTGATTTTCCTTAATTTACTGCTTTGCGGCAGCATGCGGTGCTAGAGGGATCCTGTGCTCCACTATTGAACTGTCTAGCCCTGGCATATCCCTGTATGACAATGCAAACACGTCGACGTATTCTCTGAGCAGATCGATCAGTCTGTCCCGTTCAACCCCCTAGAAGAAGTTTCCAATCTGTGTCTCTTTAGGTTCCTCGACAGTACCCAAGTTCACACTTGTCAAAACCTCCTCGGCAGCTTGGGCCCGGTTTTCCTCTTTTTCTGTAACCTGCTTAAAGATTTCTTTAATGTATTATTCATTTAGTGTGTTTGCATCTTGTTCAAATGATTCATTATTAACTGTTGTTAAGTTTTGAGGTAATTTATCATTTGTTAAGTTGGCAATAAGAGGATACTCAGTAAGATCTGTCATTTCATTCAAAATAAGGGGAAAGATGACATCGATTACATTTTGATAGTCCTCAGGCGTGAGGCCTTCGGATGACTCAGAGGACTGGAATTCAAAGATTCCTGACTCGACTGTATAGACGCTACTGACTCTGGACCCTACACTACTTATTGACTCGAGGGTACTTGACTAAGGTTGGACCGGGATCTCACTCCTTCCTGCTGTTGCCCTGGGGAGTAGCAGACTTGTCAGCATTCTTCAGAAAGTTGGAGACTTCAAATTGATCAAAAACTTGTCGGAAATCATTGACAGGCCGGTACCGTGGAAAGATGGTGAGGGGAGCTAGAGTAGCTTGATGCAATCTCTCGGCGAGCTCGTCCGTGACATTGGACTAAATTGGTGAAGAGTTACGACTCATCTTGTCGATGCTGGCTCTTGATAACTCATTTTCTCTTCTTGATCTTGGACACCACGAGCTTGTCGGTATAGCCAACGGGAGGGTTGGCTGGATAATCTTGATGAAGTCTTCTTCGGAAGGGATCTTAATTCTCCCTTGGCTCGGCTACGTATTCAATAGGCTTTACGTATTACGCTTCTAGATCTGCTAGCTTCTCATTGAATTTCACGATGGCCATAAATTCGGCACTTTCCTTCAAGAGGGTCACCGTCCATAGGGGTATCGAAATTGGGCCCGTGCTTTGAATGATGGGTTCCTTGGCGGGCTGTTTGGCATAAGCTGACATAGTAATCGAACTTGCGGAAGGCTCTCCCGAGTTCCGACGCTCTTGTCCCAGGCTTCATACCTTTCCTTTAATTTACGCTGCGTGGACTTCCTCTTCTTCTTTTTCTTGAAGGAGCGTCTTCATTAATCCATTCTTGATACTCGTATTCCGAGAAAATCCTCACGATCGCATACATCATACCGAGATATGGGGCTTGGGTTGAAGCTGGGATGGCCTCTCCGACTACTTGGTCATTGTTGACTACCATGTTGGCCATTTGGACCTTTGGAAAGCCGACAAACCGAGGATTACTCGCGAACCGTTCGAGAATTCTCGCGCTAACAAGTCGGCTGACCCGGTGTTCTCACCCACTTCTTTCTCGTTGCGGGAAAGGGATAGGAGAGGTTTAGACTCGGGGTAGGTGTTTAGGCTGAAGGCTCAAGCAATATGCAAATTAAGAATCTTCCAGTTTACTTAAAACAATGTCTTTTATTATTTGGTTGGAAAAGGGGATTTGCCCTTCTTTTTCGCAACTACTCTAGATCCTGGATCAGTGGGTTCCGTCACTACGTCTATAAGCCCCTCGTATTCCACCTGTATTTCGACCTCCAGGTGGGCGGCCCGGGCGGGTCCTATAGGGCACGCGGATCCCACCGACCGAGAGTAAAGAATGCTCCTAACGGGTCTAGCGGGTCATAGGAACTTTCAACGCACGAGCGATGCGAATTATGGTTAAGGCAATACCAGAAAGGTCTCGTCTTTCTGCCTTAACGGAATTTTGGCAGAGTTTCGCTTGAGCGAATGACGTTTCGACTTTTCGGTAATGTCCGAGAAGATAATAGGCATGGGTTGGGCGGCAAAAGCCGAATGACGCGATGTCACATTGAACTTCGTTGCATACGCAGTGCGTGAGTCAGAATCGAAGTCAATGCCGGGTCAAGATCTTGCCAATTATTCCTTGTCGGAATTTTGGCAGAGCTTCGCTTGAGCAAAAGATCTTTGGACTTTTCTTGGCAAAGACTCGGTCTCGACTCTTACGCATTCCGTGTGGGTCAAGGTCAAAGGCAATGTCGGAGTCAAGATTCTACCAATTTTTCCTTGTCGTAATTTTGGCAGAGTTTCGCTTGAGCGAAGGACCTTGACTTCCGTTATGAACTAAGGCTTGACCTTTACGAGGGTATGCAACTGGGCTATATGACACGGACTAGACCAAAAACCAACCAAAAAGTCATGGTTTTTTGAAACGTGTGACACGGACTGTGCATTGGTCGACACCGCTGCCATGGGGAGGTTGGAATGATTCGTGCGCGCCGGGAGCATCGTAAGCTGTCAGTACTGATCAGTTTGGAACCACCCCGGGTTTGAATGACGTGCGTGCAAAGTGTATAGGATATATCAGGTGCGCGTAGTGTGCGGTTTCCTAAAAATGTTCCTTTTTGAGTTAAAACAGAGATTTTCATAAATGTGTTTTAAAGGAATGATTTTTCGGGACGGGGAGAATGCAGCAGATAAGCACGTAAATTTTCTGGGAGCCCCAGTCAGTCTTGGAACTGAGTAGCCCCAAGCTGCTAGGACTACCAGATTAACCATGATTTTTCCTGGTGGAATTGCCACTGAGGTCGTCTGGTCAGAATCTAAGGAGGATTGAGCCGTACGACTGCATGGATCAATTTTCCATGTTCCACTCCTTTGCTATTTTCGGGTTGTTTCCCGTTCGAAGTATGCACAGATTCCAAGATGCAAATGATGCAATGCAAGGTAAAGAAAGCAAGCACGATAAATGGAATCCGCGATGGGAGTCTAACCCGCTCAAAGGGAAAAACTTTCTTTTATTTTTTTTTCAAAATTTTTTTCGAAAAGAGATATTGGTACGTGGGATTGTTAAACCACCGGTTATCCCAAGCCCCGGGTTAGAGAGCGATACAGGAAGGTTAAGTGGTTTCCACCTATATACCAAGTATCGATTTTTTTTTTGTTTTGAAAATAAAGCTTTTCTCCTTTGGGATATCCCCAGCGGAGTCGCCAAACTGTGAATGTGTGCCCAAATTTTGGATTCACGCGAGTTTGAAGACATCCGGTTTAATTTGAAAAACGGAGTCGCCACGCCATTTTGAATACCTCAAAACTTTGAAAAAAAGGTTTTTATGGGTTCGGAGGTTAAGTTACCCCTTGGGAAGAACGGATCGTCGTTCACCCAAGGTGCCTTGCCGGAGCAAGTCTCCCAAGATTCCATTAACCGTGCTTGCTTGCGTGCTTTCTTGTGTGCATGTGTTTGAAAATAAGGAAGGGAATGTCCCAAGTCGTCTTCCGGACGTACAAACCATTTATTGGTTGTCGCTCGGGATTTTTTGGATTTTATGTATTCGGGATTTTGATCCCGTCCTCATCTTGGACTTGTGATCATCGCTTTTTTAACCTCGAGACTTGCGTGATCGAGAGAATGACTCTCTTTATAGTCAAAGATGAGGTTCTTTAGAAAAGGAGGGTCCTTAGCCCATCAATCCTACGCTTTAAGACGGTCGAGCTCATATAGATGCTTCATACTCGTCTTAAGCGATAATTGGAGATATAGGGTTCAAGGTTGTCCCTTTCTAAAGAGATCATGAAACCTTTATGGAAGAAACGATGTAAAGATGGGATCTTTACACCGGTCCGTTCCGAGGTTGCTAATAGGGACATGGGGGAATGCATGTAAAAATGACATTTTTAGTGAAAAGATGACATTTTGGTTTGCAAAGGATGCATTTTTGATTTTAAAGAAGTGATCTTTATTGCAAAGGATGCTTTTTAATGTAAAGACATGATTTTTATGCAAAGGATGCATTTTTATGAAGAAATTGGGATTTAATATGCAAGGGATGCATAAAGATTGCATTTTGAGGAGCATAGGATGCTAATTTAGGATAAAGATATGATCTTTAATGCAAAGGATGCATGAAAAAGGATTTTATGTGCAAAGGATGCATTTTTATGATAAAGACTTGATCTTTATATGCAAATGATGCTTTAAGATGACATTTTTATGTGAAAAATGGGTTTTTTAGGTGCAAAGGATGCACCTTTATATATGAAGACTACATCTTTAATGGCAAGGGATGCCTAATGCATGCAAAGGGGGAAGGGGGATGATAAAGATATGATCTTTAAACTACCAAGTCCCAAGCAATGATAATAACAATATATGAATGCAGTGAGCAAATTAATTCATATAGAGCAATTAGGATGCAAAGTTAGGGCGTGAGAGGTTACCAATGGTCGCCTCTTCTTCTTTGGGGTGGAGCTAGGAGGAAGGATCGATCTTGGATCTTCAAGGAGGAGGGAGGAGGCTTCTTGGCTTTCTTCTTCACCTTCTTGGACTTCCAGCAGCTTCTTGGAGTGTATTTTTCGTATTGTGGTGATATTGTGTTTTTTGTTGATGATTAAAATGGGTAGAGGAGGGCTCTATTTATAGGCAGTCTGGGAAGAGCGAATGAAGCCGTGCGGCTGGAGGTCCTTGGCTAATGCAGCCGTGCGGCATTATCCACAATGACTCAGCATTTCTAGAAACATGCAAGGTGGCAAATTCTAGAACTTTCCTCCCAATTAAGAAAAACATTTTTCTTAATGGATAAGCCTCCCTTTCAGCCCTTAATTAATTTGGAACAGTTCCGGAATATTTCCGGAACACTAGGAAGGTCCGGGGAATTACCGGAAAACTTACCGAAATTGCCGGAAAGTTTAATCGGAAGGCATGAGCCAGATTTGGGTACTTACAGTCATCCAGTTCCATTTCTTTGCTTTCATCATTTTCTTTCTTCTTCATTTTATTGGGTATAAAAATTTTCCTATCACCCCTTGGCAAACCCAGTATCCGCTGCACCTCTTCTTCAGTCACAGGGAGCTCATCTCCATTTTCTAATGTTACTATGTTATCATTTGCATTGTAGTTGTTGATAACATAGTAGCCTATCCTGTGGGCAAGATTGGTAAACTTGAAATGAGAAATCTTTTCAAATCCGTTAAGTTTTAACCAATCCATTTGAGCTGAATTTAATTTAGACAGTGCTTCCAAGAGCCTTCTCGGGCTGCCTCTAATTTTTGATTTTTTATATTGTTCAAACATTGAGATTAAATGCATTTCTAAGATTCATGATCACATCTTTATAAATGCACTAAAAATATGTTTCTTTCTTCTATTATGTAATTTCTTTTCTTTTATAGAAAGTTAGATATCTATGACTTAGGCTTAGTATGTACATTGACTTGGGTCATGATTTACCAGACTTAGCTTTTTGGACATATTATTACCAATTACAATGAGTAGCCTTTACTATGGTAGGTAATTGTTTCAATCAAATAGGGGATATTGTTCGGTATGCTCATTATAAACCCTCTCCTATTAGTTAATATCATCATACCATACCTAATACTATCATTATATAAACTTTAGGACTTTATGTAAAAAGTTGTAAACTTTAATTTTAGTTAAGTCCATTTCTTGTAAGATAGTTAATTAGGCTTGAGAAGGATGGCCATTTAAAATTGGCCCCAAGAAAGAATGCTAGAAAGACAGAGTCACAGTTAGTTCTGCCATGAACTCGACCGCAACAATACATCTGACCGCACATTGGCATCTGAGCGTGAAGATCAGAGATAGACAACTCAACCGTAGAAGCTAAAAAGCTGTAGTGTCATACTTAGTTTCTGAACTTGATGTTGAAGAGAAAGGTTGACAAACTTAACCATGATTAACTTAAGACCATAACTCAGAGTATAATAATAAATTATATCGTTGCAGAATTTAAACGGAGAATTTCAAAAAGGTGACTGATGTCCTCATTCGTACAGTGCCATAAACCTTTCCACTAACTTATGCAACAAAAAGACAAGGAAATGTGCTCCTATCAGACATCAACAACACATTGTTTATAAAATTTATCCTTTAAGGATTCCAAACGGCTAGTTGCTCACACCCAAGTGTATAAATTTACCTCATGTTCAACTTATGAAGATTGCTATAGACATTTGTTAGTCCCAATTGGTAGGAAAATAGGCTAGAGGGGAGGGGGGGGTAAATAGCCTTTTTACAGTTTAAAGAAAATATTGTGTAAATCAAAGTCACTAATCGGTAGGGCATAAAATGATCAGTAAGCACAGCGGAAAAGACGTGACTTAGTTTTGAACTCATACAAAATCAGTAAGAAAATGTTTAGAGCTTGGTTTTAAACACAACAGTATTTCTTAAACTTTATGCAGTTGCATGTGGTTTGGTATAAGGAAAAACTAATGAAGCCAGTAAGATGAATAGGTTGTCAGTGATAGAGTTCAACTGGCAAGATAAAAGTTAAGCAAAGAAAAGTAAAGACAGAGACAAGGTATTTGGCGAGGTTCACAACTTAAATGCTGCTACGTCCTCTACCATGTTTGGTCAGAACTTGGATTTTGAGTAAAGTTCACTATCAGTTTATCCTAGTCTATTACAAGAGCAGCTTTGCCGGTTATAAAGATTTATGTCTAGAATCTACTGTTGAATCTTAAGACAAAAACTGACCAAGTGTTTTTGAGTGGCAAGTTCAAGAACTTATCTCACTCAGTTGTGTGTGTGAATCTCAATCAATGCACTCCAAGGATTGTATTGTTAGGGAATGCCTACAGTTTTGATGAGTTGTGCACGAGTGTATATTTTCTGGACTTAAATGCTCGAGCTTCATTGAATGCTTCAAGCAATTTCTCTTCAATGCAACAACCAACCTTATTCAATGCTCTAAAGTCTTCAATTTATACTAGGAGGGAGTAGAGATAGTTGACGTTGAAGGGATAGGTGGAAATTTGAATATCAAGGTTGGTAGGTTAGGATCAATAAATGCCATATCTTTTGCATTTAATGAAGGAGATATGAGGTAAGGGCATTTCGGCGTAGTCCAGTGGGTAAAGACCCCTTTGTCCCATTCGGTCACCTACCAAAGCAGATAAAGGACAAAGTAGAGCTAAAAATAGCTCCTGTGTCAAAACTAGCAGAATGGGGTTAGCAGAAGGATGAAACTAATTCTAGCAAACAAGTACGAATAAGAGATAGAGATATGACCGTTGTCTCTGGTAGACCATCTATAGAAGAAAGTCTTCAAAAGTGCTAGTCACCTATCTTGCTGAGAGATGTTGGCGAATGAGATATTGTTCGGCTGGTTACCATATTGATCTCACCAGTATGTTGTCATCTTGAAGAACTTGATACACTAGCACAAAGGCATCAGCAAGAGAACCAAAAATTAATTCTAATTAAATTAGGGGTCTCTAACTAGCCACAAGTTTGGGATTAAGCAATTCTAAGTCTACACATATATTTGACCTAACAATCTCCTCCTAATTGCTTAAGTCCAATCACCCTAAACAGAATCATCTACTTAGCCTAGATAAGAGACTGAGTTAAGGATTTAGATTTTATTTATCATCTCCTAAGCTAAGTGACTACAGGTGAATGTAAAGAGAAAGTACCTGCAGAAAGGTTAGATTTGCAGATATATGAACATATTGTGAGTAAACAAAAGACAAATAATAGAGAGAAAACAAAACATTAGCATAGGATATAATCTTTGAAGCTTTAGGAGAGGATATCTATATCATCGGTTACAGGACTAGATATCAGCAGAGTCAGTAACAGAAGCATTAGCATCAGACTTTGACTTCTTCTCTTTCATTGATTCTATCCTTTCTGCCTTCCTTTTCTTGCTGGCTTTATACCACTCTATCAGCACTTCATTCTTTCCTTCAAACTTGGCTATATTCAGATTGGCTTCAGCAAGCTTGCCCTCAGCAGCAGCAACCCTTTCTTCAGCAGACTTGAGTTTAAGTTCTAACTCCTGAATACTATGATCTTGTCTTTCATTCACAGTGGCTAACAGCTGCTGATTCTTGAGGGTGCTGTCCACTATATCACATAGCTTTTCAAATTTTTCTTCACTGTTCATAGAATCAAGAGATAGAGCTCTGGCTGGGGTTCTGATGGCTTTGGCTTTGGCAGTGATTCTGTTGGCTTTGTCCTCCTCCTGAGTGGACTTAAGCACAACACTTTTAAGTTTATTAAGCCTATCATGAAAATACAGGCCTAGATCACCGATGTCGGCCCGAAGAACAGGTTCAAAAGCTTCAAAGAGATGGCCATACTGATTAGCAAAATAGCCATACATTGTATTGATAGGGACAAGCTTGGATGGATCAGCATCAGAATCTTCATCGGTAACCATTACAAAACCAGCCAAAGGAACCAGTAGAGGGTTAGCGGCATCAGTAGAAAGAAAATAATTCATCAGGAATGGTAGTGTTAACCACCAAGGGAGTATCAGCAAATCATGGAGCAGGGGGGATGACAAGTAGAGGAAAATTAGGATGAACCACAATAGATTTATAAGCAGAAAGAGGGGAGTCAAGAAACATATGACCATTGTTCTCCAGGAAAAGGTAGAATGCCAAAATGAGATTCAGAAAAGCTCTTCCATTGAGCAAGATACGCATGAAACCAAGACACATCATCTTGCCAGTATCAACTGCATGTTCTTGATGAATTGGTCTAGAAGCATAAAGAGGCAAGGTGATGGCAAGAGCATGCTGGTAAACTAGCTTCAGAAGGCTAGCAGGGGAGAGAGGAGATATCTCAAGAATGTCTGTCACCAAATCATTAATCATCATGCATTTCCTCTTGATACCACCTGAATAGATGCACACTTCCATGGGAGATTCACCATGAAGACATATATCACCACAAATCTTAAGAGAACCAGGTTGATTTACAGTTAGAGGAGAGACTTTAACTTTGGCATGAGAAACAACAGGGGTTTTCTTCTTGCCATGCTTGATGTCTTTGTTCCATTTCAGCCAGAAAGGAGTCATGCTGGTTGAGCCTTGCAGGAATTCAGCATTTTTGAATGGAAATTTGATATTCCTAGATCCTGACCACCAATTTAGCCTTTGATGAGGAGGAAAGAGAATATTACCAGTGGCATCTCTTGGAATAGACCTCAAAGTTGTGTACCAGTTGGAGCAGAACATCAACCGGCAATCATCTCTCAAGAAATCATACGAGGTAGGTGGGGTATATCTTCCTCAGCTTCAGTCGGAATATCCTTATAATCATCAGGATCTATTTCATCAGGGCTCTCTTTATTATTTTCAGCAATGGCTTCAGGTTCTTGAGTAGATTCAGCAAAAAGACTGGGAATATGAACTTTTTCAGAGTTATAAAGAAAAGACTCAGAAAAGGCATTTTCAAATTCTTCAATTTGAAGACCAGCAGCTAAAACAACATTAGTAATCGCTCCTCTTCCCAAATCAGCAACCACAGAAATATGAGTGTCTGTAGTTTCCTCAAACTCAGCAAGAGGATTTTTATCAGCAGGTTTATCTGGCAAGGCTTCTCCTGAGATGGCTACCAGCACATACTGGACAGGGCTTGCAGCGCTTTCTTTATGAGCACAAGTCAAAGGAATAGACACATTCTTCTTAAGAATAGTGCTGATGGGTTTGTCATCATCTTCATCATCAGATTCAATCCTGCTGGAATCAGTACTTTCACTTGAGTCCTCATCTGCTGGTACATCAGCAACCTTATCAGAGCTCTTATCAGAAGAATCATCCTTCTTCTCTTCTGAAGAGCTAGCATTTCTTCTTTTTAAGGCCTCTTCAGAATAAGAAATGAGCTCAATGGTTATATTTAAAACATTCTCAATCAGCTGATCAGCAAGAGGACCACGGGTAAGTGTTTCAGCATCGGAGTACTTGAATCCCCAATCCTCATCATTTTCTGCTCTTCCTTGCTGATAGGGATCTTCTTTAAGGAAATCAAACTGAGTTTTAAAAAGAGAAGCATAAGCAATCCAAATGGAAATTACCATGAGATCCTACCTGATTCGGTCTTGAAACAAATAAACTTGATTCCACAGCAAGGGCAACAAGTCAAAGTATCTGCCAAAGTTCAACTGAAGCTCGTTCTTGCTAAGATTTTGATATTTGGACAGAGGAGGGAACTTTTCAGCAAAAGTTTCATTTAAATTCAGCTTGGACCTTGAAATTACCCGGATTTCGCGCACGGCGAAAGCGGTTGTCTTTCGCGGAGGGTTGGTGTCTGAGACCTTGCCTTTGGGAAGGAGAGGAGTTGCCACGCGGTTTTGTATTTTGAGCCCAAACGTTGAGAAACGGCTTTAGGTTGAAAATAGAGTCGTTTTTATTGGTAGCAAAAACTTAGGAAAAGGCTTTGAAAATAGGGGATCATTTTTATTGGTAGCAAAAACGAGTAAAAAGCTTTGAGTACCAGAGATTGTTAGGTTCGGAGGTCACGTTACATTTTGGGAAGAGTATTACGAGATCACCCGAAATGCCTCGTATGACGAGTCTTTCTACCTTTCTCGAAAACGTGTATGTGTGTGTGTGTGTGTTTTGAAATGGGGGCTTGAATGACAAGCTTAATCTTGGTTTGAATGTCAAACGTTGATTAGGTGACTTTGTTTGAAAAGACGAGCGTTTGAATGACAAACGTCGGTTTTAAGTTTGAAATGAGCGTTTGCGTGGCAAACGTCGATTTTTGAGTTTGAAAAGAGAGTTCGAAGGACGAACTCCGGTTTTGAACCGGGCATTACATTGTTAACGATTTTTACGGGAAAAATGCGTATTAAATGATTTTAAGTGTCAAATGGCAACTTTTAGTTTGAAGATGAGCGTTTGGAGGCCAAACGTCATTTCGCGCTTTTTAAAAGAGAGTTCGAAGGTTGAACTCCGGTTTTGAACCGGGCATTACATTGTTAACGATTTTTACGGGAAAAACGCGTATTAAATGACATGCAATCAACGAATCGGGTTGCGACTCGGACTTTGAAAAGTAAATACTATCACGATCCAAATGGGTCGGACTTTGTAAATGACAGTATTTAAAGCAGTATCAATGGAATCAAACGATCCGGAATCGTAAATGACGATCAACGAGCCAAAATGGCTCGGAATTGTAAATGACGATCAACGAGCCAAAACGGCTCAGAATTGTAAATGACAGAAAGTAAGTGACGATCGACGGATCGATCGATCCGGAATGGTAAATGACATAAAAAGTAAACGGCAGGGTCGGAACGCCGTTTTAACCGTGATTACTTCTCTTACGGGAAGAGAAGAGAGGATCGAGGGCTAAAACGTATCGGACCCCGTTAGACGGAGCGTCTACATTTCAATAACGTTGTTCGAAAGCGGTTGTAGCGGCGGCGCGTAAGCGAGACGAAATGAGAGATTTAGAGAGAGGGAGTTATACCTATGGCTAGGGTCGACTCCTTTGGCTCGGGGTGTGTACGGGACACGGAAAGTAGTTTGAAACGGTGTTTCGGAGTGGTGAGGCGTATTTGATCGAAATACGGAAGTTTCACGCGAATCGAGACAAACGGGGGCTCGGGAGGGTGAAGAGCTTAGGGCCGAGGGGTGGTGATTTTTGGTGTAAAATTGTCCTCCTTTTGGCTTTGACAACTTCTATTTATAGGTGAAAAATGCGGTAAGAGTCGGACGGACTTAGGCGATTTCCGGGGTTTTGTGGTATTTTGGAACTTTGAGGGCTTCTTTGGCAATTTCAGAAAATTTGCACGAGGAGTCGGCGGACTTTGGCCCGAAATCCAGGAGTATTTTAGTCTTTTCCCTTTGATTTCTGATTGAAAGGTGATGGGAGGCTGTGGCATGGCTGCCATGTGTCCCGTGACTCACGAAAGGTGTGGGAGTTCGTTCTCGGTCCGGTTTCATCCGTTTTTAAAATAACAGTCAGGAAAATGTCAAAACGCCCGGAAAGTGCCGGAAAGTGTGTTTTCGGGGAAAGCCGTACTTTCACGTGCGATGGCGTGTGTTAAGTACGTTTCGGCGTCGGGATGCAGGGCGATCCGGGGCGTCTCGTTGGCTTGGCAGCGGGGAGTTTAACGAGTTCGGTTAACCTGGAAGCGGGCCGGTTAACGGATTTCGGTTAACTTTCGACGGATTTTGACGATCCGGATTTGGGTACTTACGGTTAGCCCCTCGGCGACGTCTCCTCGGAAGGAGGTGGGGTCGTTGAAAAAGATAAGGATCCAAATCGGGATGCCTTACTTTGGAAAGACACAGGCGGTCAGTGGTGGACCCTTAGCGAAAGGATTTCTACGTATCTCGGCGGGAATCAAGCCGATCGTAGTTCGTAGGTGCAAGGAGCCGCGCGTGGGGACCTTGACACAGCGAGGCTGTTAGGAGCGTCGAACACTGAATGAGACCATTGCGAGTACGGAAACTGAATGGAGACTATTGTGAGGCATACGGACACAGGATTCTGAAACCTTCGAGGGCGTGTGGCGCCTCGGCCGGAGTTCTTGAAGCTTACGAGGCGTGTGGTGCCTCAAGCCGGAGATTGTTCGATCATACGGGGCGTGTGGCGCCTCAAGCCGGAGATTCTTGTGCGCGAGCGTGTGGCGCCTCAAGCCGGAGATTGTTGTGCGCGAGGCGTGTGGCGCCTCAGCCGGAGATTGCGAGGATACGTTTATCACAGAGACGGGCGTTCGTGCCTTGAATGCTGGGCTTACGTTGGCTTGCCGGAGTTTATCTGCTTTGGGGATAAGGTAGCAAATGATGGGAACGGTTGTGTTAAGCGGCGTTATTAACAACTCGGAAGGATCAACGTTTCTTCTTTAGAATCATGGCGGAGGATGAGCATTCGGGCTTACCTTGATGGCCGAAGAGGGATTGTTGTGCGGGCTTACCTTGATGGCCGGCGAGGTGGGACGATCGGGCTTACGGCGGCGGCGGGAAGTGAGCGATGGTGAAAACCACTAGAAATTTTAACGTCGGAAGACGGAGGTGCAAGCTGGAATGTCAGGAGACATGATTGAGCGTTTGAATGTCAAACGTCAAGCGGGGATAAAATTTAACGTGCGGAGACGGAAATGTAAATGGAATGTCGGAGACATGATTGAGCGTTTGAATGTCAAACGTCAGCGGGAATAAAATTTAACGTGCGGAGACGGAAATGTAGCTGGAATGTCAGGAGACATGATTGAGCGTTTGAATGTCAAACGTCAGCTGAGGATAAAATTTAACGTGGAGACGGAAATGTAGCTGGAATGTCAGGAGACATGATTGAGCGTTTGAATGTCAAACGTCAACCAGGGATAAAATTTAACGTACGGAGACGAGCGTTAGTGAAAACTAATTGGGAATTTAACGTGCGGAGACGAGCGTTAGTGAAAACTAGGGAATTTAACGTGCGGAGACGAGCGTTAGTGAAAACTAGCTGGGAATTTAACGTGCGGAGACGGCGTTAGTGAAAACTAGCGGGAATTTAACGTGCGGAGACGAGCGTTAGTGAAAACTAGCGGGAATTTAACGTGCGGAGACGGCGTTAGTGAAAACTAGCGAGAATTTAACGTGCGGAGACGGCGTTAGTGAGAACTAGCAGGGAATTTAACGTGCGGAGACGGCGTTAGTGAAAACTAGCGGGAATTTAACGTACGGAGACGAGCGTTAGTGAAAACTAGCAGGGAATTTAACGTGCGGAGACGAGCGTTAGTGAAAACTAGCGAGAATTTAACGTACGGAGACGAGCGTTAGTGAGAACTAGCTGGGAATTTAACGTGCGGAGATGAGCGTTAGTGAAAACTAGGGAATTTAACATGCGGAGACGAGCGTTAGTGAAAACTAGGGGGAATTTAACATACGGAGACGAAGCGTTAGTGAAAACTAGCGAGGAATTTAACGTCTGGAGACGGCGTTAGTGAAAACTAGCGAGAATTTATCCTCGGGGATGGGGTGTTAGAAATGTCTAGCGAGGGAAATTCTACACTTTTGGGGGCCAAAAGGAGTAAAATTGGAACTGCCAAAAATTGAGGATTGAATTGGAAGGAATCTTTTTATTGCGGCGGGAGTCGGCCGGACTTGGGTGAATTTTGACCAGGTTCAAATCAGCTCCAAGTCCGACGCAAACCATCCCTTTTCCCCCATTATTTCCGACAAGAGAGGAGAGAAAGGAGAGAAAATTTCCACCCCAAATTGCAAGATTTGCTCAAATTTGTGAAGGAAAATTGCTATGGAAGGTGATTGGGAACCAATGGCTCGTCATGGAAGGACCGATGACGAAAGAACGCGGTTGGTTCGGACCATTCGAACCATTGTTCATCCATTGAATCCGATGGAGTTCTACCCGGTTAGGGAGAGACACAACTCCAAAGGAGGGATCGAGAGACAAGTAAGCTTCCTTCAAATTCCATTAATTTTAAGAATGTGCATTCTTTAAATGTTAGAAATTTGATTAGGAATGAACTAGGAATTTTGGTGCCCGGATTGGGGCTTTTGACTTTTCTATGAACCTTTGTCGGAATTGACTAGGATGTAGTTCAATTGACACTATGGGTAGATGACATAAAAATTTTGGTTGCAAAATTCCATGTCTAGATGCATTTTCCAAAATTAAAGTAGCTTTAATTCGGGACGGAGTAAATTTTCGAAATGTTCGAAAAGATTTGAAAGTTTCGGTTTCGACGGAGTTTTCGAAAGATTTTGAAAGTTCCGGATTCGACGGAGTTTTCGAAGGATTTTGAAAGTTCCGGATTCGACGGAGTTTTCGAAGGATTTTGAAAGTTCCGGATTCGACGGAGTTTTCGAAAGATTTTGAAAGTTCCGGATTCGACGGAGTTTTTGAAGGATTTTGAAAGTTCCGGATTCGACGGAGTTTTCGAAGGATTTTGAAAGTTACGGATTCGACGGAGTTTTCGAAGGATTTTGAAATCTTCGACCGTCAATACTCCAATCGGGATGGAAATATTTTAGGAAAGGAATAAGAACTGCCATTGCATTGTATCATTTTGTCATGCGTCGTGCATTTTGTTGATGTTGCTATTGTCTTGTTCACCTGCAGGGGCGAGGGACGGTTGATACCCAAATCTAGAAGAGTCGGGGTGCCTTCGAGGCAGTGCGAGCGCTGTGGGAGGCCTTCCCGGACGTGGCTCAAGAGGGAGAGAGGAGTCGCGGCGGTGGTGCTTGACTTCCGGGTTGGGTGGGTTTATCGGTGCGGTAGGCTGCGATAGGCTGCGGCAGCAGGAGCAGTCCATGTATGTAGCTACGGCGAGTATTGGTGGGATACGACCCATACTTTCCATTTCGAGGTGGGGAGCGACGGTGACTCCCACGGACTTTCTTTGCTATCATTTGGGTTGCCGACCTATGGCAACACGGCGGGTGTGGATTGACGGTTACACCCGGAGCTGTTATGAGCTTCAGGTTTTGATATTACCGATGCCGGGGGCTTAGGCAATTGGTACAGGCCGATGGAGAGGCATCTGGAGGCGGGTATCGCCAATTATTTGGCTAGATCTTTGAGGATGACCGCGGAGCGCCTAGCTCGAGGGTTCATTTGGTTCGCATTGTCTGCGACTTTGTTCCCGACTTCTGACACATCCTGTCACTTCCCTCTGCTCGGGTCGCTGACAGACTTGGATGCCGTGAGGGGGTTCGCATGGGGGGAGACTGGACTGGCCTAGCTCTATCATGCCTGGACAGATTCTCGCGAGGAGAGGAGAACTCCTTGACACTTCACACCTGTCTTGGATGTAAGTTCATGTCTTTTTCTCATCCTTGTCTCTTTTATGTACTCGTATGTATCTGCTCTGTAGCTGACATAACTTTCCATTTGCTTGGTAGGTCTGGTGCTATGAGGTGTTCAGTCCACAGGAGTGGGACATCAGGGAGGCATATCGACCCCTGTTCCCTGCCATGCTTGTTTGGCAGAAGAGAGCGAAGAGGCCGGTCTCGTCGAGAGTCGACACTCGAGTGTCATACGAGGAGGTGTCCCGAGCCTTTGAATCGGGAGTTCTACGAGAGGATCCAGTGACACAGGTGGAGTCGGTTCCACATGGGCGTGGTTCAGGTTGCTAGCGAGGTGACGCGGCGGAGGAAGCTCCTGGTGGGACTTCATTGCGATGCTATGTATCTGGGGGAGCGGGTGACCCGCCAGCACGGCCCGGGGTCCATTCCGTTGGTGCTGGTGGGTCCTCCTATGCACATGCAGTATCCTCGGGAGATGTCGATGGAGGAGTTAGGGAGGTATAGACAGGGCGTATTCTATATCGAGTACATCATAGCGGGGGCCGCCCATGATACTTTCTTGAGGATGAGGTGAGAGCCCGCGGGTGCGGCATAGGGAGGGCGATGGCCTGGATATCCCGAGATCTTCCGCTCCCACGCGCTAGGCGGCGTACGAGGGCTGGGCGGTTCGCGCGGGCGACTTGTGATCCCGCTCCCGAATGAGCCGAGACCACGATCTGAGGTTGACCCCAATGCTTCGGTGAGCACTTTTTGATTTTACGCATTTGATAGTAGTATTACGCAAATGTTGCATCATGTACTTTACATTCGTCTTGATGACCTTCTGGTTCGCGAGTGTACGGCCGTACGTACAACGACGCTATGAGGCTGGTGGACGGGTGGTCGCCTATGCTAGGAGGCTCGTGGCGTTCATGCGGTGCGGTTCCGGAGGAGCGTGGATGTCCGTGGCCGAGGCCGTCTAGGCCGAGAGGTTCGCTTGCTCCCACGGGCGAGTGGGGAGGACTTTGCACGGGGATTTGGCCGGTTCGCGGGCGGAACGGCTGGATTTGGAGCTCATTCTTCTTCGCACTCGGGCGCGAGAGGAGAGTCCTCGAGTTCGCATACGCCGAGGAGGCCTTTCGCGTATTCCCGCTGGAGGAATTTGGCGAGTTCTGTTTGCGACGGATCCGGCGGCGGAGCGGTGCGTCGAGTGCTCGGATGACGAGCGGGACTCGGAAGTAGTCCTTTTTTACTACTTTCTTTCCCTTTTTTTGTATGTATCGTGCAGAACGATTTGATTTGAGCTTGTATTCGAAAAAGGCGCGTGGGCGGAACTGTACTTCGCACATTTATTACTGTGATCACCTTACATTATTTTCGGCAAATAAGGAAGTAGGTTAATCAAAAATAAATAAAATGAAACATGCATTAAAAATTGAACGGGTCAAAAATTAAGCCTATATGCAGCGATTATTAATTATTTGCCTTTGTTGCACGAGCAGGGGCGGAAAAGGTGTTGGTTTTGGTTAATTAAAACCGGGGAGCACGCGAGGTTTTATAAAGGATGAACGAGGGAGTTGTTTGGAATTGTTTCCAATTCGGGAGGAGCGGTAGGCTGCGAGTTGACCAAGTCAGCTGCGAGAGGAGTCGGCCGGACTAGAAGTGAATTTCAGATTCTTTAAATTGCGGTTTCGGCTTTGCAATTTGTAAGCTACGCATTGCTGATCGGTTTATTTGAATTCTCTCAAATTTCTTAGGCTTCCTTCACTTTCTGTCATGGCTCCCTTTCCTAAGCTATCGTCTCGGATGCAAGAGCGATACTTGGACAATTTTCGGTCGTGGGTGCGGAACCACACGAGGCGAGAACAAGGGGTTTTCGAAGGCATTACGGGATGAAATCTGTTTGGGCTTTGAAGGAGCTCATGCAGATTGGGATCTTTTGAGAGCCGCGTCTCGCTTTAGGATGTACGGAGGAATGTGTACGGCTTTTCGTACAATGAAGTCACTCCTACGTTCGAAGATTTCCGGGCCGTGCAGGAGGACTGAGACGGAACAACTAGTTCTTCCGTATCTTTGGTGGCATGGCCCGGTTGAGAAGCTAGTGTCTTTGCTTGGTATCTCATTTGGAGAAGCATACGGGATGCGTCTTGGATGCGATTATGTTGACATTTCGGGGTTTGCCCAGAAAGATTTGCGGAGGCGAGGAGCGTCTTTGCGTGGGACGCGTTTGCTGCATGCGCGATCGCTACTTTGTTCACATTCACGTCTCTAGGTGTGTGCCATCACGGTGTCTTGGACTTGGTGAGCGATGCGGAGCGGGGAGACATTGTGCCGTTGGTCTTGGGCGAGACGTTCACAGGCATAGGCCGGATGGCGGCCGTAGCCGATACATGTGGGGAGGAGTCCCGCTATGCTTACCATGTGGTTGAGGAGAGGCTGAGATGATGCACGAGGTGCCAATGTCTTGTGACGCTTGGTCCTTCTCTCGGCGTCCTCTGGTGATAGGAGGCAATCGAGTGGCTGGAGCTCGGATGGCCGAGACTCCGCACGCATCACTTGCGATGGTGGGTTCCCGATGGAGATTCTGAGACTTGTCGGACCACTCGGGAGGGTCGCTTGGTTGTCGAGTGCCGGGGCTGTCTCGACGTCTTTCTACATTCCATCGTTGGTTACTGCGACGATGCGAGTGGAAGCGAGGTGCCATTGACGGGTTTGAGTTATCTTTGCTACCTTTGAGGTGGGATCTCTGGCGATGGAAGATCCTTCGACGCTATTGCGGCTCACGCGGTGGTGGCAATACACGTCCTTTCTGCCCGGGGTTCTCCTTCACCGAAGAGAGCCTTTGATTACATCGGCAACGATATACGGGCCCAGTACGAAGAGTGTATAGGGGAGACACGAGATGTCAATCTTGTGGAGACGGAGTGAGTTGTTGGGTGCGATCACACAGACGGCTCGACCTTGAGGAGGAGGCGAAGCGGGGGCTAACCCTCGGAATTAGGCCCAGGAATGCCATGGGCGACTATGAGGCCAATCTTGATCGGGAGGCCAATCAAAGCCTTTGTTATGATGGCTCGAAGCGAGGCGGCTCGAGACAAAGCTAGAGAAAGAGGCTGCGTTGACGGCTACGGGGTTGACGGAGGCATCGGGAAGGGTCCACGAGCCGAGGTAGAAGGACTACCGGAATATTTCTGTGAAGGTGAAGAACACTCGCCGTGGGAAGGGGAAGGGAAGAAGGATGAAGGACCAAGTACGGGAAACTAGGTTGACCTTCTTTGTCCAGGAGTATCCACCCATTGTCATTTGCGAGACACATTAATTGATTAATGTTTTATTGTAGTTTTGCTAGCGTGTAGCGAGTCAAGAGTTGACCGTGCTTGGACTCATCAAAGAATGTTTTAGTAATGAATTTGTAGGTTAAATGAAAAGAGTTTTTCGAAACACAAGCAATTGATGCTTATTGTATTTTTTTGTTTTTAGACCGAACCAATGATGGTGCCTACGTTCCCCTTTTACAATTGGACTAAGGGGCTCGAGGTCACCGTAGTTCGACACTTTAGGTGAATTTGAGAAAAGCAAAGACAAAAGAAGTGCGACCTGTTTTTACTGGATCATTAGCGGGAATGTATCCGAGTTGGGTATTACTCTTTTAGCACTTTTAATTTCTTGAAGGGACGGTGTATGGGGAAGGAGAGTTGACTCGTGCTCTTCCTCAAAGCGAAGTATCTGCGGAGCTTGCTTCCGTTCACGGGGTTAACGAAAGGGTTTCCGTCCAAGTCTGCTAACTTCATGGCTCCTCAGGAGAAGATTCTTTGTACCACGAACGGTCCTATCCGAGTAGGCTCCCACTTTCCGAGGGGATTAGGTGCGTAGGAGGCTTTTCCTTTAGCACCAAGTCGCCTTCTTTGATGTCTCGGATCTTGACTTTCTTGTCGAATGCTCGGGCCATTCTGCTCTGGTAGGCTCGAGTGTGTTCCATGGCTTTCAATCTGCGCTCGTCGAGTAGAGCAAGTTCGTCGTGACGGCTCTGTAGCCATTCGACTTCATTGATCCCGTTTTCCAAGAGGACCCGGAGGGATGGAATTTCCAATTCCACGGGCAATATTGCTTCCATTCCGTAGGTAAGCGCGACGGAGTCTCCCATGTGGCGGTTCGGCGATGTTCGGTATCCCCGAGAGGAGCTAGATGTAGCTTTTCGGGCCGAGTCCGAGCCTGCAGTGGTCATCTTTCGATTATCATGGCGAGAGTCTTGTTGTTTGCCTCTCTTGCACCATTGGTTTGTGAGTACGTAAGGAGAAGACTTGTGACGTGTGACTACGAATTCGGTCGGTAGTTGGTCACAATCTCCTTCGAAGTGAGTCCCATTGTCGGATATGATCTCGTTGGGCACTCCGTATCGGCACATGATGTTCTCTCGGATGAACTCGGCCACCTTCTTAGAATTCAGTACCTTGTATGATCTGTCTTCTACCCATTTGGTGAAGTAGTCGACTGCGACTAGAATGAACTCGTGACCATTGCTCCTGGAGGAGTGATCTTGCCGATGACGTCGATTCCCCATGTGGCGAAAGGCCGTGGCGTAGTCATGCAATAGAGTTCATGTGGAGGAATGTGATTGAGGTTGGAGAACCGTTGACATTTGTCGCGGCTTCGGACGAGGCCCGGATGCGGTCTGTTTCCATTGATATCCGGTAGTATCCCATACGGAGGATGATACGTGTCAATGCTCGGGCGTTCATGTGCGGACCGCGGGTTCCGTTGTGAACTTCGTTCATTAGCTCGGCTGGCTTTTTCTTTGTTTACACGAAGGAGTGGCCCTTGGTGGCGCTTCTTGTATAACATACCCCCGAATGACGAAATGGGATGCCGGGCGTTTTAATGCCATCATGTTTTTGGCTTTGATCCCTTATTTGTATTTTCCATCTTCATTTGTGAAGGAAGCTTCTCCGTTTTGGAGAGTCTTGGTAAATTTGATTGTACCGGGGTTCGTCGATCATTTCCTTTTTATTTCGATCTCGCGGCAATAGGCGGGTGTTTCCCGTCTGCCTATTACGAGGGTTTCTTGCTTTCCCATCGGGAATTTCGACAAGAGGCGAGGTTGCCGGGGCATGCGAAGCGGTTTCTGTCTCTTGGCAAATAATGAAAAGAGATGTCCTTGAAGCGAGCAATGAGCTCCTCCGTATGCGTGTGGTACTTACGGAGGCAGAATCTACCGTCTTCCATTTGTTGGACACTTGATTGATGATCAATCTTTGAGTCTCCGTATACATCCGGTTTTGAGATGTTGCGCTCGAGGGCGGCTTCCGGACCATTTGCACGAGCTTCGTATTCTATTTGCATTGTTGGTTGTTTCAAAATTCATCTTGATGGCTATGGGAGTGTGCTCGTCCTTGGGATCGACAAGGAGCATTCCAATACCATTCCCCTTCTTGTTGGCTGCCCCATCGAAGAAGAGTTGCCGGCGGTTTCTTGTTTGTCGAGTGAGAAAGATTCCGTCGTCAGGAAATTGCGGATCGGGACCCTTGGGTTCCTTTGCTTGGGAAGTCGGCCGGTGATCTGCCATTACTACGCCCTTTGTTGATTTTCGACCATGTACTTGATGTCGAACTCGGCGGGAAGAATGACCACTTGGCTAGTCGCATTGACGAGGGATGGCTTGTCAAAGAGATATCGGACGGGATCCATTTTGGAGACCGGGAGCACTGAATGCGGCTGCATGTAGTGTTTCGGTTTCCCGACTACCCATACCAAGGCGGTACAAGTTTTCTACGTCTTTGAGTAGTGAGTTCACTTCCACTGAAGTTTCAGGCTTACGAAGTAGATTGCATGCTCAACCTTGGAATCTTTCTGTTCTTGCGCCGGCATTGCTCCGATTGACGTGTACATTGCATCGGATACGGGAGTAGTGGCTTGTCTTCATGTGGCGGAGCACAAAATTGGGGATTCACCAAGTAGGTCTTGATTTTCTCGAAAGGCATGTTTGGCACTCGGAGTCCCATTTGATGTCGGCATTCTTTTTCATCGGTTTGAACATGGGCTCGCGAGAGAAGATGTCAAGCGGTTGATGAAGCGGCGATGTCTTGAAGTCTTCCCATGAAGCTCTTCACTTACATTAATGTAGGCGGCTTCATGTCGATGATGGCCTTGATTTTCTTGGGATCGGCTTCGATACCCCTTTACGTGACCATGTACCCCGGTACCTTGCCGCGCTTGACGCCGAAGGTGCACTTCGCGAGGTTCAATCTCATGGAGTGTTTTACGAGTACATTGAAGAACTTCCTCGGATCTGTCATGTCTTGCATGTCGATCCCTGGAGTGGATGATCATGTCGTCGACATACACTTCGATTTCTTTGTGAATTATGTCATGGAAGAGGGCTGTTGCGGCCAGTAAGTAACCCGGCGTTCTTCGGGCCAAACGGCATGGCCAGTGTAACGAGTATGTCCCCGCGGAGTGGTGAAGCGATCTTGGCTTGATCCTCCTCGGACATTTTGATCTGGTTGTATCCGGCGAACCCGTCCACGAAGGACTTTACTTTGAAATTTGTCGTGGTGTCGACCGGCATGTCGATGTTAGGCGGTGGAAAATCATCTTTAGAAATTTGGCCTTGTTGAGATCCCGAAAATCCACGGCATCGACCTTCCATTGGCCTTGGTGACCGTCACGATGTTGGAGATCCAAGTCGGGTACTCAATCACTCTGATGAAACCAACTCGGAGCATTTTCTCAATTTCTTCTTTCACTTGCAAGGACCACTCTGGCTTGCTCTTGTGCGGCTTACATTTGACGAGGCTTGGATTACGGATCGAGGGAATTACGTGCTCCACAATCGAGGATCGAGTCTGGCATGTCTGGTATGACCGGGCGAACACGTCAACGTACTCCCGGAGGAGGCTTATCGGGGCTTCTTTTACTGCATCGGCGAAGAAGCGCCCACTTGTGTCTCTTTAGGCTCTTGCACGGCCCGGGTTCACTTTGGTCATAACCTCTTCGGCGGCTTGGGCCCGGTTGTCCTCTTGGTCAACTACACGCTCCAGAACTTCTCTAATGTATTGTTCATTTAATGTGTCTGCTTCTTTATCAATTGAATTATTAACATCTTTTAAGTTGTTTGTTAACTTATCAGTTGTTAAAGTGGTAATGAGGGGATACTTTGAAAGGTCAGACTTTTCATTAAGCAAGAACGGAAATACATGGTTGGCTACATTATCATGGTCCTCTGGCGTAAGGCCATTGGATGACCCAGAGGACTGGACTCTGACAAGGGCGGCTCAGAGGGTTTGAGACCGGGTTTAGGGAGATGTGGGTGCGAGGCCCGGCTTGTCTTCCATTTCTGCTGGCTTGCCCTTGGTCGGTGAAGGTTACCCAATTCTTCGGTGGCATTCTTGGATGCTTGATGAGGGTTCGGGGATCGAGAGGCTTGGCTTCTGCTGTCCCAAACCATGGCAATCATCTTTGTTTTCGGAGCCCAAGTAAATCAAGTTTGGCACCTCCATGACTTCTTCAAAAAGACTACGTAGAGTGGTCCATTTGAGAGCGTCTTCTATGAATTACGGTTCCTTCCGCTTTGGAGTTCTTGTCTCGAATGTGGCCTCGGCGGCTGATCCGAATAGTCTATTTCCCGTGGAGAGTACCTTGAGTTGCTCTTCCGTATGCAGGATTCCCTTGAATGTGTACTCGTCTTTGGGCTGTGGTGGCGGTTGGTCCCGAGTAGAGGCTGTGATGTCGAGGAACGCTCCCCTTATCGTATTAGCTTTGAGTCCTCACGAAACGCTTGAGGTCCCGTGCTATTTGTTCCATCCTTTACGTAGTCTCGATGCTGACTATCCCTGCTTCTTTCTCATCTTCATCAGTTCCACTGTCGGTCCCCTCAGTTCTGCTGTCGGTTCCGCTGTTGGTCCCCTCAGTTCTGCTGTCGGTTTCCTTGTCGGTCCCCTCAGTTCTGCTGTTGGTTCCCTTGGTGAAGCAATGAGCAAGGTCAAAACTGTAAGGTCAGAGGTTGGGTGTGCCGTCGGAGGTTCCCCTTTTACGGGCTGCTGCCTTGGTGCGGGCGAGCCTTTTGCTTTCCTTGATGTCAGCTGGTGTTGGCACGTAGCCAAGCCCCTGGACCGTGGTGTGGTCCTTGACTTCAATGACTTGGTGTTGGCCTTGTAACCATTTTCCGAGCCCCAGTCCTGGGATGAAGTTCATGAGTTTCATCATCTTTATGGAAGGAGGGATCTTGTCGTGAGACAGTGGAAGGTCCACGTTGCATATTTGGATCTTAGAGGTCTCCAGAGTGAATCCAGTTAATGGCATGTCGTCACTATGCTTGATTTCTAACACTGGAATGTCGTTGGTGCTGGTCCCCTCGGTGGTGACGCTGTCGCCGTAGACTGTGGTTAGCTCGTTGCCTTGCATGAACTTGAGGCACTGATGAAGGGTGGATGCCACGCCATTGATTTGATGCAGCCAGGGATGCCCCAGGATGGCTGTGAAAGTGATTGGAATGTCCAACACTTGGATTTCGGTGGGGATCATTCGCTTGCTGAACCAAATATTAAGAGTAGCAACCCCGAGAACTGTACGGGAAGTAGAGTCATAGGCCTTGACAGTGTGGACTGAAGGCTTCAGATACGTGGGCTTGATGTCAAGCGAGGTCCATCATCTTGGCGGGCAAGACATTCATTCCGGAACCTCAGTCTACCAACACGCGGGGAAGGCGACGCTCGTCAGATGGTGTGATGTAGAGTGGCTCATTGTGATCGGCCACAAATTTTGGAAGGTCCAAATCTATGAAGGTGATAATGTTGCCATAGTGGATGTTGCCGATCATCGAATGACTTCGTGCAGGGTTGCGTCCACGGGGACCATGGTACGGGCCGGGCTTTCCTCTAGCTTGAGCTTGTGAGGATATGAAGAGGTGAGCGAGACCAAGGGAAATGTTCTCACAGTACGCTTGGGCGAGTGACGATCGGGTTCTCTTTCACGGAACTTGTGTCCTCGGGCGGACTAGGTTGCGGTTACAGCTCCGTCGGCTTTTGGTGGCCTTAGGTCGTAATGCATGGATTTGACCCGATCGGGTTAGAACGGCCCGACATCGAGTTTGGTCCCTTACGAGCAGGCCGCTACGAGTTGAGACATAGTTAGAGGAGGATTCCTCGTAGCATAGGGCCATATGTCTTCCCTCAACTCATTGGCTGTAGATGCATTCCCAGGGAGCTTTGGCGGCTTGGCGGATTCTGTCCCAAGAATGCGGCTTAGGTGCCTCTGCGGGGAGGTAGTTTACGGATTGCAGTGTTCGAACGTCGGTGCACGGCAGTGGTTACTGGCCCGAGCGTGCGTTGCGACCCTCAGGGGAGGTTGGAGAGTTCTCGGCTCAAGCGAACGGTCTCCTTGATCTCTTCACGGTATATCGCGTTCCTTTCTTTCTTCTTGAGCATACTCGAAGGCATTCTAGAGTTGGGTGCAGCGATATTCATGGTTTGCCGGTTTTCCTCCGCTCTTGACCCGGATCAACTTTCTTGCGGCGGAACTGCGTCGAAGTTAGCGCTGCGTTTCTTCCCACGTGAGAATAGCACGGTGCTTCTTTGAAGCTGCGTGCGGCGGTCTAGGTAAACCTCCATCGGGAGAGCTTTCTCCTCTGTTTTATACGAGTGGCGGGTATGTCGGAAGGTGAGTACACGGCTTCCCGAACATCTGCCCATGTATTTGGTTCTTTGTCCCGAGTTGATTATTTACGTAACGAATGCCGCGGTGCTGTGGAATTTCCCAGAGTATTTGCTCGAGACGAATTTCCATCTTCCTCTTGTTTTTAAATAGACCTTCCTCTCTAAGTTGGCCTTTCAATTTGAGTGCGGAAATGATCCGTTCCCATACTCCCAGGACCCTTGGGAGTCCGGTTTTGTTGATTTCATGCCCGGCTTGGAAGAGAATGGTTTCATCGTCTTCGTCGCTTTCACAGAGAACTTGCTTTCCTCGGGGAGGTAAGCGCTGGGATTCGTTCTGCTGTGTCGTTCCATCTCCTAGGTCATCGAGACCGTTGACCACCCTCGTGTGGCAGAGGGGTTGGATGAGAAACAGGACGGTAGTCGAGGAAGTTCTTGTGAGCAAAACCCACGAGGTCGGCGAGTCTAGAGTGGCCTCTAGCTTTATGTCTGAAGCTGCTTGTGACACTTTAAGGGCTCGTTCCCTTTCGGTCTTTTGAGCTTGGTTTTCGTCCCAGAGACGGCTTTCTTGAGCGGCTAGTTCCATGAGGGCTTTCCTTGCGAGAGCTAAACAGTCTCCGTAGGAGCGCGCCGTCTGACTAGTGTCCAGAACCGTGATCACATTCAAATTGCCGAATGGCGGAAACACTTGGATTACGTTGACGAAGGAAGTCGGACTGGGACATTCCATGCGGCCTTCCTTGATCTCGATTACCAAGAAATTTGCCCATATCTGCTTGATTGACCCCACGGGGGTGTTGAATTCTGCAATGTTGACAGTCTCGTGATCTCGCTCGATCGCCAAGTCTATCGAGCTAGCGGTCTGCGGCGGGATGTACGAATCGGGCGTGACGGTTGGGAGCGAGAATCGGCTGGAGCATGTTGATGCTTTGAGGTGGTCATTTCCTATGCGGAAGGCGGCTACGCCTTGCGGGAAAACCTTCACGAGATGTTTTCGGGGTAGGCTGCCGGAAGCGTTCCGAGGTTGATCGACTCGTAGCAAGGTGAGGAATTTTGTCTCCTTATTTGTTGCCCTTGGCCTTGGCGGCGCTTGAGGGTATAAGCTTGGCGACGGCACGGGCCGGTTGCAGCAGGGCAGGTACTCGGAAGTAATGATGAGCTACGAGCTCGCTTGTCCGGGGCCTCGTTTACCATGAGCGAGCGATCGTCGAGGGTGACTTTGGCATTGCGAGAATACGACGATAAGGACCGGATCCTTGGCATCATCGGGATACACGGAATAGATGATGTTGACGAAGTCGTCGTCGATCACTTGATTAGAGGATTCTTTGTCGTGTGAACCGGTTGCTTCCAATTGTCGGATAGCTGCTGTCTTGGACGTTGAGCTTGACAATTTCCATGGTATTGGAGCCTTGGTCATAGGTGACTGATCGAGCGGGTGCCTTCCTCGGCGAGGCATGTGAATGCGAGAGATGCGCCGCAGTGCACGCATCCTCGACTCCGGAGAGTCCTGATTCGTCTTCGTCTGACGGCTCAACCAAAATGTAGGGACGTATCGCGTCCGGGTGCATTGCTGGAGCTGCTAGAAAAACATCATGCTCTTCATTGGAGAAGAGGGGTGCAGCGGGTAGTTCCTCGTGGAGGACATCCCATACGACTTCCATGCATTCAAGACGAGAAAGACCGTGCTTGTTGACTTTTATCACGAAGATTTCTTCGCCTGGCGAGGGCCGAGAGAGTTGGCTTGAAGAATGCTGACGAATCTCCTATTGGAGACGGGGGTTTGCGTGCCCGCATCATGGCGATGCTCGGTGTTTCTTTCCAATACGCTTCCAAATGTTGGAAGCGACGGTTGAACTTGATGTATCGGACTGCTTCAAGTGCACTTTGCTCGAGTACGTTTACATAGTTAGCATCTCCGGACTACGAGGGATTACGATGAGATTTGCCCAGATAGTCCCAGTCGGTTTGAAGTAGGTAGCCCGGTGCACATTGCGGGCACGCTAGGCCGCTTTGTCTCGGCTTCGTTTCCTATGAGGAAGCTGTCCCCTCGAGATGACTTCAAGATCTCCTGCTTAGGTTAATGAACTTAACGCATTGATGGAGAGTGGAAGCTATGGCTTTCATGTGATGCGGCCAAGGGCGTCCTAAAGAGCCATGAACTCGGATGGAATGTCCATCACGTGGAATTTCTTTGGCACCATTTAGGTTTCGAACCGAGTTCGAGTCACCGTCCCAGGATGGGGCGAGACGTCTTTGTCGTAGGCCTTGATAGTCGGCGCGGAATCGAGGTGGCTTTTGTTAATGCGCGGGGCTCGCATCATGCTTTGAGAGGAGAGACGTTAGCAGGCGACCCGTTGTCTACCAATACTCCGGGGAGTGTTATGGTGTTGAGCTTGAGAGTGATGTAAAGAGCTTCGTTGTGCCCCGAGGCATCTCTCGGTAAATCTTCATCACGAAAGTGATCATGCTTGCCATACGATCGGGAATCGTAGATCGATCTCTATTCGGAGAAGGAGAGTCATCCGGCCATCCGTTTCCTGTCTTCCTCTTGCGAGGTAAAGCCTTTCTTTGGAGCCTCGGGATTGCGTTGAGGCTGTTTGTGGCGGTTGCCGCCCTTGGTAGCACGTTGATCGAGTGGGAGTGCCAAGGCGGCTTTGATCTTCCCTTGCCGGTCCGAGCTCGGAAGGCTGGACAAATTGAATCTTAGGCGATCCGCGGGGGTTAGGCTTCGGCGCGATAAGATTACCAAGATGCGAGGTATTCCGGTGTCCCAAGGTTTGAGCTCTATTGTCGGCGGGACTTTTTGGCTTTCCCACCCTGCTTGCTCTAAAGGCTGCATGGCTAGAGGAAGAGAGGGAGGCTGGAGTACGATGCGTAGTAGTCGAACCTCCCGGAAGGCTCTCAGAGTGTACTCACGGCTGGTGTCTCCGGCTTCGTATCTTTCTCTCGATTCTTTGTTGAGAGGACTTCTTCTTCTGTTTCTCGGAGGATTGCTCAGGACCATATCTTAGGACTCGTACTCCCGGGCGGGCGGAGCGATCCACAAACATCGTATGGCTGATATGGACACTTGATGAGGACCGGCTTGGAAGAGGCGGGCGGCAGTTACTGTGGCAATCCTCTTGGGAACCCGCTCCCGATGGAATTCACGTTGTTATTGTTCGAAAAAGGGTTTGAGCTGTATTGGGCCACGGGGCGCTCAATTTGCCTTCTTCTATCAAGTTACGGATTTCGTATCGTAACCCCAGGCGGTTGTCGGTGGTATGTTCGTGATGCTGATGGAAAGCGCGTACTTGCTCTTGTCGGCGTTGACTACGGGATTCTTGGGTTTGTAATTGGCAACGGGTTTAAGGAGACCTTCCTTGATTAACCCTTCGACATCTTGCTTTCGGTGGCATATCCAACTTGTCGAAGTGCACGGTAGGCGCCGAAGTGGAATTGTTGCTTTGCGGGGCTGGGTTTTACATTGCCCGGCTAGCTGTCCACGATGGATGTAGTTGACGAGACGTATCTTTCCCTTTGTCGGGGCGGTGCGGGATTGAATGCAGCTAGGCGGTATCTGTATGGGCATGTCTGATAGCCAACTTCTCCTTGAGATCCTTCTCAAGCGTGGCCGGCATTGACCATGGCCGGAGATGCAGGAAGAAATGGTGGCCCGATGAGAGTTACGATGGACGGTCTTAAGCAGGACTTGAAGATCCGCATCTGTTCATCCTTGGAGAGTGGCTCCATGATCTCGGAGAGTTTCCAGCTCCACTTTTTTGTAGAATTCTCCGACGCTTTCGTCCGCTTTCTGCTCAGTGGTGATTAAGTCCTCGCGATTCTTTTCCCACTCTAAGTTGGATCTGTACCGTTCCAGGAAGATGCTACTAATCTAATCCCAGGTGTGGCGATCCGCAGGCTTGACCCTCAGAAACCATCGTAATCTTTGAACTGCTTGAGCGTGTGCTTTGGAAGTGGTCGGCCATTTCTTTGGAGAGGTTGCTCCTTTTTGCTCTCATGCCGAGAATGTAGGTGTCGACGTGCGTTTGAGGACATTCGGTTCCGTCGAATCGGTCCATCTCCGGCATTCTGAACTTGGCAGGGAGAGGCGTGACCATTCCCGGATCCGTGGACTTGAGCGTTTCCTGCTTTGAGCTGCTCATGGTGGCTTTGAGGTCTTTCATCTGTTCGACCATCCAGGCTATGGTTGGGTCCAGTGGTGGACTGTGAGGCTCGGTGCCGGGTGCTACCACGTGAGCGGTAGTGATTGAAGGTGGAAGGCTTAATATATGTGGATATATGGGGGCCTTTTCTGAACTGTATCGGGGTTTGTCCTCGGTGTTTTGGGATTTGTGTATAGGCAACGGGACGAACCCGGGAGGGTATTGAAGGATATTGGCATCTGAGATGGTCGGCGGTGCTTATTTGGTGGTATTGAGTTATAGGAGTAGCAGCTTGGCACGGCCATATATGACGGGGTTGCCCTGGAGGTGGCAATGTGAAGCCTAGGTCGTTTGTTTCCTTGGTTAGAAGGAATCCGTAAGTTGGCGGGGAGAACACAGTTGAAGGTTTGAGGAGCTGGTTTCGGGGAATCGTCATCCTCGACCAGACGAAAGTACCGTCGGCGGGGGATAAGCTGCTATACCACGCTCATTCGGAAGTTGTACAACGAAATTCTGCTGATCTTCTTTCAGCCTCTTGTGAACCACACAAGCCCGGATGGCTTCTTCCAAAGTCATATACATTTACCGGTGGCGGGGTCCTTCCCGTCACGATTTCTCGGTGAGCTAGACATGTCGGAAATCTGGTGAGAGGCGAGGCAGAAGAAGCTGTCGACGCCGTAACGGTGATCTGGCAAGGCGGCTCGGAAATCTGAACAACTTTACGCTCATTGCGGGGACGAAAGGAAGGGTTTAGGCTTCGGAAAGGGAGGATTTGGATCAAGGTTTCGGGCTTGTGCAATGTGCGATTACCGGAATTAATGTTTACTTAAGCGCGTTTTCTCAGAGTCTGTCGGTTGGAAAAGAGCGGGTCTTCTTTTCGCAACTAATCCTAGAGCTCTAATCGGTGGATCTCGTCACTACGCTTATAAGCCCTCGTTTCCATTGTAGATTATCTTTCTCGGGACGGACTATCGGCGAGGTCCTATAAGGAAGCGAGTTCAGCATGACAAAGGAAAAAGTGAACTTAAGGCTAGCTGATCACGCAAACTTCCAACGTATGTGACGCACGGGCCACGGTCGAAGTCACCGTCCTTAAGTTAAGGCGGGGATCGTGCCAAAATTTTGGCATGACCTCTCCTGACTCGCTTGCGCGAGGGACCTTAGCTTTTGGCATTGGCCAAGTTGTGGCTGGCACGGTGAATACGGTGAGGGTTTGGTGACACGGCGTCACATTGAACCTTCGGGTATATTTTTCGGCAGAGCTCCGCGTCAAAGTCAAGGCTGAAGAGCTCGAGACTTCGGGTCGGGAGCGAACTTCGGTCTCAACCTCTCGAGCTTGACTCGGGGCTGGGCCCGGCATAAAAAACATACACTTAGGCTTTATGACACGAGCTAAGCCAAAAAACCAACCGGGGTCTTGGACAAAGTGTGACACAAAGAGTGCATGGCCTACACGGGCTAGGATGGGATGTTTGGGACGACCTCGTGCGCCCCCGAAAGGCATCTGGCAGGCCAATCGGGGTGCAACTGATAAGGCCATCCCGAGTTACGGGTTGTAGTGTGCAATGTACCGAGGCAGCAAGTGCACGTGAAGTGCGGTGTTCCGAGGCAGCAAGTGCGCGTAGTGTGCGGTCACTAAAATTCTTTTTTCTGAGTAAAACAGAGATTTTTTCAGAATGTGTTTTAAAGAATTATGATGCGCAGTTCAAAAGACAGCAATGAAAATCAAACATGAATGGGGATGCACAAACATGGTATGATTTTGAAAAGACCACAATGTAATGCCTTTTGGAAAAAAACCGTTCGACGTTTAAAGGAACACACACACACGAAAACGAGGAAGGGTAAACGAATGTTTGACCCACGGAAGGCTTTTTAGAAAACAACGGTTGTTTTGAAAAAAAGTATCCAAGTCCCCAGTGGAGTCGCCAAATGAAATTTCCCGGATTTCGCGCGCGGCGAAAGCGGTTGTCTTTCGCGGAGGGTTGGTGTCTGAGACCTCGCTTTCGGGAAGGAGAGGAGTCGCCACGCGGTTTTGTATTTTGAGCCCAAACGTTGAGAAACGGCTTTAGGTTGAAAATGGTGTCGTTTTTATTGGTAGCAAAAGCTTAGGAAAAGGCTTTGAAAACAGGGGATTATTTTTATTGGTAGCAAAAACGAGTAAAAAGTATTGAGTGCCGGAGATTGTTAGGTTCAGAGTTCACGTTACGTTTCGGGAAGAGTATTACGAGATCACCCGAAACGCCTCATATGACGAGTCTTTCTACCTTTCTCGAAAACGTGAGTGTGTGTGTGTGTTTTGAAATGGGGGCTTGAATGACAAGCTTAATCTTGGTTTGAATGTCAAACGTTGATTAGGTGACTTTGTTTGAAAAGACGAGCGTTTGAATGACAAACGTCGGTTTTGAGTTTGAAATGAGCGTTTGCGTGGCAAACGTCTATTTTTGAGTTTGAAAAGAGAGTTCGAAGGACGAACTCCGGTTTTGAACCGGGCATTACATTGTTAACCATTTTTACGGGAAAAACGCGTATTAAATGATCTTAAGTGTCAAATGGCGGCTTTTAGTTTGAAGATGAGCGTTTGGAGGCCAAACGTCATATCGCGCTTTTTGAAAGAGAGTTCGAAGGTCGAACTCCGGTTTTGAACCGGGCATTACATTGTTAACGATTTTTACGGGAAAAACGCGTATTTAATGACATGCAATCAACGAATCGGGTTGCGACTCGGACTTTGAAAAGTAAATACTATCACGATCCAAATGGGTCGGACTTTGTAAATGACAGTATTTAAAGCAGTATCAACGGAATCAAACGATCCAGAATCGTAAATGACGATCAACGAGCCAAAACGGCTCGGAATTGTAAATGACGATCAACGAGCCAAAACGGCTCGGAATTGTAAATGACAGAAAGTAAGTGACGATCGACGGATCGATCGATCCGGAATGGTAAATGACATAAAAAGTAAATGGAATGGGGTCGGAACGCCGTTTTAACCCGTGATTACTTCTCTTACGGGAAGAGAAGAGGATTGAGGGGCTAAAACGTATCGGACCCCGTTAGACGGAAGCGTCTACATTTAAATAACGTTGTTCGAAACGGTTGTAGCGACTGGCGCGTAAACCGAGACGAAACGAGAGATTTAGAGAGAGGGAGTTATACCTATGGCTAGGGTCGACTCCTTTGGCTCGGGGGTGTGTACGGGACATAGAAAGTAGTTTGAAACGGTGTTTCGGAGTGGTGAGGGGCGTATTTGATGAAAATACAGAAGTTTCACGTGAATCGAGACAAACGGGGGCTCGGGAGGGTGAAGCGCAGGGCCGAGGCTTTGTGGTGATTTTGGTGTAAAATTGTCCTCCTTTTGGCTTTGTGACAACTTCTATTTATAGGTGAAAAATGCGGTAAGAGTCAGGACGGACTTAGGCGATTTCCGGGGTTTTGTGGTATATTTGGAACTTTGAGGGCTTCTTGGCAATTTCGGAAAATTTGCACGGGAGTCGCGGGACTTTGGCGAAATCCGGGGTATTTTAGTCTTTTCCCTTTATTTACGATTGAAAGGTGATGGGTGGGGGTGTGGCATGGCTGCCACGTGTCCCATGACTCACCAAAGGTGTGGGAGTTCGTTCCCGGTCCCGGTTTCGTCCGTTTTTAAAATAACGATCAGGAAAATGTCAAAACGCCCGGAAAGTGCGGAAAGTGCATTTTTCGGGGAAAGCCGTACTTTCACGTGCGATGACGTGTATTAGAAATGCGTTTCGATGTCGGGATGCATGGGGGCGGTCAGGGATGTCTCATTGGCTTGCAGCGGGGAGCTTAACGAGTTCCGGTTAACTGGAGCGGGCCGGTTAACGGATTTCGGTTAACTTTCGACGGGTTTTGACGATACGGATTTGGGTACTTACGGACACATCAACATAATCCAACTATGGTACCCAGTGACACAAACTCTTTCTTCTCTTCATGAAACTGAAGCAATCTTCGATGAAAATTTGAAGATGATCAATAGGAAAACCCGATTGCTAGGAGCAATCTTGTTTATTAAAGACCGGGGATTTTTAAAGAAGATATGGAATGAAGGATTCTTGATAGGTGCGCATTTTCGACCTTGGATTCGGAAGCCACACCGGAAGAAGCGATTGTCTTGGATGTCGGGTAAGCTAGGGTAATCCAGTAGAAGGGGTTGCAACGGAATCCTCCTCCTCGAAGTCTTGCTCTATCAATCTTCTTCTTTCGGCGGCTTCTCTGCTAATTTCTTCATCGAAGAGAGCAATCCTTCTTGGTAGGCTCGAGAAATTAGAGAGGCATCATCAAACGAGAGGCTCGATGAACAAAACCTTTTTGGCTCTAGGATCGAGAAGATGGAATGGGGAAGGATTCAACCACTTCTTGGTGACAGACTTGGTCTTCTTTTACGGCTTATCGGCGGCCTTAATCAATTTCTTCCTTTTAGGAGGCTGCGGAAGGGGAGCGGCGGGAAGGGATTCGGCAACAAATTTCTTGGCTCTTGTCACAGGGCCATCAAGAATGGTAGTTGAAATAGCGAGGGTGGAGCGACGAAGGCTCGAGAGATAACGAAGCGTGGGTTGGTTTCTTGAATTTCTTCTTCTTCTTCTTCTTGGCATTTCTTGATGCAATTACTTCACCGGCTGCGGGCGGGAATTTCACCGACAGCAAGAGGTGCTATGTCGGCAAGAGGAGGTGCAGCACCAGTAGTAGCTTGCCTACCGATTCTCTTCCAATCAGCATCACTGTGATGCTTTAGCTTTGTTTTGGAAATGCTGGTGGCATTAGGATCAGCAACAAGTACAGCAGGATTCCTTCTGATAATTTTGCTAAGCAACCAATAGTGGCACCCTTTTCCTGGATGTGCCAAACCCTTCTGTCTATCAGTAGCATATTTCTTTGCTGCAAGAGCTGTAACCCTGAACAAGAATCCACACCAGTTGAACCTTTTCCGAAGTAATATGGCAGCAAATCCTTCAAATTGCAGGTGATAACATATTTGTGAGATCCGAGATCGGCGAGATTAGGCATCGTCAATGATTTCAATCGTGCAAAGTATCTCCTAATGTAGTGAACCTTGAAATGCTTATCACCACTTAACCTTGGACTGACACCTCTGGTCAATCTCCGAGGCATCATCCAAAACATTATCATCGATAGAACAAGGACCCGAGAATTTCCCATAGCGGGGAAAAATGGAAGATATCTTTTGGTTGGGGTGATGGAGATAGGAATACTAGCAACCGAAGAGTTAATAGCGGAGAAGGAGTCTGGATCATTCACATCTGAATATTAAACAATGGCATGGGAAAAGAATTCCCTAACCGAATCAACAAAATCTTCTGAATCATCTTCAGGGGCTACAAAAGGATGAACCAAGGATTCAGAAAGAAGAACTTGTAACAATTGCCCATCATCTTCATCGTTGAAAAAGCTTGAGTCAATATAACCTCCATAGATATCCTTCTCATTACTCATGATTATCTACAAAACTCAACAGAACGAACAAACTCAAGAACAATAAACCAAAGTTAGAAACAATAGTTGACTGAAAAAATTAATCATACCAAATTCAGATGAGAAATAGAGAGGTATGCGTTGAATGATGAGAGTTTGAGAGAGAGTAAGGCAGAAATCAATGGAGTAATTTTTAGAGAGAGAATTGAAAAAGATTTGAGAGAGAATTGTCTTTGCTTAAATATGTTATGGAAGAGGAGGGAAAAGTTTTGTATTGAAAATGATTTTCAAAAGTTTCAACTGTTTAAGATTTAAATTCTTGGAATACGTGCGCACGCAATGCGTTTAATGCGCCATTTTGGAGAAGTTGAAACGTAAGAAAATTAACTGTTTAAGATTTAAATTTGATACTGGTTACCTGAGATTTATCACAAAATTAATTGGGATAAATCATTGACACGATTTAGGCAGGAAGCGGCACACACACGTGTAAGAGAGGAGGTGTGACCGATTGTCCTTTGATTTGATTTGATTGTCATAGAATCCAACCTTATCTTCAAGGAGGGAGCTTGCTGATGGAAGTCTTGAACAGCTGGCAGGCATAAACTAGAGCACCAACAGAAGGATAGATATCGGCAAGCATTCGGCAAGGCAGGAATCGGCAGGAGGATAACCAGCAGGAAAATATCGGCACACAACATAGAAAGATCGGCAAGATGAGCAATCCCGACAAAATGAATACAAGCATCAACCAGAGTAATCAATGATACCTAGCTCACTCCTTAGGAATTCAAATCTCTTCTGATCTAGGGGTTTTGTCAGTATGTCAACTCTTTGAAATTTAGTATGAACTTTCAGCAAGATAACATTACTCTTTTCAACATGATCCTTGAGAAAGTGATATTTGATGTCAATAAGCTTTGTTTTGGAATGCATCACAGGATTGTTTGAGACCAAAATGGTAGATTGATTATCACAGTAGATAGGGCAGACTTGAGGTGGAATTTCATAGTCTACCAGTTGTTGCTTCATCCAAAGAATTTGAGAGCAGTAGTTACCGGCAGCAATATATTCAGCCTCAGTAGTGGAAGTAGAGGTATCTGTTTTCTTTTTGCATGACCAAGAAACTAGCCTCTTGCCAAGAAACTGGCATGTTCCACTGGTACTCTTCCTTGTGACTCGACAAGCTGCATAATCAGCATCTGAATAACCAATAAGATTAAAAGAAGAGTCTCTGGCATACCATAAGACAAGGTTAGCAGTGCCACTTAGATATTTAATGATTCTTTTCACAGCTTGCAGATGAGATTCCTTTGGATCAGCTTGAAATCTTGCATAGACACAAACGACAAACATTATATCCAGTCTGTTGGCTGTTAAATAGAGATGTGAACCAATCATTCCTCTGTAAAGAGTCATGTCCACTTTCTTGCCAGCTTCGTCTTTGTCAAGATGAGTGTTTGTAGCCATGGGAGTTCTTTGAGGATGAGCATTATCAAATCCAAACTTCTTGATCAGCTCCTTGGTATATTTGGCTTGATTTATGAATATTCCTTCATTAGTTTGCTTAACTTGTAGACCAAGGAAATAGGTTAGCTCACCCATCAAACTCATTTCAAACTTGATTTGCATAAGCTTTTCAAATCTTTTGCAGAGGGCTTCATTAGTTTACCCAAAGATGATGTAGTCCACATATATTTGAACAAACAATGAATGGCCCTTGTGCTTAGCAACAAAAAAAGTTGTGTCAATCTTCCCTCTGGTAAACCCTAAACCATCACTGAGTAGGAACTTGGATAATGTTTCATACCAAGCCCTAGGAGCTTGCTTCAAGTCATAAAGAGCTTTCTTCAATCGGTAGACATGATTTGGCTTCTTAGAGTCCTCAAAGCCTGGTGGTTGTTCAACATAAACCAGCTCTTGAAATTCTCCATTTAAGAAGGTGCGTTTCACATCCATTTGATATAGCTTGAATTCTTTAAAGGCAGCATAGGCAAGAAAAAGACTTATAGCCTCTAATCTTGCTACTGGTGCAAAAGTTTGATCATAATCGATCCCTTCTTCTTGTCGATATCCTTTGGCCACCAATCTAGCTTTGTTCCTTGTAATCTTTCCGGCTTCATCCAACTTGTTTCTAAATACCCATTTAGTTCCAATAACTTGCTGAGAGGACGGTCTAGGTACCAGTTTCCAGACATTACATCTTTTAAACTGGTTCAATTCTTCTTGCATAGCTTCCACCCAGCTTGGATCGGCAAGGGCTTCTTCAGTCTTCTAAGGTTCAATGTCAGACACTATTGCCGATGAGAAAAGATTTTCATCAAAGGCTTTGCTAAGGTTTTTGGTCACTCTTGGTCCATAGACATCACGATGACATTTTAGAGGATGGTCACATGAGGGGCTCACTTCTTTTTGGTAGGTCTTGTCTTGCGATTCTTGTCTTAAGGATTCTAGAGGAGGTTCAGAATTAGTAGAAGGTTTAGAAGAATTAGAAGTGGATAGGTTGAAAGGAATGGGAGAGATAGGATTACTTGAACTTTGAGTGCCTTGAGGAGTTGGCGAGGAATATTTGGTAAGAGGGATGAATGACAGAGATTGGATTTGGGCTAGGATTTATTGGCACAGATTGAGGAGAAGCCGGAGAGGATTACGAGGATTATCGGTAGGAAATTTTTCTTGCCGAGGATGGAAAAGTAGGGGTTATCTTGCTTTGGTTCTTACGCCACAATAACGATGATCTTGCACATTATCTGTGATTGGTTAGAGTTGCTAGATTCGCCTTTCTCAAAACCACTAGATTTGTTCGTACTATTTAGAGCACAGTCGGACTCTAACAAATCAAATTCATCGAAAGTGACATGAACGAGATTCAACAATTTTTCAAAAAGTTTCTTATTGAAAACTTGAAAGGCCTTACTATGTTTTGAGTAGCCAACAAAGATACCTTCATCAGCCTTTTCATCGAATTTTCCTCTGTGCTCTCTTCTATTGTAAAGCACATAACATTTGCATCCAAAAATTTTGAAGAAACCAATGTTGGGTACTCGGCCTCTCCAAAGTTCATAAGGAGTCTTTTTATGGAATTTGTTGATGAGAGAATGTGTTCGAGTGAAGCGAGGCGGTGTGAATGGCTTCGGCCCAAAAACACTTTGGTAACCTAGCTTGAGAGATCATGGTTTTACCGGCTTCAATCAAAGTCCTATTCTTTCTCTCAACTACACCATTTCTTTGAGGTGTACCAACAACGAGAGAAATTATGGTCTATACCATAATTGTATCACACCCAATCTTGAGCAATACCATTATTTGTGAATTCGGTCATATTATACGATCTCATGCTAATGATATCACTTTCTTTACGAGTTTGTAGTAGTACGAGTAGCTTGGTGGCAACCGCGTAAGTATTATCTTTCTTCTTTGAAGGCTTCCACCCAAGTGTATCTTGAATAGTCATCTACTACAACCAAGATGTATCTACTTCCCCCAAGCACTTTGGCGGTGGTTGTGGGGCGAAATAGTTCCATATGTAGCATTTCTAGGCACTTAGAGGTCGACATGCGGGGCTTGGATTCAAAAGAAGATTTGTGATGTTTTCCCAAGCGGTAAGCTTTGCACTTCTTTCCATGATCAGTGAGACACTTGAGGAAGACCGGTTGCCAATCCGAGCTGGCAAGCTTGGAGAATGATTTGAAGTTCAAGTGACCGAGGTCTCTTGTGCCATAGCCATGAGTTCTCGCCGATGTTCTTAGCTACAAAGCAGGATATTAGTAACACCGAGTAATAGCACTTAAGTCTCATTGCATAAATGTTACCTTTCCTTTTGGCGGTGAGAAGAGTTTCATTTGAAGTTATGTCTTTAACATAGCGGTTGGAAGTAGTAAATACACATTGCATTCCTCTATCACAAAATTGTGAAATTGAGAGAAGGTTATGTTTGAGTCCAACCACCAAAGAGACCTTACGTACGATAGCTTGCACCTCTAATGATGGTTCCATGACCTATTATTTTTCCTTTTCCATTATCACCAAAAACTACTTGGAGGACACGATGCTTCAACAATATCGGCTAGGAGATCGGCATGACCCGGTCATATGTCTAGAAGCGACCCCTTGTCCAAAATCCATTACATCTTCTTTGGCATCGATCGAGGCTATGAAGCATTCTGCAATATAAACATGCTTATGGTCCCCCTTATTCAATGGGTCCGGGAGGTTAGTTCCTCTTGGGCAGCCATATCGGCCACCACTAGGGTTAACCATAGTGGGTCCATAAAGGCTTTTCAAAAAGAGGCATTCATGGGCACGATGACCATAATCTAAACAACTAACACATCTCACTTCTTTGGCTGGTTGGGCCGAGGAAGTCGGCGGCGTCATCCCCAAAATTTAGTCAATTGCTTCGTTAGACTTAAGAGAATGAGCAGGTACAAACTTAGAGATTTTGTAGGTGCTGGTATTGCCCTTCTTGCTTATCTGTTTGCTTTTGCCAGTTACCTTGGAGGGTGACTGTTTATCAGCTGCAGATAATTTAAGATCATAAAAACCAGCTTTCCTGATATATTTACTATGAATCCCTTCGTCGGAGGAATCATTATTAGCAACCTTAATTCCCTTTTGTATGTACTTGTCTTTCTTCTTAGTCTGGTTTTTAGGATACTTCATTGCCACAGCATTGTACTTAGGCTTAGTATCTTTATGCAATGAGTTAATCGAGCTGTTTTCAGCCTTCTTATCCATTTTCTCGGTCACAGAAGCATCAGTATAAGCTCTTGCTACTATTGGATTCAAATCCCAACCCAGATTAGTCATTATAGGACATTTGGTTTGCAAGGATTGAGTCAACACCAGCTTTAGACTTAGTGAAAGAATCAACAATCTTTGTGAGAGAGTCATTTCTTTGAGCTAAATCTTTGATTTGAGCAATATATACTTTTGCTTTGTTTTTGAGATCTAGGTTTTCAATTTTAAGCTGATTGGACTCACATGGCTTGTCTTTTGAGAGAATAAAGTTCGATTTGAGAGAGTCTTTCTCGGCGAGATATTCTATTGAAATCAGCAGTCATTATTTCATGAACGCTACTTAACTTCTCAAAATCAATAAAAAGTTCATCCATGGTCTCTATCATCTCAGCCTTAGATATCTCAGGGAGAGGATCGGTAAGGCTTCTTTTGGCTGAGTGAGCTTTGGGTTCAGGAGAGCAATCTGGTAGGGATGAGATGGGTTTGGTAAGATTTTTGGCAATGTTTGGGTGCTTGGTAAAGGATAGCTTCTTTTCTGCTGATTGTGGAGGACTTGGTTCAGTTGCATAGAAGGAGATAGAGCCACACTGTCCATAGAGTGAAGTTCCAACTTGATGAACCTTGTAACCATAAGGATTTGTTGCTTTGATTTTGACTTCTTGAAAGGTATGTCTTGCTGGTTGTTCTATCCTTGCTGGTGTTCTTGGAGGTGTTGCATTCCGGTGGATAGGAGTCGGAAGATATAAAGCAATTTCATCATCCGCATCTAGGGCAACAAAACTTATATCGGTATCTTCATTGTCATCGGGAACATCTTCATCTTCTGAGTCAGTTTCACACCAAACTGGCATAGCTTTCTCTGTACTGTCATCGGCAACATAGCTTCTAGACTTGGGGTGTCTTTGATTCACCGATTTCCTGACATACTCATATTTTGGCTGGGGACATTTTGATGCAAAATGTCCATGCTTTCAGCAATTAAAACACACGGTCTCCTTTGTTGTTCTTTTCCATCGGTAGCGCTAGTCGAAGGCTTATTGTTACGAGTTTCTTATGAAATGGTGAAGTAAATGGTTTGTGTTGATTAGGTTTCCTGTATTTTTTCATTTTCTTGAAGTTTTTCAATTTTCTTTAGTTTCTGGCAGATGCAGCAAATTCATCTTCTTCCATTTGAGGCTCAGAAAGATTTTAAGAGGTTTTATTCACAATGAGGGTTTTGACGAGTGATCGGCGGGGAGGATAAGAGGTAGAATGTTGAGATATCTAAGTTTGTCTTTGAGAGAGACACATTTTGGAAATTTTTATCGAGAACATTAAGTTTTTGCAGTTCTCTCTCGTACAAAAATATTTGGACACAATATTTTGAATAGAAGTAGTGTTTAAATCTCTAGCTTCTCTAATAACGGTGACCTTGGTATGATATATACTTCCTAATGAACTTAGAAAGAGTATATTTAGGTCTTTCATAGTATATATCTTACCTAGAAGAAGCACATAAGTTACTTACCTCACGAGCCGATCATAGGTTGTTACGAGTGATTCACCGTCGACTTTTTGAAAGATTCGAACTCATCAATTGCATCATAAAGTCTGTTGACCTTGGTGCGAGCATCTCCTTCGAAGTAAGCAAGGTGCTTGTTCCAACAATCTTGTGCCGTGTTACACAAGTCAATGAGCTTATGCTTGCTTGTTATCGAGACCACGAGAGATAATGTGGCTAGCTTTGTCGTCAAGTGCATAGGTTAATTTGTCATCCTCAGTCAATTCTTCTCTTGGTTTCTCAACGAGTCTCGGTAACTTGGACATTAGTCTCTTGTTCATCATCCCATGTCGGCATGTGCAGTCAGAGGAGTGGAGGGTATAGGTTTGTAGGTGGTTTGAACCTTTAGAGGAGTAATTGGTCCACCTTTCACCACCTTCATCAATTGGTCATCGATGGAGTTCATGTACTTTATCATTCAGGATTTCCAAACAACAAATTCGTTGGCGTCCAACATTGGTATGGAAGTGATGTTGAACGACTGCGTAATTTTTCCCGCCATGGTATCGGTAAATCAAGCTGTAAGGCTTGGAAATTTCATTCAAAAATGACAAGCTCTGATACCAATTGTTAGGACCAATTGGTAGGAAAATAGGCTAGAGGGGGGTTGAATAGCCTTTTTACAGTTTAAAAGAAAATACTGTGTAAATCAAAGTCACTAATTGGTAGGGCATAAAATGATCAGTAAGCACAGCGGAAAAGACGTGACTTAGTTTTGAACTCACACAAAATCAGTAAGAAAATGTTTTGAGCTTGGTTTTAAACACAACAGTATTTCTTAAACTTTATGCAGTTGCAAGTGGTTTGGTATAAGGAAAAACTGATGAAGCCAGTAAGATGAACAGGTTGTCAATGATAGAGTTCAACTGGCAAGATAAAAGTTAAGCAAAGAAAAGTAAAAAACGAGAGCAAGGTATTTGGAGAGGTTCATAGCTTAAATCTGCTACGTCCTCTACCAAAGATTAGTCGAGAACTTGGATTTTAAGTAAAGTTCACTATCGGTTTATCTAGTCTATTACAAGAGCGACTTTGCCGGTTACAAAGATTTATGTCTAGAATCTGCTGATGAATCTTAACCTGGCCCGGCCAAGTGTTTTTTAGTGGCAAGTTCAAGAACTTATCTCACTCAGGTGTGTGTGTGAATCTCAATCAATGCACTCCAATGATTGTCTTGTTGGGGAATGCTTACAGTTTTGATTGAGTTGTGCACGAGTGTATGTCCTAATAAAGTCTAATGATTTTCTGAACTTAAATGCTCGAGCTTCATTGAATGCTTCAAGCAATTTCTGTTCAATGCAACAACCAACCTTCTTCAATGCTCTAAAGTCTTTAATTTATACTAGGAGGGAGTAGAGCTAGTTGACGTTGAAGGGATAGGTGGAAATATGAATCTCAAGGTTGGTAGGTGAGGATCAATAAATGCCATATCTTTTTCATTTAATGAAGGAGATACGAGGTAAGGGCATTTCGGCGTAGTCCGAGCGGAGTAAAGACCCCTTTGTCCCTGCCACAGCAGCGGACAAAGGACAAAGTAAGAGCTAAAAAATAGCTCACATTGTGTCGAGAACTAGCGGAATGGGGTTAGCGAGAAGGATGTAACTAATTCTAGTGAACAAGTACGAATAAGAGATAGAGGAATATGACCGTTGTCACTAGTAGACCGTCTATAGAAGAAAGTCTTCGAAAGTGCTAGTCACCTATCTTCTTTGAGAGATGTTGTTGAATGAGATATTCTTACTGCTGGTTACCACTATTGATCTCACCGGTATGTTGTCATCTGGAGAACTTGACATACTAGCACAAAGGTATCAGCTAGAGAACCAAAAATAAAGTCTAATTAAATTAGGGGTCTCTAACTAGCCGCATGAATTGGTATTAAGCAATTCTAAGTCTACATATATATTTGACCTAACAATATTGTTGTTGAATCCTCAAGAAGTTTTTAACCTCAAACCCAGATTTATAGAATCATTTGAATCTTCAAACACTTCACTCTCAAGCTTTCAAGAAACATTCCTTACCCAAATCTCTCAAGCCTTGTAACTACAAAAGGATTCATCAAGCTCTAATCATAAAGATTATAAGAGCTCTTGATTCATGAACACACACATACACATATGATGGATAAAATTCCATGTGTAATAAACCTTGCAAGTGTACAAGTCACCGAAGTAGCAATGTACAATAGTAAAGGGTCGAACCACGAGACTTGCGTGTTCAACAAGTTGATTTAATTAGTGTAAAGTAACCAGGGGTTTTGAGTTTGATGGATTAATTAAACTACTCAAGCAATAAACTAAAATACTAAAACTGAAGAAAACAAGCAAACCAATAACAAGGATTCAACCAGATTAAAATAATTCACGGATTGGATCTCATAGTTGTCTTCTTTCTATGCTAACGTTTATAAAAATAACAATCTCGTTCAAAGATTCTTTCACTCGACTAAGGGTTGAGACGTTTGATGTTCAAATTGCAACCCTTATATTTCTATCGTATTGTAAATTACGCTAAGTCAAAACAATACTCAAGAAATTCATTAAGCAAATAAGAAAAATATGAATCTAGGTTTTCTTGAATTCCGCTAGGTCAACAATTAAACCCAATTAATGAAATAGTGATCTTTAAATAAATTGTCAATGCTAGTGCAATAATCTAAATCAAATAAATTGAATGATAAATATTTCATCAAATAAGAACGAGAAAGTTTGGAAGAATTAAAAATAGATTTAGCATAGAAATTAGACAACTACTACATCAATCCATGAAAAAAGAAGAAATTAGCTACTTATTGTTAGTTTTATGCCCTAGGCCTATAGTTGATAGACTTATATGTTGACATTATTTATTACTATATGAAAAGTTTATTATTTGATTATTATATGTTTTGCATATTTATTTGTAATAATCTCCGTCCCTAATTATTAAGTGAATAATTAGTATAATTGTTAATGGATATTCATATGCTGATTATATGCATAGAGATGCACATTGAAATTATGGGTACTTGTTAGTGAACAAGTATTTGGACATGACCCGTATGAGATTTATGTCATGGTCAAATGTCATAATTAAATCTCATATGGTCACTTCATTAGTCCTAGACTGAGATTATCATGACCTTACATATGATGAAAGTTATGTTTGATTTTAGTCAAACGATATCTTAACACAATATTTATAAAGGCTATCTTTGGCATGATCGGATTCATGATGGGAAGGAAGATAAGTCAAGATTGAATTTGTCCCTCGAAAGAGAGATGTTTTGCTTGGGCCCCTCAATGAGTGATAATGATGAAAGTTTATGGCCATACCCCATGCGATTAGATTATCATTATACTCAAGATCGAGAAAGCATTGAACAAATACAAGTTGACGTGGACCATGACTTGTGTTCAATATAACATCGTGAGACAAAGGGAGAAATGGAAGTGTACCATTGGAAACGTGAAATCTTACGTTATATTAATTGGGTAGTGTAGCGTTGTGAGAAAGAAATTCTGATTCTTTTTATTTTTATGAGTCGCCACCTATATTATTTTAATTGGAAACATAGAAAAACCATTTGAAAGAGATTTGAGTTCGGGGCTTAGGTTATGAAATGGGTAGGTTTAGAAGGCATCCATTTCACCCAATCCGGAGATCGGTCTTGCTAAAGAAAAGAGAGGTTTTTCAAAAGAAGAAGTAAAAAACGAATCCAAATACTGCAAATAAAGGTCCATTTGACGAGGTCAAACGGAATGTAGAATCGATTGCTTCGAGACCGTCTCCATGATTTGGAGAGGCTCTAGGCCGATCCTAGATTCTATGGACTTATACCACTCTAACAATCAATTAGAAGGAAGATTAGGAATTACCTTGCGTGAGGTGATTTGGGCAGAGTTTCGACTCAATATGAGAGTCGACCCTTCACACGGACAGAGCTTCGCCTTGGTCCTTGATTTGGAGGTTGATGCTTGTTTATCAACAAGGTTGACAAACAAACTATGAGGTGAGTTTTAGGGTGATTTTGAGGGATTCTTTCGGGAAAGAAAACGACAAAATGTGTGCGTGTTGTGTAAATTCGCGGTTTGGGATTTTCGACCTCCGACCTCTTGAGCCTTGGAAGTCACCAAGTATTTATAGAGGTTGGATATGAAGAAGTGGAGAGTTAAAACCCTATCAAATGGTTCTAGACCTCCTCTCCCATTGGTTGGCCGGAGAGATAAAGTTTTATCCGGAAAGAGGTTGAAATCGGCGAGGAAGCGCCGTGCACGCAATGCGAGAGGGAGATATCTCGCGCGAGACACGCCATCTCGCGGCGAGATATTGCTCTTGTGGGCCGGTTTTGTCCTTTCCTCGTTATCTCGTATGCGGTTTAGTCCCAAACTAACGGTAGTTAGTCAAAACTTTAACGAAACATGACGAAATGGTGGATTTCTACTTCTTGACTCAAAGCGAGACTTAGAGTGGTATAAGTATGATCCGATGTGTTGAGAATGGGAGTGTCTCTGAGCCCCTCGGCGACAAGTCTTATGAAAGAAGTCATGTCGACGATAGAAAAAGACATCATTCGAACATCGGGATGGTCGTGCCTGCAGTTTGCCTACGTATCTCTATCGGAGAATCGAGACCATAACGTGGTTCGACTCCAAAACACGAAAAAGGTTGCTTTAGGTATTTTGAAAATCATTTGAAAATCGTGGAGATTTTATTTTCGAAAAGGTAAATTCATCTTGAGGAATCAAATCAAGACCCAATTCTGAATATGCACATGCGTACGAAGATTCGCTGTGCGGGCTCCGAACTGCGGGAAATATGTTAGAAAACAAAGGCTTACTGTCCGACCCTGCGAGTCTGTTGGTTTCGTGACGATTCGCCTTTTTGGGCTCCGAATCGGGCTTTTTATTGTTGGGGATGACGATTCACTGTTTGGGCGTTGAATCGGGCTTTTGGTTCGACGATCCACACAATCGGGCGTTGGGCCCGGGCTTTGATGACGATCCACTGTTTGGGCGTTGGATCGAGCTTTTTGATGACGATCCACATGCGGGCGTTGGGCCGGGCTTTTGATGACGATCCACCTGTCTGGGCGTTGGACCGGGCTTTTTGATGACGATCCCCTGTCTAGGCGTTGGACCGGGCTTTTTCTTTGATGATGATCCACCTTTGGGCGTTGGACCAGAGCTTTTCGATGACGATCCACAGTGCAGGCGTTGGACCGGGCTTTTCTTTGATGACGATCCACTGTTTGGGTGTTGGGCCAGGAGCTTTTCGATGACGATCCACACATGCAGGCGTTGGACCGGGCTTTTTCTTTGATGATTCACCTTTACGGGCTCACGAATCATGTGGATTGAGTTAATCTTTGGACCACTCGGTTCTCGGGCGGCAGTGCGTCTGCAGGGCGATTGTGCGCATGTCACGTTTGGTTCGTTCCGTGACTTGCGGTGCCGGTTTTTCCATGTTTCCTTGCTAGTTTATCATTTCCAAGGGTAAATGTGTCAAAATTTTGAACTTTGACGTTGCGTAGACGCTTATTGTCGAGGACAATTTTGTCCTTTTCCAGAAGGTTTATCTCGCGGCGGGATAAGATATACCGCGCGAGATATGTACTGTCGGGGCATATAAACAGCAGCTCTAGCTCATTTTGAAAATATCCTTTTCAAAATTTCCCTCCCTAGCTCGAGCCAAGGTCGCCTTTTCTGTGGTTTTTCGTGGATTTGCTTGGAGATTCTTCCCCCCAATCCATTCTCAATCCCTCCTTCCTCCAAAATCCATGGCTCAAGAACAAGGAAATCCGATTTTGCGAAGCTATTTGCTAGGGAAGGATTACCCTCGCGATGACCTTATTTTTGATAGGCATGCGCACATCTCCACCGCTGTTCGGGAGGGTTTGGTAAGAACTCTATCTCCACCTCTTGTTTCTTGTATTGCATTGATTTGAATCCCCTTTCCTTTGAATTCAAAGTTCCCTCAATGGCCTTTGTTCATGTTTGTGCTTAGAACTAGGTTCCCCTTGCATGCTTTAATTTTGTGCATTTCTTTGGATGTTTGTTGTTGCATTGTGTGCGTATGAGCCTCCTACACATCATGGATTGTAGGAGAGGTTGATTCGGATTATGATTGACATCCTTGGGCAAGCTTTTCTTGTACGCACGCCAAGTGTTCGATGAAATGCCCCAATGAAAAATTTTCTTCTATTTCATTGATTTCTTGACATGGAATGATTTCTAATGTTGCCCTCTCTGTTTTTCCTCTGTTTTGCAGTCGTATAAGCCGATTAAGAACTGTCGGGGGAGTCCGAAAATGGCCCAAACGGGTTTGTTGACTTTTGTTGACAATCTTAGGGGAATTAGGTGGACCCCCAAGTTCTCCGGAGCTATCCGGGAAAGGTGGTGGGACCAGCTACCCACACGGTCCATTTGCGCTTCGGGGAAGCAACTATGACTCCGTGACTTTACGGCCATCACGGATTGGAATTTATTGGCGATCCTGCCGAAGTTTCCGAATTATAAGCCGCGAATCCCGGCCGCGTGGAGCGGTTGATTGGTTTCCCCCTAACAAGGTCGAGGGGTTTGTTGCTGGAGTTGACTCCCCTCCGGCGTCGAGTTGAGGAGTATCTTTGAGAAGCCAAATATGCATACGATCGGTTGGTGAGGGGTGCCCTCTGGTATATCCTTTCTTAGACTATTTTGCGAACCACTCTTCTACGGCCCGTCTTTCTCTGTTGCGTTTGTTGGTTGATCTAGATGAAGTGAGCGGCTACGTGCAGGGCTCGGCGGGGGCGCCACGCTACCATGCCATGGATGAGGCATGTAGGCACACCAAGGATACTCTGTCGGGGTATTCTTATGCACAGGAGGTATGCCCTTTGATTACATTTTGTTTTACGTACGTATGCTCTATCTGTGTTCCCTTGCGAATCTGTTCCGTTTTCTTGTGCGAGATATGGGGCTCTGTTTGTCCTTGGGGCTGTATAGGTTTGAGTTGGAAGCCGGGCCCCTTTGTTTCCGGATATCGGGAGGTGGAGCCACCGAATCGGACCGTTGATGAGGAGGAGGACCGGGATTGGACTTTGACGGTGGCGGAGGCACGGGCCATCTTTGGACACCTTTGAGTATGAGAGGCGGGCCTATATCCTTGGACCTGTTGGAGGCTGGAGGTGCATTGCGCTTGGGATGCTACGGGATGCGAGAGAATCTTTGGCGTCTTTGGAGGGGGACACCATGTATCTTGGTGAGCGGGTCTTCCCACGGCATGGCCGGGGTAGACTATCATACGAGGGTGCCGGCGGATCCGCCGTGGTCGATGTATCCCACCCACTCTATTCCGGAGGATGATTATGCTAGTCTTTTGGTGGGTGATGCGGCGACGGCTTGTGTGATCCCGGGGCTTCTTATGGAGTTTACGCCTCGATTGATGGGTCCCCTCACGGTGGGGATGGCGATCACATGCTCGTGGCTCCACCTGCCTACGCTTCGGGTTCTTCGGCCCCTAGCACTTCCTCTCGGGCTACCGCTTCTCGCCTTTTGCCCCGAGACTACGGCCCTGCGAGCTACACGTATATGATGGGGAGCATGCGGATGATGGGGCACATCCGTCTCACGATCAAATTCCCGAGGGTTACCGCCTCCCTGGCGATGTCTCTTCGGTATGTTTATTGTTTCTCGTATTCGTCCATATAAGTGTATATGTCAGACTTCATCTGAGCATCTTCTTTTCTTTGATTGTCGAGGTCACCATATCCGCGGCCGATTACAACCGTGGAGCGACCAAGATGGCTGGGTTGATGGCTTTGGTGTCGGACTGTCCAGAGAGGCATTCGAGAAGGCTTCTTCGGCGGCCTCGATGGTGGCCTCGGCTATGACCCCTACTTGCGGAGCCAAGAGGTCGAGGAGGATGGTAGCCCCCACAGTGGTGATGGCGGAGGTCTTTGGCGGCTCGAGCGACTTGATGGCGTGATCCCCTCCCCTTTTCTTTATACGATTATCTGTACATATTAGCCGTGTGGGCCCCGGACAATTTTTTTCTTTCTTTTAAATTTTGTTAGGAACACATAGGTAGCACAAACAATGGTTTTTCTTAATCCATAATCCTAGGTCTAATTAGTTAGTTAATTAACTTTCTCGACTTTCCATGTTTCGGAAATGGAATGGCCGTTAGGCCGCAATTTTGAGCACGAATATGGTGTTTTATTGCATGTTATGAATTGTACACGCGGGTTTTCGAGACTTGCTTCGTCAAGTCGGGGCTAGCTCTTGTTTGAGTAGAGCTAGCTTTGTTGCTTTGCCGTAGATATATCTCGCGCGAGATAAGGTGTCTCGCACGAGACACGCTACCCAGAGTAAATCTCTTCCTTTTTTCGAACGAGATTTTGGCAGTTTCCCCTATAGAATCACCGTAGTCCGGCCGAGATAACTCATTTCTAGCCTTTCAAACTCTAGGGATATCTGTTAGGGTAAAACTCTTGTCTTCTTCTTCAACCACTGTGATCCATGGCTTCCAAGGAGATTGCCCCAACGTCCATGATTGTCGATGATTTTTCTTTGTCCCCGAAGTGATTGCCTCTTTCAAGCAAGTATCGAGGATTTTGTAAGGTCGTTTCGCAACCGGTCTCGCAATAAGTTTATCGCGAATTCGGATTTAGAATTCTTTTCACTTTGAAGAACCTCCAGCCGGATTGGAAGTTATTGCGGGGTCTTTGCTTTCGATTTTGGGATCCCTCTATTCATCTTTTCAATTTTTCTTTGAATGAGATGGTGCCTCACGTGGAGGAATTCGCCATTATCTTGGATATGCCTTTGGTGGCGAGATTCTTTGTTCCTAAGTATCATAGGAATCATTCGGAGGCTTTGAGCGAATTGTTAGGGATCCCCCTTGATACTTGCTATGGGTTGGTTCACCGCAAGTGGGTTGATTGCTCTTCTTTTCCGGGACGCTTTAGCGGTGATTCGATGATGATGCTTTTCATGTTCATAAGCGGAACTTTACGGCTCTTTCTCTTTTCGGAGATGTTTTGTTTTACGTGCGGGGACGGCTTGGTCGATTCCCAAGCGGTGGAAGTTGTTGCGAGGCTAGGAAACGTTCTAGGAACATTATTCCGCTAATCTTGGGTGAGACCCTTCATGGTCTTGATGAGCTGCATAGGGCTGGCGTCATGACTCAAGGGAGTCCCCTCCTGTTGACTATTTGGCTTAGGGAGCATCTCAAGTTGATAGGTCCCAGTTGGAATATTCTCCTTTTACATATCATACGCGAAAGTTGTTGATCAAAGATCTTTCGGCGGATGAATGGGGCTGAAGTTGATTGCGAGCCGAAGCTGCGATATTCTCTGGTGTCCACCCTATTGGAGGTTGAACAAGTATGTTGCCAATACCAAGGGTTTTGACGGGGTTGTTCTTCCGGGTTTGCGAGATTCCTCCTTTTACTTTCCCAGCGGGTGCTCCGTCGGTTTGGTGGCGACGGGACACTTATCTTTTCGAAGGAGCTTCTCGTGTAGTGTCTTATATTGGTGTAGAGTTTGCGCTTGGGTGCTAGCTCAAGCATGGGGTGAAGGAACTAATCGGGACCGTTGAGTCGAACCTTCGGACTTTTAATGCAAGCATCTTCTGTCGACAAATATTTGGATTGGTTCCTCCATACCGGTCATCCTAGTGCGAGAGAAGATTGATGATTTGCGGCTTTCGGCTGCTAAGAGATTCTTTTGTAGCTAGCGGTATCTTGCGAAGGAGCGAGGCTCGATCGATCACTTGCTAATGTACGAAGCTGATCCAACTCGGGATTTTCTTGATGGGGATTGGTACGAGAGGCGAGGCAAGGAATGCTGGAAAGACGCAAGCTTTGGATAGGCCTCATGTCTTCAAGAGATTGTCGGAATCTGTCTTTGATCGTCTCGACTCTGTTTTGACCGTCTCGAGGGATGTTACGCTTTGAGAGGCTCAAAGCGCAAGGAGGATCACGACGACGGTGGAGACCATGTCCGCCGGCCGACCAAGTTAATGAAAGGCTAGATCTTTAGGAGTACCAAGAGATTGCTTTGATCGATCAATTGTTTCTGCTTTATTAGTATTATTTTTTTTCAAGTTTGTTAGCTTAGCAAATTAGTCGTTGTGGTTAGGATTTCCCTATTGTCATTAATGAAACGCATTCGATTAATAAAAGGGACAACTTTGATTTATTTATTTGATTAGGCCGAACCCGAGAAGTGCTACGTTCCTCTTTTACAGCAATTAAACAAGAGGCTCAGGTCCAACGTAGTTCATTTTTGAGAAAAGGACAAAATATGGCTCAAGGCCGTGGAGTAATCTCGCGCGAGATAAGGCCCCTTTCTTTTGCCTAGACCGCCCCTTCGGGTTTTCAATCCAGCGGGCTTCTTTTCTTGTGCTAGCTCTAATTTTTTGCCTAAGTTGTCCTTTCCGGGATTTTCAACCTAGCGAGCGATTTGTTCTTAGGGGGCCAAGTCACGCGAAGTACTTCTTGAGCTTGTCCATGTTGGCCAGAAGCCGGTAGTTGATCTCCGTCTAAGTCTACCCAGTGAAGGGCTCCCCCGAGAGAATATCTTCTTCACAATGTAGGGTCCTATCCATCTTGGTCCCCACTTGCCTAACGGGTTGAAAGGTCAGGGACGATGCTGCGGAGCACCGGGTCGCCTACTACGATGTTCCTTGTTTTGACCTTTTTGTTGAAAGCTCTTGCCATTCTTCTTTGGTAAGCTTGAGTGTGTTCGGCCGCTTTCAACCTTCTTTCATCCAACAAAGGCTAGGTGTTCGTGTGCCTTTCTAGCCGGTCGACGTCATTCACTTGGTTTTCTAGGAGAACCCTTAGTGATGGTATTTCCAATTCTATCGGTAAGACGGCCTCCATCCCGAATGTGAGGGTGTAGGGAGTTTCTCTGTAGCTGCACATTCGGACTGAAGTGCGGTACCCCCATAGTGTGAATGGTAGCTTGTCGGGCGATCTTTTCCAGTGTTGCCATTTTTCTGATGATAGTCTCGATTGTTTTGTTCGCGGCTTCAAGCTGCTCTGTTTGTTTGAGGCCTATAAGGAGACGACTTGTGTCTCGTGATTTTGTACTCGGTCGATGGCGATCGGTTTCCTTTTCGAAGTGTGACCCATTATCGGATATCATCTCTTGTGGAACCCCATATCGGCGAGATGATGTTGTGCTTGATGAATTCTGCAACCTTTACGGCATTGAGAACTTTGTAGGAGGCGGCCTCGACCCATTTAGTGAAATAGTCGATGGCTACTAGGACGAAACAGTGTCAGTTGGCTCCTGGCAGGTGTGATCTTTCCAATCACGTCTATTCCCCATGTAGAGAATGGCCAAGGTGAAGTCATTGGGTAGCTGACAAGGAAGGCGGTGCATGCTTTGAAGATTGGCGTGTATCGACACTTGTGGCACTTCTTGACCATTTTGGTACAGTCGGTTTCCATGGTCGGCCAAAAGTACCCTTGTACGATGATCTTTTTGACGAGCATGTTTCCGCTCATGTGGGTTCCACATATGCCTAGATGAACTTGGTCCATTATTTCTGGGCCTCTTTCTCGGTGGCGCAAGGAGGTTTCCTTGGGAATGTTTCTTGAATAGACGGCCGGCGGTGATGGCGTAATTGGCGTGCCAACCTTTTAAGGGCGACACGAGTCTTCGGTCTGTCTCGAAGCGGTATGGTTCCATCTAGGATGAAATACCAAATGTCGTGGTACCATGGTTTCCCTTCGGAGTTTTCAACGGCGGCACCTTTGGATAACCATTTGTCTTTGCGATCGTGAAGATCTATAACGGCGCGGTATGCGGGAGTTGCACGCCGTGTTATTTTGAATGGTTTAAGCTTGCTTTTCCTTTAGGGATTTCGACCAAAGAAGCAAGTGTGGCTAATGCGTCCGCAAACCGATTTTTGTCTCTAGGGAGATAGTGGAATGAGACATCTTGAAATTGTTGCGCCGGTTCTTGGAGGTGGGCACTTTGTATCTTTGAAGGGTTGGATCTTGGACCCTCCGCTTCTTCAATGTCGATTGATGATCAATTGGGAATCCCCGAATACCTCAAAGTTCGATCACGTTGCGTTCTAGGGCTGCCTCAAGCCCCGCTATGCAAGCCTCGTGATTCTGCGGTATTGTTGGTGGCTTCAAAGTCAAGACGTCTTGCTAGTGGAGTGTAGATTTCGTTAGGGTCTACCAATAACATTCCGATGCCAAACCCTCTTTCTTGTTAGGCTGCGCCATCGAAAAATAATTGCCACTTATTTTCTTCTATGCTTAGGATGTCCTCATCGGGGAATCGCGGGTCTTCCCCTTCACTTCGTCGCAAGGAAATTCGGCCAGCGATCTGCGAATACACTCCCTCGACGGATTTACGAGTGACGTAAGTGATATCATACCACTTGCGAGCATGAAGTACCATTTGGCTAGTCTCGAGAAGACAAATTTGATTTGTCTAGGATATATTTCGGTGGATCCATCTTTGCGATGAGACGGATTGGAAAGGCTTCCATATAGTGCTTTAGCCTTTGCGATACCCAGGACGAAGCGGCGCATGACTTGTCGAGTGGAGAGTAGTTGATTTAGTTTGCCTTGGAATGCTGCGGGCGACAAAGTAGATGGCATTTTACGTGATGCGAAGGCCATTTGTTGTTCTTGAGCAAGCATAGCCCCTAATGCGTTGTACGTGATCGTGAGGTACAACTTCAAAGGCTTCTCCTTGTGTGGTGGAACCGGGATAGGTGGGGAAGTCAGTAGTGCTTAACTTCCTCGAATGCTTCTTGACATTCTTCGGTCCACTCTTGAGGTGCGTTTTTCTTAGCGGCTTAAAGATGGGGTTCGCACATTATAGTCGATTGATTAATGAATCGGCGATATATTGGAATCTGCCCATGAATCCCTTTACTTCTTTACGTGTCTGGGTGGAGGCATGTACAGTAATGGCCTTTATCTTGGCGGGGATGCGCTTCTATGCCGCGTTACGCTGACCATGTATCCTAAGACTTTCCCTTTGACTACTCCGAATGAGCATTTGGCGGGGTTGGAGTCTCATTTGTGCTTTGTCTCGGTCGATTGAAGAATTTTACGAGATCTACGAAGTGTTGGCCATCTGTCCTTCGAGTGGATAATCATGTCGTCCGCATACACCTCTATTTCTTTATGGATCATGTGTCGTGGAATAGTGTCGTGACGGCTCTGCGATATGTAGCCCCGGCGTTCTTGAGGCCAAACGGCATGGCCAGGTGTAGCGAACGTTCCCCAGAGTGTGGTGAATCTTTGTTTTGTCTTGGTCCTCTTACGCCATGAGGATTTGGTTATACCACTGCGAACCCGTCGACGAATGAGCGGACCTCGTCATATTTCTTTGTGGCGTCGACCAACATGTCTATGTTTGGTAGTGGGAAGTCATCTTTAGGGGATGCCTTGTTCAAGTCTCACGAAATCAACACGAGACTCGTATTTTCCGGTTCGACTTGGCTACTTGCACCGTGTTTGCTAACCATTAGGATATTCAATCACTTTGATGAACCTACATTCAAGAGTTTCATGATTTCTTCTCTCACTTGCATTGACCATTCCGACTTGATTCTGCGTAGTTTTTGCTTGAGCGGCTTGGCGTTGGGTAGCGAGTGGTATCTTGTGTTCTACAGGCGGCGGATTCAACCCGGGCATATCTTTGTAGGACCAAGCGAATACGTCGACATATTCTACGAGGAGAGTGGGTCAAGGTTTCTCTGTCTTCCCCCTTGAAGAAGGCTGCCGATCTTTGTTTCTGCTGGGGTCTTCCGTAGTCCCAAGATTAACAGTTTGTATTTCCTCGTCGTCAACGGGGCCATTCTTTCCACACTGACCTACTTGCTTAGCTAATTCTTTTAAGATTTGTTCGTTATCTTGATCTATCTCATCGTATGATTCATTATTAACGTGTTCGTTATATTGATTATTATTAGTTAATTCATCATTTACGATGTTAGCAATCTCGGGGTACTCGAAAAGATCAAAGTTTTCATTAAGGAAGTAAGGGAATACATGTTCGGCCACCGCCTCGATTTCCTCTTGAGTGAGTTCATCGGAGGTGGAGCACACTTCTAATGTAAAAGTTGTAGGGCCTATCTTCTGCGAGGGTGGGGAGTGCAACCAAGCTCTTTGATCATGAAGTCTTCATCAACAAGCTGGTCCTCCGGTGACGTGCCGGTTTAGAATTGGCTCATCACATTTTACGTATTAGTCTTGTGTAGTCGGTAGTTGGAGCGTCCCCCTTGGATATTGCATGAATGTTTGTCTTCTAACAGGCACGGAGTCTTGGAAGCTTCATCGCCGGCATGTCTTCTCCCAACCTGAAAGTCCCATTCGCTTGTCATTTACGCCTTCGTGCCCCACAAATCATTAGGGATCGGTGGGACGGATTACATTTCATCACGGAGAAGCATCGCGATCGGCCGAAGATTTCAAAGCCCGGTTGGCGCTTTCCTTTATCATCGAGTCCATGGTTACGAAAAGATAAAGTAGGGAATACTTTTCCCTTCTCGAACAAAGTAGCCATTGAGTGTCCTTCGATATGGTTTGAGGTTGCACTCCTTGGACTTTTGGTCGTTGCAGCCTTTGTACGAGGTTCCTTCCCACTTGATTTGAGTGAAACCCCACTCTTCCACGTCATCTTCATCGTGGGTGGAGATGTCGTATCCTAGTCCATGCTTTGTGTGAGGCGGGGGACCGGTGGTGGTTCCGTTATTCCTTGTAAGTGCTTTCCAAGCCCCAATCCGGGGAAAGTACCCTTTTGCTAGCATCATTCTCCAGGACGGGAAGGCTTAGGAAAACCTAAGTGCCTTTAAGTAGTCGTTCTCGTTGTAAGTGTCTATGACATTCCACGGTGCTTACTTAAAGAATTAATCGAAATTGAAAAGGGAAATCTTGACTAACTATTAATGAAAAGCAAACTTGATACTCTTGCCCACAAATGAGAGTTTTAGGCAAGTAGTACGACTAAACTAGACTAGACTAATAATTGTTTCTCTTGCAACTAAAAGTAAATAAGCTGAAAAGAAAAGAGACTCCTCATTTGTTTGAATTCATCCAAACTATTCCACCACTTGGACAAACTCTGATGGGGTCGTTGTCAATCAAGTCTTGGACTGCATTCTTCAGGTTGAAACAATTATTGGTGTGATGACCATGGCATTGGTGATAGTAGCGGTAGAGGTGTGGAGATCGTCCTTCCCTCTTAGGTTGGTAACCTTCCATTGGGCTTAGCTTTCCTTCCTTGTGAAGACTTGAAGAGATGACCGAGTGATGTTTCCAATGTCGGAGAAGACTCTACCCTTTCTTCGCTTAGCCATTTGATTGTGGAGGTCTCGAATGTGGTTCTCATAGTGTTGCACGAAGACGTTGTGGCGAGCACGATATTCTTCCTCCATTTGCTCTTTGAGGTCACGGTAGAGGGTATTGAGGAAAAACTTGACCCTTCCATCAATGTCATCTTCAACGTGGGCTTGAAGGGTTGATGCACTTTTGGGTCATATCTTCGAGTTCGCTTTTGACCTCTTCAAGTTCTTCAATCGGCATCTTTGTCTTGTCGGCTTGGATGGATTCTTCTAAGTTGTGCCATGCATCGTTGTCCTCAATTTCTTTGTAGGGCTTTGGCAAGTTGAGTTTTGATGTCACTTAGCTCTTCTTGCACGGATGACCGCCCACTTTGTCGGAATCACTTTCCATCTTCCGAAAATCCCTAGCAATGCGAGTGGCGGACAAATAGTGGCCGCACTCAAGTGGTTGCCTACGTTTCTCCCAATCTAGGAAGACTCGGGCCGTCGTAGTTCCACATAAAGAGAGATAAAGAGGGATAAATAATTTAATTTACAACTCCCGAATCCCCAATGGACCGGACTTTAATTAAATAAAACCCAATCGCACGCCGGTTCATAAATAATAATAAATTATTTAAGGAAAATAAAGGTCAGGAGTTCTACACCTTAAGGGAGGCCTTAAGATGCGGGAACTCTGCGGATAATGAATCACAGGATCCCCCTTGCATGTTCGGCTCTCGTCTTGGATTACGAGCGAAACGGGAGAAACCAAAAAACAACCGGGCCCGGAAGACCTATCTCGCGAGATAATGATATCTCGTGCGAGATATCTCCCATCTGAGAACGAGAAAAATTCGAATTTTACAAAATAGATTGAAAAACCTCTCTTTTAATTTTGACGCAAGTTTAAGCCTCTTAATTTTCGAGTCCCCGGCGGAGTCGCCCTTTGTAGCGTTGTGAGAAAAGAAATTCTGATTCTTTTTATTTTTATGAGTCGCCACCTATATTATTTGATTGGAAACATAGAAAAACCATTTGAAAGAGATTTGAGTTCGGGGCTTAGGTTATGAAATGGGTAGGTTTAGAAGGCATCCATTTCACCCAATCCGGAGATCGGTCTTGCTAAAGAAAAGAGAGGTTTTTCAAAAGAAGAAGTAAAACGAATCCAAATACGCAAATAAAGGTCCATTTGACGAGGTCAAACGGAATGTAGAATCGATTGCTTCGAGACAGTCACCATGATTTGGAGAGGCTCTAGGCCGATCCTAGATTCTATGGACTTATACCACTCTAACAATCAATTAGAAGGAAGATTAGGAATTACCTTGCGTGAGGTGATTTGGGCAGAGTTTTGACTCAATATGAGAGTCGACCCTTCACACGGACAGAGCTTCGCCTTGGTCCTTGATTTGGAGGTTGATGCTTGTTTATCAACAAGGTTGACAAACAAACTATGAGGTGAGTTTTAGGGTGATTTTGAGGGATTCTTTCAGGGAAAGAAAACGACAAAATGTGTGTGTGTTGTGTAAATTCGCGGTTTGGGATTTTAGACCTCCGACCTCTTGAGCCTTGGAAGTCACCAAGTATTTATAGAGGTTGGATATGAAGAAGTGGAGAGTTAAAACCCTATCAGATGGTTCTAGACCTCCTCTCCCATTGGTTGGCCGGAGAGATAAAGTTTTATCCCGGAAAGAGGTTGAAATCGACGAGGAGCGTCGTACGCAATCTGCGAGAGGGGAGATATCTCGCGCGAGACACGCCATCTCGCGGCGAGATATTGCTCTGTGGGCGATTTTGTCCTTTCCTCGTTATCTCGTATGCGGTTTAGTCCCAAAATAACGGTAGTTAGTCAAAACTTTAACGAAACATGACGAAATGGTGGATTTCTACTTCTTGACTCAAAGCGAGACTTAGAGTGGTATAAGTATGATCCGATGTGTTCGAGAATGGGGTGTCTACGGGTAGACATAATAGCTTGCTAGAGTAAAACTTATGTTTTATGAGGGTCGATATGATCGGGCTCATTGCCAACATAATATAATCCTATTGGGTCACACACAACTAGAATGAATTGGTTAAACCAAAGGAAGAAAATTGAGAAGTCCTGATGTGGCAAGAGTCATCGCGCGACATAACTTGCCCATAGTCTGTTAGAGGTCGCGCGACAGGACTTGCCTGAGGCGGTTTACTGAAGTTTCAAGTTTTTGAAGATCGAAGTTTGTGATTCAAAAATCACATTGATAGATTGTTTGACTAAACATCTAAAATTCTTAATACATAAGAACACATAATTCATGCATCGCAACAATTAATAAAATCATATTTTAATTTATTAAGAATGAATAATCAATGAATTAATATAGCATAGCCCTATAAAATTGATTTCCATAAATTTATAGCATCCAGATTAATACATAAACATATCAGATTGTAAACACATTCACAGATTAATAGGATTGTTCAACAAACTGATTCTGCCCAGATTGGGCTGGTTTTGTCGCGTGACAGAGACTCCTAGAGTCCTAATGTGTCGCACGACCTAGAGAGGCCATCAGCCCAACTCTGTCGCGTGACACCGGCAAGTAGTGTCGCGTGACACCCGATTACCAGTTTTGCAGATTTGCAGAATTCAATCAATTCTAAATCACAGAGCAATTAAATCATGCAAACGACTTTTAACAGATTTAATTCAATATCAATAGAACACGATTTAAGCATATTATTTCAAAATCAATTAATCTATCGCATACATAACATGCAAAAGAACATATAAACGATTTATATTACTTTTCTAGCATGTTAATCCAAACTTAATGATACGAACGGGGCTCGGATACCACTGTTGAGTTTTATGGGTCCATGCGCAGCGGAATTAAGCATCTAAATAACACAAAAACCAAGAGCCTAGGATCCGTTCTAAACAATTAATTTGAATTCCTATGAGATAGAAATAACCAACCTTGAACGCTTTCCGTTCTTGAGCTATCGAACGATTTGATTATGTAATTTTGAATCACAAACTTCGTTCTTTAGATTTCTTAAACTCTAGGCCTTGATCGATCAACGAGCAAAGACCCTCTTTCGGTATCCACACCTTTGAATGAACCAAGAAAAGCTTCTTGAAGATTGCTAGATCTCTTAAACCTATGAAGAATATTGAGAGTATATGTTGTGATTTTCTTTTCAGAAATTCGGCTAGCTTTTTAGGGCTGACAGACTGTTATATTTATACTATTTTAGTATCAATATTTGTTTTCTAATCAAATTAGGAAATCAGTCCGAAAATACCTCTGTGGTCTTAGAGTGTCGCACGACCAGACGAGTCCCATTGACTAGTTCTGTCGCGCGATACATTAAGTCACATCAGGTTTCTCACAATCATTCTTCCTCTAGTTTATTCAATTCATTCTAGTTGTGTGTGACCCAATAGGATTACATTATGTTGGCAATGAGTCCGATCATATCGTCCCTCATAAGACATAAGCGGACTCTAGCAAGCCATTATGTCTACCCAAATAATGTAACGTAAGATTTCACATTTCCAATGGTACACTTCCATTTCTCCCTTTGTCTCACGATGTTATATTGAACACAAGCCATGGTCCTCGTTAACTTGTCTTTGTTCAATGCTTTCTCGATTCCGAATATAATGATAATTCCAATCACATTGGGGTACGGCCATACACTTTCATCATTATAACTCATCGAGGGGCCCAAGCAAAACATCTCTCTTTCGAGGGACAAATTCCACCTTGACTTATCATCCTACCCATCATGAATCCGATCATGCCAAAGATAGCCTTTATAGATATCGTGTTAAGATATCATTTGGCTAAAATCAAACATAACTTGCATCATATGTAAGGTCATGATAATCTCAGGTCTAGGGACTAAATGAAGTGACCATATGAGATTTAATTATGACATTTGACCATGATATAAATCTCATACGGGTCAAGTCCAGTCACTTGTTCTCTAACAAGTACCCATAAATTTAATGTGCATCTCTATGCATATAATCATCATATGATTATCCGTTAACATTTATACTAATTATTCTCTTAATAATTAGGGACAAAAATTATTATAAACAAATATGCAAAACATATAATAATCAAATAATAAACTTCTCATATAATAATAAATAATGTCAACACATAAGTCTATCAACTATAGGCCTAGGGCATAACACTAACAGTCTCCCACTTGCACTAGGCCCAATCTCCCATGTATCGAATACCCATGGACCTAACATGACCATCATGCTTAGCTTGCGGGAGAGCCTTAGTTAATGGGTCTGCCACGTTGTCATCAGTGTCTACTCTGCATATCTTTACGTCTTCCCTTTCACATATCTCTCGGATAATGTGGAAACGTCGAAGTATGTGTTTGGATCTCTGGTGTGACCTTAGTTCCTTTGCTTGTGCAATGGCACCATTGTTGTCACAGTAAAGTTCAATAGGATCTTTGATGCTTGGAACGACTTCCAAATCACTAATGAACTTTTAGATCCAAACGGCTTCCTTTGCTACATCAGATGCCGCTATGTACTCGGTTTTGGTTGTAGAATCAGCGACGGTACTTTGCTTGGAACTCTTCCAACTCACAGTGCCTCCATTCAGAGTAAACAAAAATCCAGACTGCGATCTGAAATCATCCTTGTCGGTTTCGAAGCTAGCATCTGTGTAGCCTTTCACTACAGGATCTTCTTCCATTCCTCCAAAGACCAAGAATACATCCTTAGTTCTTCATAAGTACTTGAGGATATTCTTGACTGCTATCCAATGGGGTTCGCTGGGATCCGATTGGTACCTACTCGTTATGCTTTGAGCACACGAGACATCGGGTCTAAGACATAACATAGCATACATGATAGACCCAATTGCCGAAGCATATGGAATACCATTCATTCTCTTTCGCTCATCATTAGTCTTAGGACTTTGAGTCTTGCTAAGAGATATACCATGCAACATTGGCAAGTTTCCTCTTTTAGAATTTTCCATTTGGAATCTTCTAAGAACCTTGTCAATATAAGTACTTTGACTTAAACCAATCATCCTCTTGGATCTATCTCTATAGATCTTGATACCAAGGATATATGCAGCTTCACCCATATCTTTCATTGAAAAGCACTTTCCCAACCAAGACTTGACAGTCTGTAGTGAGGAATGTCATTTCCAATGAGTAAGATATCGTCGACATACAACACTAAAAATAGTGCTACGCTCCCACTAATTTTATTGTATACACAAGGTTCATCTTCGTTTTTGATAAAGCCAAACTCCTTGATTGCTTCATCAAAACGTAGATTCCAACTCCTAGAAGCTTGCTCCAATCCATAAATGGATTTCTGCAACTTACACACATTGTTAGAATTTTCTGGGCTGACAAAACCTTCAGGTTGTATCATGTATACATCCTCAAGTAACTTCCCATTAAGGAAAGCTGTCTTGACATCCATTTTCCATATCTCATAGTCATAATATAGGGCTATGGCAATTAAAATTCTAATAGACTTAAGCATGGCTACAGGAGAAAAGGTTTCATAATAGTCGATGCCATGAATCTGCCTGTATCCCTTAGCTACAAGCCTAGCCTTATAGGTGTGCACCTTCCCATCCATGTCGGTCTTCTTCTTGAAAACCCATTTGCACCCTATGGTTTTTACACCTTCGGGTGGATCAATCAAGTTCCAAACTTGATTATCAGCCATGAATTGTAACTCGGATTTCATGGCTTCTTGCCATTTTTCCGAATCAAGAGCAGACATCGCCTCTTGATAGCAAGTAGGTTCATCATTTTTGATTAGCTCCACTTCATCACTTTCCGTAACGAGAAATCTATATCTCTCGGGTTCGGATCATGACATACCACTTCGGCTAAGAACTTGTGCATCTTGAACCAGTTCCACAACTACTTGTGAACTTGGTTCAGTCTCTCTACCATAGGTTCAATGTTGTTTTTGGGTTCTCGAATTTCTTCGAGATCTATTTTACTCCCACTGGTTCCTATGCGAAGAAAATCCTTTTCTAAGAAAGTACCATTTCGAGCAACAAACACTTTGTGCTCATTTCGGTTGTAGAAATGGTATCCTTTGGTTTTCTTAGGATAACCCACGAAAACACATTTATCAGACTTAGGTGCTAGCTTGTCAGAAGTTAACTTCTTGACATATGCATCGCAACCCCAAATCTTCATGAAAGACAAACTAGGTTTTCTTCCATGCCACATCTCATATGGGGTCTTTTGAACCGATTTAGTAGGAACTCTGTTTATAGTGAAAGCAGCAGTTTCTAGTGCATGTCCCCAAAAGGATAAAGGAAGCTCAACTTGACTCATCATTGAACGAACCATGTCCAACAAGGTTCTATTCCTCCTTTCAGACACACCATTCCATTGTAGTGTTCCGGGTGGGAGAGAGTTCTGAAATGATTCCACAACTCTTAAGATGATTGTCAAATTCTTGGCTCAAATATTCACCACCTCGATCAGATCGAAGTACTTTAATAGTTTTGCCAAGTTGGTTTTGCACCTCATTTTGAAATATTCGAAATATCTCAAACGATTCACTTTTATGTTTCATTAGATAAACATATCCAAATTTACTATAATCATCAGTGAATGTTATGAAGTACCGAAATCCTCCCCTAGCATCGCTACTCATAGGCCCACATACATCGGTATGTATAAGTCCTAATAAGTCACCTGCCCTTTCACCAGTTTTGGTAAATGGATCCTTGGTCATCTTGCCAAGTAAACAAGATTCGCATGTCTCATATGATTCATAATCATGTGAGTCTAAAAATCCATCTTTGTGGAGTTTAGAAATGTGTTTCTCATTTATATGGCTAAGACGACAATGCCATAAGTAAGTGTGGTTTACATCATTAGGTTTAGATTTCTTGTTAATGTTATAGACATCATTATCACGATTTTCAACATCAAGGATATAAAGGCCATTGAATAAAATAGCAGTACAATAATGCATATCACTCTTGTAAATGGAAACTTCTTATCACATATAAGAAAATTAAATTCTTCATTATCCAAGCATGAAATCGAAATAATATTCCTACTTAAAGCTGGAACGTAATAACAATTGTTCAAAACAAGTATTAGTCCACTAGGCAAAGTAACTTCATAAGTTCCTACGGCTAATGCAGCAACTCTTGCTCCATTCCCCACATGTAGGTCCACTTCACCTTCCTTAAGCATCCTTCTGTTCTTTAGACCCTTCACATTTAGACAAATGTGAGTTCCACATCCGGTATCCAATACCCAAGAACTAGAAGTAGATAGAAATATATCTATAACAAAGATACCTGAAGACGAAGCAACACCTTTGCCCTTCTTCAGTGCTTCCTTGTATTTTATGCAGTTTCTCCTCCAATGTCCAATCTCATTGCAATGGAAGCAGACTGCGTCCTTTTGGGACATGGGCTTAGCCTCTTTAGGCTTGGCAACCTCTTTGGGTTTGGCAACATTTGCCTTAGGATTAGCAACCTTTGCCTTTCCTTTACCCTTGAAACCCTTCCCCTTGTTAACCATCAGCACTTGATCGGTTTTCTTCTTGACAATATTGGTTTCCGCAGTGTTCAACATTTGAACTAACTCGGAAAGGTTTTTATTCATGCCTCCCATGTTATAGTGCATTATGAAATTACTAAAACTTTTGGGCAATGAATTCAATATTATGTCAGTAGCCAACTCTTGGCTAATTGGAAAACCGAGCCTTTCAAGATGCTCAATGTGGCCCTTCAACTTAAGAGCATGGGGACAAACAGCTTGTCCTTCACTCATCTTGCATGAGGTCAAGACCTTAACTGTGTTATACCTTTCTTGCCTAGCTTGTACTTGGAACATTTCCATCAGTCGATTGTTTAGATCAACCATCCCCAAGTGCTCAAGATCCTTCTGAAGGTTCTTGCACATGGCGGAGAGCATGAGGCATCCAACATCTGTAGAGTCACGCTTGTGCTTCAGATATTGATCCTTCACTACTCTAGTAGCATTGGCAACAGGTTCAGGTGGAATAGGTTCCTCGAGAACGTACAGTTTTTCCTCTTGCCTGAGAACAATTCTCACGCTACGGATCCAATCCATATAGTTTGTACCATTCTCTTCCAACATCTCCTTCTCAAGGAGAGATCGCAGTGACAGATGATTATTGTTTGATGCCATTTATTCTACAAAAAGATATACATAAAATATGAACACATATAATAAACATATCATATGAGAAATATAATGCATTTTGAAATTGTCACGGCTTGAATCACAAGTGATATCCAAGGTGATAACTGCACCAACGATAGCACTAGGGATGGCACACACACACACTTCGAAAATAAAACAATTTTGTAAAAGAGTTTGCAGCGGAATAAAACACCAAAATTGTTTTTCTCAAGTTATATAAATATAACTTGAGAGTGCCTCTTAGGCAAGACTTTATAATCACTATAAATGAATTTACAAAGCCGAAAGTTCCCTATAGCTATATCTATTTTGAGCTCTATGGAACAAGAGATAAAGAACGGAATCCTATCCTAGCCTTCACACACCTTGATACCAAAGTAATCAAGTGCGAAATTACAAGGGAGAAAGGATTTAAAAAGAACCAAACAAAGAACTTTATCTCTAAGCTTTTCGAAGGTGTGAATGTGATGAAATAATTGGCATATATTCAAATAAACCTTCCAAGCTTATTTATAGTCTTCAAATACTTGAAGGCTACGCCAATAACAGCCTTGGGGCTGGTCTTGCACGTGGAGGAAGTGTAGGGAGAGTGGGTTAATTTGTTTCCACAATTCTAGCTCCCACTTCCTATTTTGTAGCAACCGAGTTGTTGAATCCTCAAGCCATGCTTCCACGCCTTGTACTCCCTTGCTTTTTCATCCTTGTACCTCTTTTATAATTCAGCAACAACCTTTGACAAAGTCTCCATACGTATTGTTGTTGTTTGCCAAAGTTACGAATTAATTCATAAAATGTATTAATTCTTTTCTTCCAATTTCCACACGTGTCTAGCTCCTTCTTTGATGCTATTGCACCCTGAAATACAACCATAAACCATAGACTATACAGACCATATTAGCACGTTAGTCCATTAAATACCAAACAAGAAATATACAACTATATAATTTTCTACCCAGGAAATCATCTCGTGATATCACCTGGACTTTTGGGAAATCATCTGCGATATCACTGCAGATTACACTAACAATCTCCCCCTTAGTTGGATATTTCTTTCCAAACTCAATGTGCTGCTGTCCTGTAGGATTAGTCTATATACAAATGTACAGAGCATAGAACACAGAATAATATCTCCACAAAAAATTAACTCCCCCTTAATCAAGGAGCTAATCTTAAACAATGATTTATCATAATAAACTAATTTATTTCAAACTTTAAAAAGTTTTGGAAATAAACTAAGTAACCATTAAAAACCATAACCATTGTAGCAAATATCATCCAAAAACTAGCAAAAAACAACCTAGCAGATTAAGTTATTAACAAACCAACTAAAGTGTTTTAGCAAAATAAAAGTAAATTGTTTAAAGAACCACCACCATCACCAAAATAAAAACATTGTTTGTAGGACCACCACAAAAACAGTCACCCATATGATAGTGGCAACATCAACCTTCAGGTTTGTCAACCTTCGAGCTCGGCTTTCTTCTTCTTCAAACTCCTCTTCTTCCTCCCCGATCTCCTTCCCTATCACTTCCACCATCACTTGGGCCAGCCTTTGGTGGTAGCACTGCGGTTGCACCGGCTCCGTTCCAAAGACGAGCCAGATCCTCCCCCTGTTTGGGAAGAAATTTCATCAATAAAAGCATACATTACTGCTTAAGCTTAGCCCGTCCCTCGGCCAAGTTCTCCTATTGCACTTGACTGTTTGTGCGGGAAGTTGAGAACTGTAGCCTTTGGGATTGATGGTCGAGTTGCCCAAAAGATTCATCATGTTGTTCGAATACTTGCGGCATCGGTTCACTGCCAAAAGTATGAGGGCGAACACACAGGAAGCACTTGGGGTATCACGTGAGATAGCACTGGGAGGAGCAGGGGTTGTTTCATCGAGATTTGTTCCGAGGAAGATCTTTTGTATACCTTTTACCCTTTTCGGTTGTTGATCAACGGTCTAGTACTCAGGTTCAGTGGTAAAAACATCAGAGGCTTCAATGGGCAAGGATTGAAATACCAAAACTTTGAAGATTAGAGAAGGATAGGGGAAAAAGCTAATGTTCACTTCCTTTTTTCTACCCCATGAAGCTAAGTGTTTAAACACTAATCTTCCAAAGTTAATCCTTAAATTTTTACCCAATCTATACAACACATTCGCATGCTCCAAAGTCACAATAGGTTCATTAGTTGTAGGAAGCCAATTGAAGATGCACGGTTTGTGTAGTACGGAATAGAGAGAAGATAATCTAGAAGCATGAAGTTTCTCTTTCAAAGGCCAAGACTCAGCTTTGTTGTGAGTGAGCAATTTTACCATTTCATCTCTATTGACCCTAATGCTCTCATCATCTACATTAGGGAGGCCTAAAACTTTGTTAATCAGGGCAGGAGTAAAAGAGTAGACTCTTCCCCTAACAAACACTTTTCCATATTTAGCAGACCCTTCATCATCCAAATGAGCATGCAAATTGGCAAAGAAATTGCGAATAACACTCTCAACAAAAGCGATGCATGATTATTAGCATTAATAAAATTCTGTCCTTTAAAAACTGAACCACTCCTTCCTTTTCCAACTGACCCTCATCAATGTGCTTCTCTTTTAAAATTCTCTTACTTAGACTATTCAACCAAAGTTCCATATTTTCCTTTTTATAATACTCCAAAGTAAGAAAAGGTTTTGGAAAAGCTTTATCCTCTTCGAGTTTGAGTAACCTCATCACGGAATTATCACTAGAGGAATGTTTAGGAACGAGAAGAGGGGCAAGTGTTACCTCGGATGATATCCTCTTCTTGCTAGCACTTCGGTAGCACTCACGGTTTTCCCTTGGCCTTCTTTTCGATAATCTGAGAGGGTCTCCTCTTCATCACCATCTACCCAAGCATCAAATGAGTCCACAGAAGGCTCCTTTTCCTTGTTTGCTTCAAAGTTTTCGTCACTCACATGGGGTGAGGACACATCAATAGAGCTTTCTGAGACTTCAACCGGATCAGAGGTGGTATTTGAAGTTGCTTTGGACCTGATTGATCTAATGCGGTTGGAAGACCTCCTTTTTGCAATTTGGGGAGACAGCTTGGCAGTTGGGGCTTTCCTCTTCCTTTTTGGCTCGGCAGGGATGAGAGTCACTTTAGGAATGCCTTGATCAAACGAGGCATTGGGGCCAGAGGTAGGAACAATTGCCATTGTTGGTGGAGAAGAGCTTGGAGTGATCATTGGGGAAGTTTCCATGGCCACGCGAGATGCCACGGAAGGAGCAATGCTAGGTGAGATGTCCATTTGGTCCGTGTGGGAAGGTTCGGTACTAGCTTTGGATGGAGATGCCATGGAGATTTGAGAGAATTTTTGGAAAGAATTTTTGACCTAGGATTTTTGGGAGAGAAGAAGACGCTGGAAGGAGGGTTTTAGAGAGAGGTGAGGGTAACGGATAGAGAGAGATACGGAGGAGGTTGAGAGAAAATAGGAGAAAAAGATTAAGTGGGGAACAAACTCTTTAAATTGATTTGACATCTAAGAGTCCATCTAATCTACCCCTATTTAATCTCTCCTTTAACCCTATCCACATATTTAAACACTAACCCTAACCACACCTTTAAAATAAAACCCCCAAACAACTTAAAAACACGGTTGCAAAAATAAAAAAAATAAATTTTTTTTTTTTAAAGTAAAAACGTAAAGAATAAAAAAAATAGGTAAACTAAATAATTTACAACTAAGCCCAAAACATTATAAGCACAAATAAAAATATGGGTTAGTTACTTAATTAAGTTTACCAAAAATAAAGGAATCTTGTTGAAGACGTTTTCAAAATCGTAAACTCTTTAATTAAAAAGACTTTCAGATTTTGAGAAATTAATCAACAATATTTCGAAAATAAATAAAAAAACTAATATAGCACACACTAATGTGTTAAGGCAATGATGGCAACACGTAGGATAACACATATGATATAAAACCCCTTGATAAATATTTTTTTTTCAGTTTCAAACACTTGAGGCATAATAAGCTTAACCCTTTTTTAGACACTTCAGGCATAACAAGCTGAGCATTTTTCATGCACTTTAGGCATTATATGCCTATATATAATTTTTTAAGTACATTGCTTGTTAAACACGTCTCAATACACTTCTTTAAACAAGAAAGCAACGTAGTAACGAGCTCCGTGCTTCAAGTTATATTTCAAGTGTAGAGACCCGAGTGATCTATGCCTTTCAAGTAGGGTACACCTTTGTAGTAGCGAACTCCATGTCCCTAATACTCGGCATAAATCACCTCATACCTTCTCATTGGCAAGAGTACATCGTTGCAGCGAACACCGTGCCCCGAGCTCGAGAGAAAAGTATGAAAAAAATGCCTTTGCCTTTTATTTATCAAAAGAAAAGATTAGTGACCTTGTCACTTTAAGCATATGAAGGGGAATGATATCGACGTGCTAACCTAAATAATAACCTACCATAACAAAAAGGTCAGCATGTGCCACAGTTAGAACTAAGCTAGCTAGAATAAACAAATAATAAAGTTTTTTTTTTTTTAAGTAAATAACCAAAGAAGAAAAAAATACACTAATATACAAGTGTTACCTAAGTGATAACATCACCCGGGGTAGCACAGACGAGCAGAACTTCGAGAGATTACAAAGACCAAGAGATCTTTTCAAACTAGAAAATCTCTCGTGGTCTAAGGCCTTGGTAAAGATGTCGGCCGGTTGATACTTAGTATCAATATGATCAATATTAATTAGGCCTTTATCTACCATATCTCTAAGAAAATGATGACGTATGTCAATGTGTTTGGTACGGGAATGTTGAACTGGGTTTTTGAAATGTTGATAGCACTCGGGTTATCACAAGACATAGTCAAAGAATTACTCTCTAGGCCATAGTCATCTAACATATGTTTTAGCCAAATAAGTTGTGAACAACAACTACCACCGCCACATACTCGGACTCGACTGTGGAGAGAGAAACACAATTTTGTTTACGACTATACCATGAAACTAAATTGTTGCCCAAGTAAAAACACCCCCACTAGTACTCTTCCTATCATCCATATCCCCTGCCCAATCCGAGTCACTAAAGCCAACCAAATTGGTATTAGTATCCTTACTAAACCAAATCCCTAATTCACTTGTTCTGAAACATATTTAATTATCTTTTGACAGAATTAAGATGAGAGACTTTAGGATTGGCTTGATAACGTGCACAAAACACACACGCATTTGAACATGATATCGGGACGACTAGAAGTGAGATAGAGAAGGCTACCTATCATTGAACGATAAAGAGTAGTATCAACATCCTCACCTACTTGATCTCTACCAAGTTTGAGAGAAGAACACATGGGGATTTTTGAACTTTTGCTCCTTCCAACCCAAACCTTTTTACTAGGCTCTTTGCATAATTGCTTTGTGAAATGAATATTCCTTCATTTGATTGTTTCACTGCAAGCCTAGAAAGAATGTTAACTCTCCAATCATGCTCATTTCAAATGTTGATGTCATAGCCTCTACAAAATCTTTTAAACACGTTTGAGAAGTAGAGCCATAGACTATGTCATCAACATAGATTTGAACAATGACTATTTCTTTGCCATGCCTTAGGATAAATAAGGTCCTATCTCGCTTCACCTCTTGTGAATCCATATTCAAGTAAGAAAGAGGTTAAGCGACCATACCATGCACGTGGAGCTTGTTTCAAGCCATATAAAGCTTTATCAAGTCTATATACATGGTTTGGTAGATTAGGATCTTCAAATCCTTTTGGTTGTTCAACAAAAACTTCTTCTTTTAAATAACCATTTAAAAGGCGGCTTTAACATCCATTTGAAACAAAGTAATTTTTAGAAAACAAGCTATAGCCAAGAGGAGTCTTATGGATTCTATTCTAGCAACGGGAGCAAAGGTCTCATCAAAGTCAACACCTTCAATTTGGGTGTAACCTTGTGCTACGAGACGAGCTTTGTTCCTAACAATATTTCCTTGCTCATCTCGATTTGTTTTTGAAAATCCATTTAGTACCAATAACATTTGTATTACTAGGACGTGGTACTAAACACCAAACTTCATTACGAGCAAATTGGTCAAGTTCCTCTTGCATGGCTTGTATCCAAAAATTATCTTTTAAAGCTTGAAATATTTTTGGGTTCTAAAGAAGAGACAAAACAGGAATATTTTACCTTGTGGTATGTGGTGGACATACACACATACCTTGCCATTTCACGGTCACTAAAATGTCCTTTGTTCCTTGTTTGTACCCCTTCACTAGCTTCTCCAATAATTTGAGAGGAAGGATGGTCTCTTCGATCCTAGCCGGTGGATCCCTTCTCAGAGTCTTCATGCACATGATCATCATCTCGACCGTTCATCCTTTTCGCTTCTTTGGATTGGTCTTGGGTGATACCGGAGATGCTATCCCATCGGTGGCAACACTTTGGCCAGCACTGGGTATCACTTACTTGATTTTGATTCTCCAGTTCTTCCAGCAATATTAATGGAGATTCTGTACTCCATCACCTGTAACACTTGCTAAATCATCAAAAACAACGTTAATTGATTCTGAATGGTTTTTAACCTAAGGTTATAAACCCTATATGCTCGGCCCCTGTCCGAGCATACCCAAGAAATATAGCCTTATCACTTTTAGAGTCAAATTTAGCTAAGTAATCCCGATCATTTAGAACATAACACACACACCCAAATGTATGAAAATAATGAACCTTTGGTATCCTACCATTCAAAATTTCATAAGGTGTCATTCTAGTACCAGGTCTTAGAAAAACCCTATTGGCCGTGTGACAAGCCGTGTTTATGGCCTCGGCCCAAAATCTTTTGAAATTCTTTTTGAAAACAACATCACACGTGCCATCTCAAGTAAGGTCCTATTTTTCCTTTCGGCCACCCCATTTTGTTGAGGTGTTTTAGGAGAGAAAACTCATGTTTAATTCCTTTTAATTCACAAAAGTAAAGAACAATGAATTATCAAACTCCGTTCCATGATCGACCTTATTCGCATGATAAGAGCGAGAAAACATGTTTTTGATTTTAGCATGTAAGACTTTAAACTTTTCAAAAGTTTCGATTTTTCTTTTAAAAAATATACCCAAGTAAATCTAGAAAAATCATCAACTATTACAAAAGTATATTTCTTACCTCCTAAATTGTCTACCTCAAGCTGGACCCATTAAATCCATATGCATTAATTGAAAACGGTGCGTTGTCCCAGAATCACTCCTCATTATGTTGGGTAGCACTATGGGTAGCACGAGTTTGTTTACCTTTTAAACAATCTTCACATATGATTTTTGTACTAATGTCCGACTAGGTATACCTCTTATAGCTTCATTAATGAGTTTCACAATGTTACGAAAATGGACATGACCCAACTTTTGATGCCATAAGGTAGCATCATCAACCCTCACAATGACACACTTGTTTATCCTCAACAAGATAACAGTTATTACTTGACCTAGTACCAGGTCATAACACGCTTATTGGTACAATCAAAAACTTCACAAGATGTTTTTATTGAATTTTACTTCAAGGTTGTCATCACAAAGTTGGCTAATACTAATTAAATTAGTTACGAGTCCATCAACATGCAAAACATTTTTCAAAGTAGGAAATCCAGGTACATTTAATACGCCTTTTCCTACTATATTACTCTTGCCACCACCACCATATGTTACACTACCACCTTGAATAGGTTCATATTCCTTTAAAAATATTTTTTGTTCCAGTCATATGACGAGAACAACCACTATCAAAATACCATGAACCTTCAACATTAGTTTTTAAGGCGGTGCATACAACATCACATATCAAGGTTAGACTTAGGTTTCCATACTTTCCTACTTTGATAATTCTTCTTCGATCGTAGGTGATATCTCGACGTGCTAGGCAACACTTCGGGTATCACACAGAACCGGACTGCTTTCTTTAGAAGAGTTTTACAATCAATTTTCAAATGTCCAAGAGAGTAACAGAGTTATATATTTTTACCTTTGTCGAAGTCTTATCGAAGATATTGGTTCAACATGATCTCTTTCTTTAACAAAAATTAACTTATCTTACGTATTAGACAAAGTAGATGTAATAGCATTTAAAGACTCTTGAAAACCCATACCGCCTTGAGTGGTTTGGACAACCCAAGAATTGCATCTAACTTAGTAGAACTCGTATTGAGTTTCTTGAATGTTGTCTCTGAAGAGTAAGTTTGCTCTTGACTTTGTCCGGCTCCACATCCTTCTTTGTGAGTTGAACTTCCAATCTAGTCAAGCCATCGGTTAGGTCTTGAACCTCTTTGGACGAGAGAGATCACCTTCTTGTTCTCTTTCTTCCATTCATCCACCAATTCTTTGCAAAGGTTCTTAAGACCACAAATGAGTTCATCCTTGCTGAACTCCTTTTCATCTTGTGAACAACCCGCATCCATGTTAATAGTAACCCACAAAACAAACAACATTTATCAAATTTAAATCGTATACAGTTGGATGATATCTCGTGTGCTATCCCATTTTGGATATCACACGGGGTATCACCGATGTAGTCCGAGTCACGGTTGTGACCACCATTGCCGTTTGATTCGAATCTTGATTGATTGGTCTCCTCATCCTCATTGTCACCGAGAGAAACCCATAGGTTCTTTCCCATCTTCCTTAGAGTGTTAGCACACTCATTTGAGTAATGACCCCATCTAGAGCAAGCATGACATTGGATTGATTCAAGGTATTTTGGATCAGATCCGGATTGATCCGATGATGCTCTTCTTATGGGACCACCTTTCGAGTAGATGGAAATGTCCTCTTGGGCATTGAATTGTACACCTTGTCTTGTTGCTCTTTAGCCTTTACCGCACATTTTCTTTGTTAAATTTTCTCACCATTGAGTTATATTTCCCGGTAAGTAAGGCAACACTGGCATCTTCACCTAATTCCTCAAAAATTTCGTCATCCTCATTAGTTGAACCACTAGAGGATTGAACTTTTAAAGCAACACTCTTGCCCTTAGAAGCTTCACTTTGCTCAGCAAGGTTTGACTCAAAATTTTTTAAAATGCTCATTAAGGAATTGATGTTCATAGTAGAAAGATTGTGAGCCTCTTCTATAGATGAAACCTTAATATTAAAGCGCTCAGGGAGAGTTCTAATAGCCTTTGAAACCAATTGTTTGTTTGTAAAAGGTTCACCTAAAAGTTGACACTCATTAGCAATGTCAAATAGTTTTTCAAAATAAGAGGAAATGGTATCACTTTCACCCATTCTCAACCTTTCAAATTTGCCAGTAAGACCTCTGAGTTTGTTTTCACGCACACTAGAATCACCTTCACAAAACCTTTGTAAAATATCCCAAGCTTCTTGAGTTGTGGAACTATTTTGAATAAGTTTAAAAATATGCATGTCAACCCACTCAAAGATAGCATTAAGAGCTTTCTCATTATAGTTAGCTAGAGTGATCTCTTCATTCGTCCACTCACCTTCGGTTTAACTGAACATCACCATCCTCATCAGGAGGTAAGAGTGGAAGAGAGTACCCATGAACTATAGATCGCCATGCTCGAAGATCAATTGATTTGATATGCGAGCGAAGGCGAATTTTCCAATATGCATAATTCGAACCATCTAAAACAGGAAGACGTTTTTGGTTTGGATTTGCAGGATCAAAAGCCATGATAAAGAGGACCAAACACTTAGTATCGTCAAGTGAGAGGCTCTGATACCAATTGAAATTGTCACGGCTTGAATCACAGGTGATATCCAAGGTGATAACTGCACCAACGATAGCACTTGGGATGGCACACACACACACTTCGAAAATAAAACAATTTTGTAAAAGAGTTTGCAGCGGAATAAAACACCAAAATTGTTTTTCTCAAGTTATATAAATATAACTTGAGAGTGCCTCTTAGGCAAGACTTTATAATCACTATAAATGAATTTACAAAGCCGAAAGTTCCCTATAGCTATATCTATTTTGAGCTCTATGGAACAAGAGATAAAGAACGGAATCCTATCCTAGCCTTCACACACCTTGATACCAAAGTAATCAAGTGCGAAATTACAAGGGAGAAAGGATTTAAAAAGAACCAAACAAAGAACTTTATCTCTAAGCTTTTCGAAGGTGTGAATGTGATGAAATAATTGGCATATCTTCAAATAAACCTTCCAAGCTTATTTATAGTCTTCAAATACTTGAAGGCTACTCCAATAACAGCCTTGGGGCTGGTCTTGCACGTGGAGGAAGTGTAGGGAGAGTGGGTTAATTTGTTTCCACAATTCTAGCTCCCACTTCCTATTTTGTAGCAACCGAGTTGTTGAATCCTCAAGCCATGCTTCCACGCCTTGTACTCCCTTGCTTTTTCATCCTTGTACCTCTTTTATATTTCAGCAACAACCTTTGACAAAGTCTCCATACGTATTGTTGTTGTTTGCCAAAGTTACGAATTAATTCATAAAATGTATTAATTCTTTTCTTCCAATTTCCACACGTGTCTAGCTCCTTCTTTGATGCTATTGCACCCTGAAATACAACCATAAACCATAGACTATACAGACCATATTAGCACGTTAGTCCATTAAATACCAAACAAGAAATATACAACTATATAATTTTCAGTCCAGGAAATCATCTGTGATATCACCTGGACTTTTGGGAAATCATCTGCGATATCACCTGCAGATTACACTAACACATTTACATAAAATGCTCCCACTAAACTATACACCTTCCAATGCAAATAAGCATAATATACATTTAATAGGCTAAGATCCAACTTTAATTTAATTTCAAGTTTGCTATGGCAAACCGATCAAAACTAAATTAATTAGGTAGAAACATCAATCATATCACATATATGACTCTTATATCTTTTATGAGATTTATTCAAGACATCATATGTCTAGGCTTATTTTAATCTCATCTTATTCCTTGGGTCCAAAACCATTTTGATAATCCAATTAATTTCATTCACTTTAAACGTATAGGAACCACCATTTCCTCATCTTACTCGCAGACAAATAGAATCAAAGTACCTTGCTATGGCAAGCCCACCAAAAACTATCCGAATGGTCTCAAGTGTTTTAATCATGAATTGGCATAAAGAACTTAAAAGTTAAATGAAGGTTCTTTAAAGTAGATTATAAGCATACCAGCAAAGATAGTCATAACTGTGCACCAGGTAAGTTTCCAGGAAGATAGGTGAGCCACGAGGACTACTTAAGTACCAAATCTCTCCTTCGACAGAACTTTCCTAGACACGCACAATCAGAAATCAGCTCTGATTTTGCAACATAATCAATACCTTTTATAAACAATCAATTTCCTTTTAGACTTTGCGTAATATGACTTGTTTCTATAAACAATCATAAACCAAAATCTTAACGTTTCAATCTAAACATTCAGGAAATCATAATACAATGTTTCAACTAAACATCTAAAATTCTTAATACATAAGAACACATAATTCATGCATCGCAACAATTAATAAAATCATATTTCAATTAATTAAGCATGCATAATCAATGAATTAATCTGGCATAGCCCTATAAAATTGATTTCCATAAATTTATAGCATCCAGATTAATACATAAACAAATCAGATTGTAAACACATTCACAGATTAATAGGATTGTTCAACAAACTGATTCTGCCCAGATTGGGCTTGTTTTGTCGTGTGACAGAGACTCCCAGAGTCCTAATGTGTCTGACACTGGCAAGTAGTGTCGCGTGACACCCGATTACCAGTTTTGCAGATTTGTAGAATTCAATCAATTCTAAATCACAGAGCAATTAAATCATGCAAACGACTTTTAACAGATTTAATTCAATATCAATAGAACACGATTTAAGCATATTGTTTCAAAAACAATTAATCTATCGCATACATAACATGCAAAAGAACATATAAACGATTTATATTACTTTTCTAGCATGTTAATCCAAACTTAATGATACAAACGGGACTCTCATACCACTGTTGGGTTTTATGGGTCCATGCGCAGCGAAATTAAGCATCTAAATAACACAAAACCCAAGAGCCTAGGATCCGTTCTATACAATTAATTTGAATTCCTATGAGATAGAAATAACCAACCTTGAACGCTTTCCGTTCTTGAGCTATCGAACGATTTGATTATGTGATTTCGAATCACAAACTTCGTTCTTCAGATTGCTTGAACTCTAGGCCTTGATCGATCAATGAGCGAAGCCCTCTTTCGGTATCCACACCTTTGAATGAACCAAGAAAAGCTTCTTGAAGATTGCAAGATCTCTTAAACCTATGAAGAATATTGAGAGTATATGTTGTGATTTTCTTTTCAGAAATTCGGCTAGCTTTTTAGGGCCGATGTGTTTGTTATATTTATACTACTTTAGTATCAATATTTGTTTCCTAATCAAATTAGGAAACCAGTCCGAAAATACCTCTGTGGTCTTAGAGTGTCGCACGACCAGACGAGTCCCATGGACTAGTTCTGTCGCACGATACATTAAGTCACATCAGGTTTCTCACAATCATTCTTTCCTCTGGTTTATTCAATTCATTCTAGTTGTGTGTGGCCCAATATGATTACATTATGTTGCAATGATTCCGATCATATCGTCCCTCATAAGACATAAGCGGACTCTAGCAAGCCATTATGTCTATCCAAATAATGTAACGTAAGAGTTCACATTTCCAATGGTACACTTCCATTTATCCCTTTGTCTCACGATGTTATATTGAACACAAGTCATGGTCCTCGTCAACTTGTCTTTGTTCAATGCTTTCTCGATTTCGAGTATAATGATAATTCCAATCACATTGGGGTATGGCCATACACTTTCATCATTATCACTCATCGTGGGGCCTAAGCAAAACATCTCTCTTTCAAGGGACAAATTCCATCTTGACTTATCATCCTTCCCATCATGAATCCGATCATGCCAAAGATAGCCTTTATAGATATCGTGTTAAGATATCGTTTGGCTAAAATCAAACATATCTTTCATCATATGTAAGGTCATGATAATCTCAGGTCTAGGGACTAAATGAAGTGACCATATGAGATTTAATTATGACATTTGACCATGACATAAATCTCATACGGGTCAAGTCCAGTCACTTGTTCTCTAACAAGTACCCATAAATTTAATGTGCATCTCTATGCATATAATCATCATATGATTATCCATTAACATTTATACTAATTATTCTCTTAATAATTAGGGACGGAGATTATTATAAACAAATATGCAAAACATATAATAATCAAATAATAAATTTCTCATATAATAATAAATAATGTCAACACATAAGTCTATCAACTATAGGCCTAGGGCATAACACTAACAATAGAAATTCAATTTAATTGTATAAAACGGATCTTAGGGCTCTTGGATTTTATGTTATTTAGATGCTAATTCCGCTGCGCATGGACCCATAAAACTCAACAGTGGTATCAGAGCCCCGTTCTTATGGTTAAGTTTGAATTAACATGCTAGAATGTTTATATAAATTGTTTATATGTTCGTTGCATGTTTTTGTATGCGGTAGAATTTTGATTGTTTATGTGAAACAATGTGAAAATCGTTTTCTGATTATGTTGAATTAAATATGTTAAAAGGTTATTTTATATGAATTAAATATGTTTATAATCTGATATGTTTCTGATTTAATCTAGTTGCTATAAATTTCTAGAAATTAAATTTATAGGGATATGCTAGATTAATTCATTGTTTATGCATGCTTAATTAATTTAAATGTGATTTTATTAATTATTGCGACGCATGAATTATATGTTCTTATGTGTTAAGAGCTTTGTTAGATGTTTAGTTGAAACATTGAATTGTAATTTCCTGAATGTTTAAGTTGAAACATTAAAATTTTGGTTTTCTGATTGTTTATGAGAAACAAGTCAGTTTACGCAAAATTTGAAGGAATCTAATTGTTTGTGAGAAACAAGTCAGAATACAAAGTACTGATTATGTTGGAAATCAGAGCTGGTATTTTAATTGTGCATGTCAAGGAGAGTTTTGTCGAAGGAGAGATTTGGTACTTAAGTAGTCCTTGTGGCTCACCTATCTTCCTGGGAATTTATCTGGTGCGCGATTATGATTATCTTTGCTGATATGCTTATAATCTGCTTTAAAGAACCTTCGTTTAACTTTTAAGTTCTTTATGCCAATCCATGATTAAAACACTTGAGACCACTCGGATAGTTTTGGGTGGGCTTGCCATAGCAAGGTACTTTGATTCTATTCGTTTGCGAGCAAGATGAGGAAATGGTGGTTCCTATACGTTTAAAGTGGATGAACTTAATTGGGTTATCAAAATGATTTTTGGACCCAAGGCATAAGATGAGATTAAAATATGCTTAGACATATGATGTCTTAAATAAATTTCATAAAAGATCTAAGAGTCATATATGTGATATGATTGATGTTTCTACCTAATTAATTTAGTTTTGAGCGGTTTGCCATAGCAAACTTGAAATTAAATTAAAGTTGGATCTTAGCCCATTAAATGTATATTATGCTTATTTGCATTGGAAGGTGTATAATTTAGTGGGAGCATTTATTTTCATGTAAATGCATTATACTTCTCATATAATATGTTTGCTTATATGTGTTCATATTTTATGTACTCCCTCTGTCCCGCTACAAATCACACACTTTCCTCATTGGGCGTCCCGCTACAAATCGCACACTTCCTAAAATGGCAAAGAATCTTTACTATTCCCTCCACTCATTCTCTCTCCTACATTATTTTAATACTCACAACACCATTATAATTTACTATTCCCTCCACTCATTCTCTCTCCTATTTTACTTTTACACTCACAACATTTATATCATTATTTTTTTTTCTTAATCCACGCGTAAACAGTAACTGTCTCATTTGTAGCTGGACGGAGGGAGTATATCTTTTTGTAAAATAAATGGCATCAAACAATAATCATATGTCACTGCGATCTATCCTTGAGAAGGAAAAGTTGGAAGAGAATGGTACAAACTATATGGATTGGATCCGTAGCGTGAGAATTGTTCTCAGGCAAGAAGAAAAACTATACGTTCTCGAGGAACCTGTTCCACCTGAACCTGCTGCCAATGCTACTAGGGAAGTGAAGGATCAATATCTGAAGCACAAGCGTGATGCTACTGATGTTGGTTGCCTCATGCTCTCCGCCATGTGCAAGAGCCTTCAGAAGGATCTTGAGCACTTGGGGACAGTTGATCTAAACAATCGACTGATGGAAATGTTTCAAGTTCAAGCAAGGCAAGAAAGGTATAAAACAGTTAAATCCCTAACCTCATGCAAGATGAGTGAAGGACAAGCTGTTGGTCCCCATGCTCTAAAGATCAAGGGCCACATCGAGCATCTTGAGAGGCTCAGTTTTCCAATTAGCCAAGAGTTGGCTACTGACATGATATTGAATTCATTTCCCGAAGGTTTTAGTAATATCATAATGAACTATAACATGGGGGGCATGAATAAGAACCTTTCCGAGCTAATTCAAATGTTGAACACTGCGGAAACCAATATCGTCAAAAAGAAAACCGATCAAGTGTTGATGGTTAACAAAGGGAAAGGTTTCAAGGGTAAAGGAAATGCAAAAGTTGCTAATCCTAAGGCAAGTGTTGCCAAACCCAAAGAGGCTTCCAAGCCTAAAGAGGCTAAGACCAAGTCCCAAGAGGACGCAGTCTGCTTACATTGCAATGAGATTGGACATTGGAGGAGAAACTGCTTAAAATACAAGGAAGCACTGAAGAAGAGCAAAGGTGTTGCTTTGACTTCAGGTATCTTTGTTATAGATATATTCCTATCTACTTCTAGTTCTTGGGTATTGGATACCGGATGTGGATCTCACATTTGCTTAAATGTGCAGGGTCTAAAGAACAGAAGGATGCTTGAAGATGGTGAAGTGGACCTACGTGTGGGGAATGGAGCAAGAGTTGCTGCATTAGCCGTAGGAATGAAGTTACTTTACCTAGTGGACTAATACTTATTTTGAACAATTGTTATTACGTTCCAACTTTAAGTAGGAATATTATTCGATTTCAAGTTTGGATAATGAAGGTTTTAATATTCTTATATGTGATAAGAAGTTTTCTATTTACAAGAGTGATATGCATTATTAAACTGCTATTTCATTCAATGGCCTTTATATCCTTGATGTTAAAAATCGTGATAATGATGTCTATAACATTAACAAGAAATCTAAACCCAATGATGTAAACCACACTTACTTATGGCATTGTCGTCTTGGCCATATAAATGAGAAACGCATTTCTAAACTCCATAAAGATGAATTTTTAGACTCACATGATTATGAATCATATGAGACATGCGAATCTTGTTTACTTGGCAAGATGACCAAGGACCCATTTACCAAAACTGGTGAAAGGGCGGGCGACTTATTAGGCCTCATACATACTGATGTATGTGGACCTATGAGTAGCAATGTTAGGGGAGGATTTCAGTACTTCATAACATTCACTGATGATTATAGTAGATTTGATATTTTTATCTAATGAAACATAAAAGTGAATCGTTTGAGATATTTCGAATATTTCAAAATGAGGTGCAAAACCAACTTGGCAAAACTATTAAAGTACTTCGATCCGATCGAGGTGGTGAATATTTGAGCCAAGAATTTGACAGTCATCTTAAGAGTTGTGGAATCGTTTCAGAACTCTCTCAACCCGGAACATCACAATGGAATGGTGTGTCTGAAAGGAGGAATAGAACTTTGTTGGACATGGTTCGTTCAATGATGAGTCAAGTTGAGCTTCCTTTATCCTTTTGGGGACATGCACTAGAAACTGCTGCTTTCACTATAAACAGAGTTCCTACCAAATCAGTTCAAGAGACCCCATATGAGATGTGGCATGGAAGAAAACCCAGTTTGTCTTTCATGAAGATTTGGGGTTGCGATGCATATGTCAAGAAGTTAACTTCTGACAAGCTAGCACCTAAGTCTGACAAATGTGTTTTCGTGGGTTATCCTAAGGAAACTAAAGGTTACTATTTCTACAACCGAAACGAGAACAAAGTATTTATTGCTCGAAATGGTACCTTCTTAAAAAAGGAGTTTCTTTGCAAAGGAACCAGTGGGAGAAAAATAGATCTCGAAGAAATTCGAGAACCCGAAAACAACATTGAACCAATGGTAGAAACTGAACCAAGTTCACAAGGAGTTGTGGAACCGGTTCAAGATCCACATGTCCTTCGCAGAAGTGGTAGGTCACGATCCGAACCTGAGAGATATGGATTTCTCGTTACGGAAAGTGATGAAGTGGAGTTAATCGAAAATGATGAACATAGTTGCTATCAAGAAGCGATGTCTTCTCCTGATTCGGAAAAATGGCAAGAGGCCATGAAGTCCGAATTACAATCCATGGCTGATAATCAAGTTTGGAACTTGATTGATCCACCCGAAGGTGTAAAAAACCATAGGGTGCAAATGGGTCTTCAAGAAAAAGATCGACATGGATGGGAAGGTGCACACCTATAATGGTAGGCTAGTAGCTAAGGGATATAGGCAGATTCATGCTATCGACAATGATGAAACCTTTTTGCCTGTAGCTATGCTCAAGTCTATTAGAATTTTAATTGCCATAGCCGCATATTATGAATATGAGATATGGCAAATGGATGTCAAGACAGCTTTCCTAAATGGGAAGTTACTTGAGGAATGTATACATGATACAACCTAAAGGTTTTGTCAGTTCAGAAAATTCTAATAAGGTTTGTAAGTTGCAGAGATCCATTTATGGATTGAAGCAAGCTTCTAGGAGTTGGAATCTACGTTTTGACGAAGCAATCAAAGAGTTTGGCTTTATCAAGAACGAAGATGAACCTTGTGTATACAAGAAAATTAGTGGGAGCGTAGCACTATTTCTAGTGTTGTATGTTGACGATATCTTACTCATTGGAAATGACATTTCTGTACTACAGACTGTCAAGTCTTGGTTGGGAAAGTGCTTTTCAATGAAAGATATGGGCGAAACTGCATATATTCTTGGTATCAAGATCTATAGAGATAGATCTAAAAGGATGATTGGTTTAAGTCAAAGTACTTACATTGACAAGGTTCTTAGAATATTTCAAATGGAAAATTCTAAAAGAGGAAACTTGCCAATGTTGCATGGTGTATCTCTTAGCAAGACTCAAAGTCCTAAGACTAATGATGAGCGAAAGAGAATGAATGGTATTTCATATGCTTCGGCAATTGGGTCTATCATGTATGCTATGTTATGTACTAGACCCGATGTCTCGTGTGCTCTAAGCATGACGAGTAGGTACCAATCGGATCCCGGCGAACCACATTGGATAGCAGTCAAGAATATCCTCAAGTACTTACGAAGAACTAAGGATGTATTCTTGGTCTTTGGAGGAATGGAAGAAGATCTTGTTGTAAAAGGTTACACAGATGCTAGCTTCCAAACCGACAAAGTTGATTACAGATCGCAGACAGGATTTTTGTTTACGCTGAATGGAGGCACTGTCAGTTGGAAAAGTTCCAAGCAAAGTACCGTCGCTGATTCTACAACCGAAGCTGAGTACATAGCAGCATCTGATGCAGCTAAGGAAGATGTTTGGATCAAAAAGTTCATTAGTGATTTGGAAGTCGTTCCAAGTATCAATGATCCTATTGAACTTTACTGTGACAATAATGGTGCCATTGCAAAAGCAAAGGAACCAAGGTCACATCAGAGATCCAAACACATACTTCGACGTTTCCACATTATCCGAGAGATATGCGAAAGGGAAGACATAAAGATATGCAGAGTACACACTGATGACAACGTGGTAGACCCATTAACTAAGGTTCTCCCGCAAGCTAAGCATAATGGTCATGTTAGGTCCATAGGTATTCGATACATGGGAGATTGGGCCTAGTGCAAGTGGGAGACTGTTAGTGTTATGCCCTAGGCCTATAGTTGATAGACTTATATGTTGACATTATTTATTATTATATGAAATGTTTATTATTTGATTATTATATGTTTTGCATATTTATTTGTAATAATCTCCATCCCTAATTATTATGTGAATAATTAGTATAATTGTTAATGGATAATCATAAGATGATTATATGCATAGAGATGCACATTGAAATTATGAGTACTTGTTAGTGAACAAGTGACTGGACTTGACCCGTATGAGATTTATGTCATGGTCAAATGTCATAATTAAATCTCATATGGTCACTTCATTTAGTCCCTAGACCTGAGATTATCATGACCTTACATATGATGAAAGTTATGTTTGATTTTAGTCAAACGATATCTTAACACGATATTTATAATGGCTATCTTTGGCATGATCGGATTCATGATGGGAAGGATGATAAGTCAAGATGAAATTTGTCCCTCGAAAGAGAGATGTTTTGCTTGGGCCCCTCGATGAGTGATAATGATGAAAGTGTATGGCCATACCCCAATGCGATTGGATTATCCTTATACTCAAGATCGAGAAAGCATTGAACAAATACAAGTTGATGTGGACCATGGCTTGTGTTCAATATAGCATCGTGAGACAAAGGGAGAAATGGAAGTGTACCATTGGAAACGTGAACTCTTACGTTATATTAATTGGGTAGACATAATGGCTTGCTAGAGTCCGCTTATGTTTTACGAGGGTCGATATGTGATGGACGAAAATCCACTGTGTAATAAATTACCTTGCAAGTACAAGTTACCGAAGTAGCATTACAAGTAAGGGTCGAACCACAGAGACTTGAGTGTTTCAACAAGTTGATTCAATTAATGCAGAAGGTAACAAAAGGGGGGGGGGTTTGATTTTGAAAGATTTAACTTAAAATAAATGCAAAGAAAACAACTAATGATTACGGATCGTAAAATTAAACTAATAGGGAATTCAAATTTCACTAAGAGATTCACGGATTGGTCTTTCACAAAACAATCACTCTATGCCATTTAACAAAGCCATCAATATTCATTCTAGGGTTCATTCACAAAATCATGAGTTGGGATGGTTTGGTGTGCGATTTGCAACTCAAGTATTCTTCTTTTGTTATACTTCCAGTTACGTAGGTATAACAATCAAAGAACTCATGAAGAACCAAGGAATATAGGAACCTAAATCAATTGAATTCAGTTACGTCCTCAATTAGGTTTAAATAGTAAAATAGAGGTCATATACCTATGCCCGAGTTACCGTAGCAATAGATACCCTTAAGTTCTAGGGCCAAAAATATCTTAGCATAAGTTTGAAACCCTAGAACAGATTAAAGCTATTTTTCTATTCTAGAAAGAAATTGAATTAATAATTAAAACATCATGGCATAGAGATCATGTATTGCTACAACTAATCCGCAAATCAAAAGAAAATTAGCTACTCATGCTAACACCAAGAATTACAATAATCAATTTTTGGCAAGGCATGAAATCCTCCGTAAATAAAGGAAAATGAATATTTTGAAATCGGGACATGGGCGGTCGCCCACCTTGCCCTGGGCGGTCGCCCATGTATACAGCGGCTTGGGGTCTTCAGCCTTCATCATGCCTGGGCGGTCGCCCATGTTGACCTGTGTGGTCGCTCATGTGGACAGAGGCTATATGGCTTTGAAACTCCAGCTTGGGCGGTCGCCCATCTGGCCCTTGGGCGGTCGCCCATAACAACAGTGATTCCATGGCTTTGTTTCTTCTGACTTTCTCTAAAATTACTCCAAAGTCCTTGTGGTTCCAAATTTCGCCGTAATTGATCTTTATTTCACACCTTCCCGCAGTTTAACCCTGTACTTAACAAACTCCAAAACATTGATTAAAACACGACAAAACCCGGGAAATTGAACTCAAAGTAAGTGAGAAAGTATATAAAATGGGTGTGTAAAAACACATCCATCATATACCCCCAAACTAACCTTTTGCTCGTCCCCGAGTAAAACAAAATATGAAACTAAACTACCCAACAAAAATTAACTAAACAACTAAAAGAAATATTTTTGGGATGTTCCATTCACCATGGGAAATTTTGTTGGCCAAACAAGTCTCAGATCCTTACACCAAATAGTCACGAATGTGCTATCATGAATATTGAATTAAAGTTACATTAAAGCAAAAACCACAATTTTCCACCGCGGCCTGAATGATGAAGTGATGCATGGTAGCTCAATGTCACACTCTAAGATTGTTTATGGATTCACTAAATGATGCTCTAACATAATATGCATCAAATACAATCATAAAGGGACACTCATATGCATGTTTACACGATTGTCAACCTGGCTAATCGATAATGAATAGAAAGATATGGCTTTAAGTGTTATTTGTGCGAAGGATCGCATGGCTAGGTTCACGGTTACAAACGAAGGTAAGGACATACGAAATAGGAAAGTGAAACTAAGAAGCCTTCTTTTTACATGTACAACCTCACTAGAATGATTCGCTCCGCTCACCTTTTACTTCCCACTGTGCCAACCCCCAAACTAAAACTTTTCATACATGAATAAACATGGGGTTGAGCACATCCCCTGTTTTCTGTGGCCTTGTCTACTTTCCAGCTTTTGACACAATGGAGGGGCAAAAAAAAACATTTTTATTATTTTTATATATATTTTTTTTTGCTGCCCCTCTTCATTGCATTTCACACCCATTTCTATTTACTTTGACCACAATTTATACATTCAATTCTAATCACCCAAACTCAACCCATATTCCCAATCATTCCTTAGTTCACTTTCCAATAAAGGTAAGGCATCCTAGCACTAAGTGAAAGAGGTAGGGAAAAAGGCATCAACTGAAGGCGAATGACGGGCTCAGTGTTTCATTCTTATTAACAGCTCAAAAGGGGTTCTAGTGGTAAATTTTATTTACTGGGTTCGAGAGTCCAAGGTACACAAAAGGGTTGAAAAAATTTAGCCATATGTAACAAAATAGCCTAATGGCGTGTTATTGACAATCATGCAAACAATGTTCTAGGGACCCCGAGAATGCACAAGTGATCCCATAAAGGGCACCTAGAGTGACAACAATGATCAATGATAAATGGAAGTGAGAGGTGGTGCAATCATAGTTTATTGTTTCAATGTAACTCTAATTCCCACATCCAAGACAACACCAGTGATTAACAAACAACACTCAATCATCACAGACTTTGGCCAACTCATCCCAAAATATAGAGAACAAATTTTATTTTATTTTTACAAAAACTTGAAATAAAAACTGAAAATCCTACTCTAGCATGGTGATAAACAAGCACTAACAACAAAAACTGGAAATAAAAATTAAAAATCCTACTCTAGCATGGTGATAAACAAGCACTAACAAGGATACCCCACCCCCAAACTAAAAACTTTCATTGTCCCTAATGAAAGGAACAAAAAGCACAATAAAAGAACAAAGGGTTAGGGATACCTCCAACCAAGACTCAGCGGTAGTAATGGTCCCAAGGACCAAACGAGTGTTCTTCTTTATTCTTTATTCTTCGCCGCTCATCCCTAGAGGACCACCCCATCATCTCCTGTGGGTCCCGATGCTGCGGGGGGTGATATGGAATATGCTGCGGCGACGGAGGAGGTGGAAGTCTATCCCTTATCTCAGAAAACATAGCCGTCTGCTCGTCTTCCATTCGCTGCCTCCACATACTAGCAGCGTACAAGTCCTCAGTAACCCGCGAATGCACCTGTAAGCGCCTCCCAACTCCCGGACCTATAAATCGTGTCCCAAGATGGAGGGTCCCAAAATATACCATTTCCAAAGAAACTTTTCTTTTAAATCCACTTGAAAAGTATAACACCCTATTTTAAAAACCATTTCAAAATAACCTCCCTACATAGAGGTGAAATTTGAACCTGCTTCTACCAGCTATAACCTGAATAATTTACAAATACTACAACTGCCATGGCTTACACAAGCCAACCTTTAAAACAACCGAAACCCAAGATTAAGAACAACATTACATACTGAAAATGTTTAATAACAGTTTCCCAGTATCAAATAACCACAACTACTCCCAACTCCCACATAAATACAAACATACCCTGAAAACCAAAATACGATCCAAACTCCTTCCCGGCCTCACCGGTATAGTCCGCCTGTCTCAGCAGAATCTAAAACAGTAAAGGGAGAAGGGGTGAGATAAAATCTCAGCAAGCTATTATGTATGCAACAATATGCCATACAATATGCAACACATAACAGGTTGCGCAATATCACATTGGGAAAAACAGTAAACACTTTACGTTACCTTTCCCTACCTTTTCCATCTGACCAGTAAGTCCTGTAATACGCAACACATACACAGGTTGCTCATATAATATGCAACACCAAACTGGTTGCTCAATAACCACATTGGGAAAAACCGTAAACACATTATGTTACCTTTTCCATTTGACCAATAAGTCACATTCAATGCAACATACAATCAAGTTGCTATATCATATTGCGAAAACAATAAACACTTTACGTTACCTTTCCCTTACCATTCCCATCTGAATCATATGTAGTACAACGGTGGGAGGGTTACTCCGCTCTCGTGAAATGCTAGTGCTTATTCACGTCTTATACGACCTCAACAGAGATCCATATAAGCTTTCAGCATTCATATGGCATGACTGCACATATCCATAGAAGCTGCGCACCCCCAGACCGTGGCCACAGACGGGGGAGAGGTCACAGGTATAAGGCAATCTAAACCCTTTATGAAATATCTTCTCATAAGTGTTAAGATCCCATATACCCCCAAAATGCTCAGCTGATACCATCATAGTCAAGCAAATAATAGATACTTGAACATAAGTCCACCCTATGGGACATCAATATACATAACATGGAACTATAACTCATGTTAAATCAATCACAATAGTGCACATGTATTTCAACACTATTGAATAACAACAATGTAATGACATGATATTAATTACTCATGCTCAAGCCAAGAAACTGTGCAACAAGTATTTAAACACTTTGTACACAATCAACTATAAAGTATGTAAACACTTATGCACAATATATATCACATAAGTCCTACATAACCATGTTCAATCTCATAACGCAGTGCAACATATATTTTATGCACTATCAAAACCTCTAACCACATATAGATAACCCCGTAGAGGTATCATATACCATAAGTAGCCCAACGCACTCATGTTATAGTATGGAATACTTTCTATAAAGGTTCCAACCAAGCACTTAGGGTATTACGCGTTCTACACATTATTTGAACTCACAACCCTATAAATATAACCACATAAGGCACCATGAATCATATATGAGGCCTACACATTCAATACGCAAGGTATAATTCAATAACAGGGTATTACCACTCCTGTCCAGATCAATGAAGTAGTGCATCCTACACTTTATGCACCATTTAACCCAATAACCTTATACAAGTCATCACGTAGGGGTAAAACAACATATAAATAACTCTATGCAATCATTATACAACACTGAACAACTTCCCTTTAGGGTTCAGGTTCATATTCCCAAGTTTTATAAACTTTGGTTCAAGTTTCCTAATCGCCTCTCAAGCATTTTTGAGACATTATTTAAGGACCTTATCGATATCTTTTTGGCCCAATTAAAACTCCATTATATAGTACTAGAATTGTACTAAATACAGGATTAAAAATTGTTCCGTTCCAAGTTGTATAGCCTGGGTTTCCAATGCCTCAAACATGGACCAAGACTACAAGGTAAAACAGTTCAGCTTTCAAACATGCCTGCCAAGCAACTTTAGGTCAATATTTAAAGCACTTCCCATTATCCAATTGGACCATTTCAAGTTCCCTAATGTAGTACTAAAGTTGTACAAAATACAGGGTCAAAAAGTGTTCCAATCCGAGTTGTTTAGCCTAGGTTTGCAAAGCCTAGAAAATGAACCAAAACTGCAAATTAGAACAGTTCAACAACCAAACTGCCTTGCAAGCAACTTTCAATCAATATTAAAAGCTCTTGCCAAAACCTTTTTGGACTATTCCAAGTGCTACAATGTTGTACTAAAGTTTTACTACAAGTGTAGTTAAAGAGTGGTTCAAACCCTACCCTTTTACCTAGGTCTACAAGGCCCCAAAGTTGACCCCAGACCCTTGATTTGGTCACGAGTCGTGCATGAATGCACGAGTCGTGAAACTCCCCTGCACGACTGATTCCAAGGCCACGACTACCTTTCACGAGTGCCCCCTGAGGGTCACGACTCGTGCTCATAGGCACGAGTCGTGCCCTCCCACCAGAAACCCTCACAGTAGTCGAACAGCAGCAGAACACAACCAACAACAACAACTTCAGTTCAGGCTTATTTCAGCCACTGTAAACCTGTTTTCAACAGTCCAAGAACCTGGTTTTGGACTCTAATATACTCCCTTCCTACCCTATAACACATCTATAACATGATTCAATTCCAACTCAAACCATAATATCAACTTTTGCTATAGTTATTCACCTCACTTGGTCACTTCTAATTCAAGCACCAAGAACAGTTTTCCACAACTTACTTCAGCTACTGCAAGGGGTCCTAAACAGACTTCAAACCAAGCTATACCTCATTTTTAAAGCATGTTCATACTCTCTCCATGCTCTATAACATATACACAACATGGATTCAACAATTACTAACCCATAACACAACCCTTTACCAAGTTGTTTAACACTAACTTAGTTGGTTCCCAGTTTCAACCTTCAACTGAAGTTTCCATCAGTGCATAACTTGCTAATAACATCAATTTAACAACATCAATCATGTTATGAACAAGTATAACAAAGATACATAACAACTTACCAAGAATTATCAATGAAAAGAGAGAAATACTCGGATAAACAAGCTCAAAACACTTTCCTCAGCAATAGTTTGAAAACAGAATTGACACCCACTTCCAATCTGATTTTCTAAGATTTTTAGAAGTAGAACAAGGGTTTGGAACTTTCTTGGCTGCTGGGAAACATGGAGAAGGTTAAAGAACGTAAATAAGCTTCCTAAGGAAGCTTGAAGAAGATATATATAAAACATTTTCATAATAGCTCCTCCAAGGTTGAAATCAAACAAACAACTTCCTTAAGCTTTTAAACTACACTCAAGCTCCTCGTACTTTATAACACCTTCAATTCATACAAATCAAGTGTTACTAAGGAACTACACAACTTCCTTTAATTACACACTATAGCCTTAAAGCAAGTTATGACATTTAAAACCACATAGTTCAACAAAATGGCTCAAGGTTACACCTAAGCACCCCACACTTTTATAACACTTCCAACTCACATTTTCAAGTGCTATAAACTTTACTACTCATTTCTCTCATTCCATTATCTAAGCAATATATGATCAAGAGCACTTTAACACATCTAAATCACATAACTCATAAAACATACCACAATGAACACGTAAGCAATTCAAATACTAACAAACCAAGGATGATATGCAAGGCATACCCAACCCCACGTGCTTCACGTGTGACGTAGAATGTGCCTAGGCTTAGGGTCGTGACACTCACTCCCCCTTAAACAAAATTCGTCCCGAATTTGGTAACAATCTGTCAAATCCAGAAGACTATGGGATTCTAACACTGCCAAAGGTTATTCCATTTGACCAGGATCTCAATACTTGATAAATTAATAACACTGCCCAAAGCATGAAACTATAAGGCCCAACATTATAATTTTCTTGAGTCACACTCACACTTACTGAATTCCGCAACCAATTTATTCTCACGAAAAACAGATACATAACTTGCAATTAATTCCCAAAATATCTTCATAACTCTGAATAACCCAAGATATCCTCTATAAAGATTATCACAAGTTATCAAGATCAAATTCAGAACTTTACTCATCATATTTACCAATACCTCCTGTGCCCTTCTGCAAGGTGCTCTTGGATATGGTACTAACTTGACATTACATCAATATGAAATTCGACTGCCCTAACTGGTAGTATAAACCACTCTGAGGAAATACCCCATCAATTCCCATATTACTGGTAATTAAAATATTTCAGGTGACTTTTTATTCAAGTCTAACAAAAAAATAAATAACATTCACATTCTTAGGACCAACCATTTAGGCTCTTAATGTATATATAACACAATATCAAACAGTACTTATCCGCCTCACTCACAAACAGAGGCAAGTCAAACATAGAAAAGGAGACTTGCTACTTGCAACAGTCTACCCAACACAAAATCTACTTAACCTTTATAGGCCAAGTATAACCACAATATCCCGAATTGGTAAGTCTACCAATTCTACTGGCAATCCATGCCCACAAATAATCATGTCACAACCATGATAATCAAAGGAAATTTGAGGTGCTCTCCCATAGGAGTTGAAACCTCTAGCACATACACATTTCTTAGGCCATTTATGCAAATAAAATAAAATGCAATGCCACCTAAGAACGGGATAAACTGGGATCTATATAAAAATATAACCCCTATTTCCTGAGACAGGTAATATACCTTTAATAACTGTGGAGGAATCTATCTCTCCATAATCTTAAGCTAAGACTCGGCCTTAGACTTTCTCCTTTGCTTTCCCTTTAGTATCCCTTTTTGTACCACCACTTTGTTGCCCTCTTTGTTCGCCGCTGCCTGATGTCTGTCCTTGTTGAAGTCTAGATTTAGGACAATCTTTCTTGAAATGCCCCATTTCCCCACACCTCAAACATTTCCCTTGTTTTCTCCGACACGTCTCGTCTATATGTCCAATCCGCCGACAAAATCCACAAACCCCGCTATACTGTCCAGATACTGGCTGCACTGTAGAATCTACAATCGTACTCTTTGAACCCTTCAGGCGAAGAACGGGTCGTCCCTCGATCGGCCCTGGAGCCTTTTTCCCCGAAGCTTTAACTTGCTTCCATCCTTTCCAATTCCCTCACGGTACTTCTCAAGGTCATTCTCAATGAAACGCCCGTCCTGGGTCGTTCGATAATCGGCATACGCATAAGTCGATACTTGTTTCTTCAATTCGGATCTCAAACCTTTTACAAAATAATAAACTCTCCTCCCTTCATGGGTTACCAAGTGAGGACAACATTGAGCCAATTCCGCAAACCTTGCTGAATACTGAGCTATCGTCATAAATCCCTGCTTTAGACGTAAGAACTCCACCTCCATCTTATCTCGAGTAACCATGGTAACAAAATAATCCTCGAAATTCCGAGTGAAATTATTCCAAGTTTGGGGCGTATGAGCCCGCTCCCAATACTCCTGCAAACATTGCCACCAATGATTCGCTGGACCTTCCAGCTTGAAAATAGCACACCTAACCTTTTCTTCATCGGGGAATGCTTATAGCCTCAAAAAATTTTATTCATTGCTTCTAACCATTTCTTGCCTTCCCAGGCCGGATTACCTTTAAAGCTTGGTGGATTCATCCTTACAAACTCCTCTATTCAGGACTTTGGTCGTACCTCGAGGTTGTTGTGGAGCTTGCCTGAGCCGCCATATCTTGTGAAAGACCCTGAACATCTTTATCATATATATATATTCTGGTCTCCTTCTGTTCCCATTTTATTCACATTTCCGTGATCCCTTGGTTGATCATCACCATTTCCCGCCATTGAACAACTTCCTGCATTCAACACTCGGCGTCAGATATCACACACTCCCCCTTAGGCTAGACATCTACCCTTGACTTCTAACCTAGGCTCTGATACCAACTGTGAGCGCCTCCCAACTCCCGGACCTATAAATCGTGTCCCAAGATGGAGGGTCCCAAAATATACCATTTCCAAAGAAACTTTTCTTATAAATCCACTTGAAAAGTATAACACCCTATTTTAAAAACCATTTCAAAATAACCACCCTACATAGAGGTGAAATTTGAACCTGCTTCTACCAGCTATAACCTGAATAATTTACAAATACTACAACTGCCATCTCTTACACAAGCCAACCTTTAAAACAACCGAAACCCAAGATTAAGAACAACATTACATACTGAAAAAATGTTTTATAACAGTTTCCCAGTATCAAATAACCACAACTACTCCCAACTCCCACATAAATACAAACATACCCTGACAACCAAAATACGATCCAAACTCCTTCCCGGCCTCACCGGTATAGTCCGCCTGTCTCAGCTGAATCTAAAACAGTAAAGGGAGAAGGGGTGAGATAAAATCTCAGCAAGCTATTATGTATGCAACAATATGCCATACAATATGCAACACATAACAGGTTGCGCAATATCACATTGGGAAAAACAATAAACACTTTACGTTACCTTTCCCTACCTTTTCCATATGACCAGTAAGTCCTGTAATAGGCAACACATACACAGGTTGCTCATATAATATGCAACACCAAACTGGTTGCTCAATAACCACATTGGGAAAAACCGTAAACACATTATGTTACCTTTTCCATTTGACCAATAAGTCACATTCAATGCAACATACAATCAAGTTGCCATATCATATTGGGAAAACAGTAAACACTTTACGTTACCTTTCCCTTACCATTCCCATCTGAATCATATGTAGTACAACGGTGGGAGGGTTACTCCGCTCTCTTGAAATGCTAGTGCTTATTCACGTCTTATACGACCTCAACAGAGATCCATATAAGCTATCAGCATTCATATGGCATGACTGCACATATCCATAGAAGCTGCGCACCCCCAGACCGTGGCCACAGACGGGGGAGAGGTCACAGGTATAAGGCAATCTAAACCCTTTATGAAATATCTTCTCATAAGTGTTAAGATCCCATATACCCCCAAAATGCTCAGCTGATACCATCATAGTCAAGCACATAATAGATACTTGAACAAAAGTCCACCCTATGGGACATCAATATACATAACATGGAACTATAACTCATGTTAAATCAATCACAATAGTGCACATGTATTTCAACACTATTGAATAAAACAATGTAATGACATGGTATTAATTACTCATGCTCAACCCAAGAAACTGTGCAACAAGTATTTAAACACTTTGTACACAATCAACTATAAAGTATGTAAACACTTATGCACAATATATATCACATAAGTCCTACATAACCATGTTCAATCTCATAACGCAGTGCAACATATATTTTATGCACTATCAAAACCTCTAACCACATATAGATAACCCCGTAGAGGTATCATATACCATAAGTAGCCCAACGCACTCATGTTATAGTATGGAATACTTTCTATAAAGGTTCCAACCAAGCACTTAGGGTATTACGCGTTCTACACATTATTTGAACTCACAACCCTATAAATATAACCACATAAGGCACCATGAATCATATATGAGGCCTACACATTCAATACGCAAGGTATAATTCAATAACAGGGTATTACCACTCCTGTCCAGATCAATGAAGTAGTGCATCCTACACTTTATGCACCATTTAACCCAATAACCTTATACAAGTCATCACGTAGGGGTAAAACAACATATAAATAACTCTACGCAATCATTATACAACACTGAACAACTTCCCTTTAGGGTTCAGGTTCATTTTCCCAAGTTTTATAAACTTTGGTTCAAGTTTCCTAATCACCTCTCAAGCATTTTTGAGACATTATTTAAGGACCTTATCGATATCTTTTTGGCCCAATTAAAACTCCATGATATAGTACTAGAGTTGTACTAAATACAGGATTAAAAATTGTTCCATTCCAAGTTGTATAGCTTAGGTTTCCAATGCCTCAAACATGGACCAAGACTACAAGGTAAAACAGTTCAGCTTTCAAACATGCCTCCAATTGGACCATTTCAAGTTCCCTAATGTAGTACTAAAGTTGTACAAAATACAGGGTCAAAAAGTGTTCCAATACGAGTTGTTTAGCCTAGGTTTGCAAAGCCTAGAAAATGAACCAAAACTGCAAATTAGAACAGTTCAACATCCAAACTGCCTTGCAAGCAACTTTCAATCAATATTAAAAGCTCTTGCCAAAACCTTTTTGGACTATTCCAAGTGCTACAATGTTGTACTAAAGTTTTACTACAAGTGTAGTTAAAGAGTGGTTCAAACCCTACCCTTTTACCTAGGTCTACAAGGCCCCAAATTTGACCCTAGACCCTTGATTTGGTCACGAGTCGTGCATGCATGCACGAGTCGTGAAACTCCCCTGCACGACTGATTCCAAGGCCACGACTACCTTTCACGAGTGCCCCCTGAGGGTCACGACTCGTGCTCATAGGCACGAGTCGTGCCCTCCCACCAGAAACCCTCACAGCAGGGGCGGATCCAGGTGGGGGCAGGTGGGGGCACTCGCCCCCCCCAGCGGCGGAAATGCAGTGGAAATTTTTTTTTTTTGCCCCCACCATATTTTTGTTATATATGTATATATATAATTAACTTCAAGATTAACACCAGTGAGTGGTGTGGTTCAGCGGTAGAAGGGGTGAAGTTAAAGCCTTTGGTGTTTCCTTTCAAATCCATGTTCGAACCCTGCTACCTACATTTTCAATTAATTTTGTCTTCCATCTTTGCTATTCTTTCTCTTAACAGTTTTGTTTTTCTCTTTCTCCTATTTTCCTCACATTTTTTCAATCTTAATTAATTCGTTAGGCTTTTCCCATTTTTTTTGTTTTTGGTCTTTCTTCCTATTATCCCAAGTTTAATTAGCAAATTTGAATTTCTTTTTTTGTACGAGTAATATATTTTAATAAATTGTTTGCGTTAAATACTTCAACATTATTTCAATCGTTCTTTGAATTATTTACTTTTATCATTTTTGTTAACTAAAATATATTGTATTTCATGGATCCGACCCATTTTTTTACTTGTCCGACCCGAAATTTTTTTTTTCGGGGCCGCTGCCCCCGAACCCCCGTGTAATCTTGCCCCCCCCCCTCGACCAATTCCTGACTCCGCCCCTGCCTAACAGCAGTCGAACAGCAGCAGAACACAACCAACAACAACAACAACTTCGGGCTTATTTCGGCCGTAAACTGTTTTCAACAGTCCAAGAACCTGGTTTTGGACTCTAATATACTCCCTTCCTACCCTATAACACATCTATAACATGATTCAATTCCAACTCAAACCATAATATCAACTTTTGCTATAGTTATTCACCTCACTTGGTCACTTCTAATTCAAGCACCAAGAACAGTTTTCCACAACTTACTTCGCCATCGCAAGGGGTCCTAAACAGACTTCAAACCAAGCTATACCTCATTTTTAAAGCATGTTCATAATCTCTCCATGCTCTATAACATATACACAACATGGATTCAACAATTACTAACCCATAACACAACCCTTTACCAAGTTGTTTAACACTAACTTAGTTGGTTCCCAGTTTCAACCTTCAACTGAAGTTTCCATCAGTGCATAACTTGCTAATAACATCAATTTAACAACTTCAATCATGTTATGAACAAGTATAACAAAGAGACATAACAACTTACCAAGAATTATCAATGAAAAGAGAGAAATACTCGGATAAACAAGCTCAAAACACTTTCCTCAGCAATAGTTTGAAAACAGAATTGACACCCACTTCCAATCTGATTTTCTAAGATTTTTAGAAGTAGAACAAGGGTTTGGAACTTTCTTGGCTGCTGGGAAACATGGAGAAGGTTAAAGAACGTAAATAAGCTTCCTAAGTAAGCTTGAAGAAGATATATATAAAACATTTTCATAATAGCTCCTCCAAGGTTGAAATCAAACAAACAACTTCCTTAAGCTTTTAAACTACACTCAAGCTCCTCGTACTTTATAACACCTTCAATTCATACAAATCAAGTGTTACTAAGGAACTACACAACTTCCTTTAATTACACACTATAGCCTTAAAGCAAGTTATGACATTTAAAACCACATAGTTCAACAAAATGGCTCAAGGTTACACCTAAGCACCCCACACTTTTATAACACTTCCAACTCACATTTTCAAGTGCTATAAACTTTACTACTCATTTCTCTCATTCCATTATCTAAGCAATATATGATCAAGAGCACTTTAACACATCTAAATCACATAACTCATAAAACATACCACAATGAACACGTAAACAATTCAAATACTAACAAACCAAGGATGATATGCAAGGCATACCCAACCCCACGTGCTTCACGTGTGACCTAGAATGTGCCTAGGCTTAGGGTCGTGACAGCACCTGCCGCTGACTTTCTTCTAAACCCATCAATCTCTGATTAAAACCATCAAACAGGCCTCGCAACTCCCCAATATCCCCTGCCAAAGCATTCATGTGGCCCGCCATATAATATGCGGCCTCTATAGGGGTGAACTCCTGTTCCTCCATCTCCTCATCAACAATTCTCTCTCTCCTCCCTCTCGATGACCCTTCACCTGGCTGCAAAGTGTGCCCTTTATTTGTGAGGGTCTTTTTACTCACGGCAGTCCCAACTGAAATAATGTCCCTCACAATCCGAAGACGGGTAAAATTGACCCCCGCTCGCTCAATCAGTCCAGAAATCAACAACGAAAAATTAAAATTACACCTGCCCATACCCTTGTATGTGTTCACCATCTCCATAGAAATTGTCAACCCGGTGTTGAAATTATGCCCGATTAACACAACATTCATCAAAAGGGCTCTCCTCCAATGCACATCCCCATAATGAGATGTGGGCATAATGCACTCGCAGATAAACCGGTGCAAAGCCCGCATCCTAAAATCCAAATCCCGGGCTTTTTTCATATTCCCATTCCTCAACAATGTCAAATTGATATCCACAAAATATGGGGCTAACCTATCAAGATTCCCCGCCACATTTCTCTCCATAATCTGAGCATTGGCATAATAGGCACATGCATCATCCTCATACCCGGGAGACACCATCCCGTAATAACTGTTAATGTTCTCAGCATTATACCACACATTTTTACCCCTCACAACCCCACACTTCCTCACCTCCCCTGACTCATATGCATTTGCATAGAATTCCCTCACTAACAATGCCGACCCTTGATTCTCCGGTCGTCTCGCCAAGTTACCCCACCCATACCGTTGAAAAATGTCATCCAAATTAAGCTCCTCAGGCTTGAATTCATTCTCAGTTGCAAAGGCTTTATTCTCATATTTATCAAAAAATATTTTTGCCTTACTACCCACAAACTTAGTTGCATCAAAGACAACTTCCGGGACGAGGGGATTTCTTTGCCTTGGCATTTTGTTTCAAAACCCACAAGCAACTCGCACAAAGAAGGCAGTAAAGAAGAAGAGTGAAATCTTACTTGCCGGAAAGTTCACCGGAACAGTCACCGGAGATGGCCGGAATTTCGCCGGAAATTTTTTAGAAGATGATCGGAGAAAGAAAATGCACACCTTGTGCAAAGCTTTTACCTTGAGCTTCAACTCCAACCCTTGCAAATCCTTGCTAATGTTCTCACAACTCCTTGCTCAATAATGAAGATTTTGGGTTTCTCTCTTGGTTTTGAGGGGTAAGGGATGATAGGGAAGGTGATTTGGAAGGCAAATAGGGAGATTGGGTGGTGGATTTGGGTGTTTGAAAGGGCAATTTTTAGAGAGAGAGAGGGTGAAGGGGCGGATTTTCAGAGAGAAGGAGGGCAACCAATTTGAAAATTTAGAGAGAGAAAGGGGAGGGGTGGCTTAGGGTTAAAGAGCAACACGCCAGAAATTGACTTGGGAGGTCGCCCACATACACCTTGGGCGGTCGTCCACCTGTCCAGAAAGTTTTGTTCTTTACGTCTTTTGAACATGGGCGGTCGCCCATCCCCTCAAGCGCGGTCGCCCAACTCGACAGCAGGTTCACCCTCCATTTCACATTAACATGGGCGGTCGCCCACAAACCATGAGCCGTCGCCCAACTAAACAGCAACTTTAACTTCAATTTCAAAACCACTTGGGCGGTAGCCCAACATATCCTAGGCGGTCGCCCACCTCAACAGTCAAATTTTTTTGCTGGTTTCTTGCCTCCACATCACCACCAAACACACCCAAAGCATAATATCTGTTTATACACTAAAATTGACACATATTTTGACCGCACTTTCGTTGCCTACGTCCCCATAAATGTGGGCGGACTACCCACAAAAATAGGCTCAGGTCACCGTAGTTCGACACGTTCACAAAATAAAAGACGAAAAACACACAAATATATTAATTTTTTTTTTATGAATACCTCCACCCCCACACTTAAACAATGCTATGTCCTCATGGCATAAACCAAGAAAAAGCAACATAATTTAAATGCAAAGATGCTAATACCTTGAACAGAAAATACCGAAAATAGTAAATATTACCTACGTTGGGTTGCCTCCCAATCAGCGCTTTGGTTATAGTCGTTAAGCTCGACATCATGACCCAAAGGAACTAGGTGGCCTCCTCCGGGTCCACCAACTCGACCACATCAATATCCTCCATGTCTGCAAGAATGTGGACACCTACATAATAGGGTTTTACCCTTCGTCCATTGACTTTAAAAGTAGTCCCATTTGTCAAATCTTTTAGCTCTACCACTCCATGGGGAAATATTTGCAACAATTCAAAAGGTCCCGACCATTTGGACCTTAACTTGCCCGGAAACAACTTCAAACGAGAATTGAAAAGCAAGACTTTCATAGCCGGAACGAGAGTTCTAGACTTCAAATTCTTGTCTTGGTACCTCTTGGTGCGTTCCTTATACAATTTCGCACTCTCATAACTTGCTTGTCTCATCTCCTCCAACTCATCAAGTGCAAGCAATCTTTTCTCTCCGGCTTGTGTCAAATCCATATTAAGTTCTTTGATAGCCCAATAAGCTTTATGTTCCAACTCAACAGGGAGATGACATTCTTTCCCATAAACAATCCGGAACGGACTCATCCCAATGGGTTTTTGTATGCTGTCCGGTACGCCCAAAGTGCATCATTCAATTTCAAAGCACAATCCTTTCGGTTAGTACGCACCCTCTTTTCTAACACTGCTTTTATTTGCTGGTTACTTACCTCAACTTGACCCGAAGTTTGGGGGTGATAGGCTGTAGCCAACTTGTGAACAACCCCATACTTTTTCAAAACCGTATTGAACCTCTTGTTAGTGAAGTGAGTGCCTTGATCACTAATAATCGCCCGTGGCACTCCATACGTGCTGAAAATACAATCACCAACAAACTTGCAAACAACATTAGCATCGTTAGTACGGGTAGGAATTGCTTCCACCCACTTTGACACATAATCGACTGCCACAAGTATGTACAAATAAACATGGGACGGGGGAAAAGGACCCATAAAATCAATGCCCCACACATCAAAAATATCAACAATTATATTTTTTTGGAGGGGCATCTCATCACATTTTCCTATACTACCGACCCTTTGACACCTATCAAACCTAATGCAAAACTTTTGGGCATCTTTGAACATAGTAGGCCAATAAAGACCTGATTGAAGCACTTTCCTAGCGGTCTTTTGGCCACTAAAATGACCCCCACATTAGAGTTCATGACAAAATCTCAACGCACTGCTTTGCTCATGGTCCGAAACACACCTCCTAACAATTTGGTCCGGACAGATTTTCCACAAATAAGGGTCGTCCCAAATATAATGCTTCACATCCGACTTGAACTTACGTTTTTGGTCATAAGTGAAGTGTGGTGGCATCAAATTAGACGCAAGATAATTAACAAAATCTGCATACCAAGGCTCTTGGACATGTACAGCGAGAAGTTGTTCATCCGGAAAATTTTCATTAACCGGAATCATACTCTCTTAGCCATTAAAATACGAATAGTCCTCAAGCCTCGATAAGTGATCCGCCACCAGATTTTCAGTCCCCTTTTTATCCCGGATCTCAACATCAAACTCTTGTAACAATAACATCTACCTCAACAAACGAGGCTTAGCATCCTTCTTATTCAACAAGTGTTTCAATGCAGCATGATCAGAATAAATAATCACCTTCGACCCAAGCAAGTAAGAACGGAATTTTTCCAAAGCAAACACAACAGCTAAAAACTCTTTTTCAGTGGTGGTGTAATTCAGTTGTGCATCATTAAGTGTTCTACTTGCATAATGGATGACGGAAGGTAATTTTGTTGGGTTTCAAGGTTCCATGCGCAGCGGAATTTTAGCATAATAACTTAAAACCCATGAGCCTAGGATCCGTTCTATACGATTAAATTGAATACCTACGAGATAGATTTACCAACCTTAATCGCTTTCCGATTTTGATCTATCGAACGTATAATTATGTGATTCGTAATCACAAACTTTGATCTTCAAATCTTCGAATCTTCAACTCCTTTGGATCTTCAGATTTGAACTCTAGGCCTTTTATTTGTTTGAACAAATAAAAAAAAACCCTCTTTTGGTAATCCACACAAATATGAATGTCGAGAACGATTCTCGGATTGGGAATTGCTAGATTCCAAAAACTTATGGAAGAATATTGAGAGGACTTTTGATTGTGATTTTCTATTGAAAAATTCGGCTAGCTTTTAGGGTTGACAGCCCTCTCATATTTATACTACAATAGCATGAATATGTTTCCTAATCAAATTAGGAGAACAGGCTGTCACCCACGCCTGGTGGCTCAATATGTCGCGCGGTATACTTAGCCACTGGCTAAGTATGTCGCGTGACAAAGATAGCCAGTTTCAGAAACTCTCAATCATTCTTCCTCTAGTTTCAATCAAAAACATTCTAAGTGTGTGTGACCCAATAGGATTGTATTATGTTGGCAATGAGTCCGATCACATCGACCCTCATAAGACATAAGCGGACTCTAGCAAGCCATTATGTCTACCCAAATAATACAACATAAGAGTTCATGCTTCCATAATAGTAATAATTTCACAATCCCTTTGTCACACGATGTCATATTGAACATAAGTCATGGCCATTGTCAACTTACATTGTTCAATGCTTTCTCGATTCCGAATATGTTGATCAACCAAGTATCCATGATCTCTATCATGTTCCTTTAGTGTGGCCACACATTTCATCAACACTATTCTACGAGGGGCCCAAGCCGACATCTCTCTTACGAGGGACAAATCCCATCTTGACTTATCATTCTTCCCTACAGGAATCCCGTAATGCCAACATAGCCCTTATTGCTACCCGGTTAAGGATAACTTTAGACTACATCTAACAACACGTTCATCAAGTGGAAGACAATGATAATCTCAGGTCTAAGGATTCTAATGACACTACTATTTTGAGATTTAATTATGACATTTGACCATGACATAAATCTCAAGCGGGTCAAGTCCAGTCACTTGTTCTCTAACAAGTACCCATAAATCCAATGTGCATCTCTATGCAAATAATCATAATATGATTATCCATTAGCATTTATACTAGTTATTTACAAGTTGTAATGTGCATCTTCATGCATATGATCATCTCTATGTTCATCCATTACCAACTTTCACTAAATAACTAGGGACACAGATTAATATAATAAACATGCAAAACATATATTAATCAAAATAAAATTTCTCTTTTATTAATGATAAAGACGATACATAAAGGTTTATAGAAACTATAAGCCTAGGGCACAAACACTAACAGCTCCCACTTGCACTAGGCCCAATCTCCCATGTATCGTATACCCATGGACCTAACATGACCATCATGCTTTGCTTGTGCTAGTGGCTTTGTAAGCGGATCGCTAATGTTGTCGTCGGTTGATACTCTGCATATCTTGACATCTCCTCTTTCTATGATTTCTCGAATCACATGGAAACGTCTAAGAATGTGTTTGGATCTTTGGTGTGACCTTGGTTCCTTTGCTTGTGCAATGGCACCATTGTTGTCACAGTAAAGCTCTATCGGATTAGTGATTCTTGGAACAACTTCCAAATCACTAACGAACTTTTTGATCCAAACTGCCTCTTTAGCCGCATCGAATGCTGCTATGTACTCGGCCTCAGTTGTAGAATCAGCTGTGGTACTTTGCTTGGAACTCTTCCAACAAACCGCACCTCCGTTAAGCATAAACACAAACCCCGATTGCGACTTAAAGTCATCTTGGTCGGTTTGGAAGCTAGCATCTGTGTAGCCTTTTACAACAAGATCTTCTTCCATTCCTCCAAAAACCAAGAACGCATCCTTAGTTCTTCGTAAGTACTTAAGGATGGTCTTGACTGCTATCCAATGGCTTTCGCCCGGATTAGATTGGTATCGACTCGTGGTGCTCAAAGCATACGAGACATCCGATCTAGTGCATATCATGGCGTACATGATGGATCCAATTGCCGAAGCATACGGAATCGCAGTCATTCTCTTTTGCTCATCAATAGTCTTAGGACATTGATTCTTGCTAAGAGTTACGCCATGACCCTCTTGGCAAGTTCCCTCTCTTAGAATTTTCCATCTTGAATCTTCTAAGGACCTTGTCAATATATGTACTTTGACTCAAACCAATCATCCTTCTAGATCTATCTCTATAGATCTTAATGCCAAGAATATAAGAGGCTTCACCCATATCTTTCATTGAAAAACACTTTCCTAACCAAGACTTGACAGTCTGAAGTGCAGGAATGTCATTTCCAATGATTAAGATATCATCGACATACAGGTATTAGAAAAAGCACTTTGCTCCCACTGATTTTCTTGTATACACAAGGTTCATCTTCGTTTTTGATGAAACCAAACTCTTTGACCGATTCATCAAAACGTAGATTCCAACTCCTAGAAGCTTGCTTTAATCCATATATGGACCTTTGCAACTTGCACACTTTATTAGAATTCTTTGGATCGACAAAACCTTCGGGTTGTATCATATACACATCCTCAAGTAACTTCCCATTTAGGAAAGCTGTTTTGACATCCATTTGCCATATCTCATAGTCATAATATGCGGCTATGGCAATCAGAATTCTAATAGACTTAAGCATCGCAACAGGCGAAAAGGTTTCATCATAGTCTATACCATGAGTATGCCTATATCCCTTTGCTACAAGCCTAGCTTTGTAAGTGTGCACCTTCCCATCCATGTCGGTCTTTTTCTTGAAGACCCACTTGCACCCTATGGTTTTTGCACCTTCGGGTGGATCAATCAAGTTCCAAACTTGATTATCATCCATGGATTGGATTTCGGACTTCATGGCTCCAAGCCATTTTTCCGAATCCGGAGCGGACATCGCCTCTTGATAGGAAGTCGGTTCGTCATTCTCAATGACTTCCACTTCATTACTTTCCGATACAAGAAATCCATATCTCTCGGGCTCGGATCGTAACCTATCAGATCGACGACGGACTTGAGTATCTTGAACCGGTTCCACAACTCCTTGTGAACTTGGTTCCGTCTCTACCCTTGGCTCAATGTTGTCTTCGGGTTCTTGAACTTCTTCAAGATCAATTTTACTCCCACTAGTTCCCTTATTGAGAAACTGTTTCTCAAGAAAGGTACCATATTGAGCAACAAACACTTTGTTCTCAGTGCGGTTGTAAAATTGATATCCTTTTGTTTCCTTAGGATAACCCACGAAGACACATTTGTCAGATTTTGGTTCTAGCTTATCGGAGATAAGTCTCTTCACATAAGCATCGCAACCCCAAATCTTCATGAAAGAAATATTCGGTTTCTTTCCCCACCACATCTCATATGGTGATTTAGGAGCCGATTTAGTAGGAACTCTGTTTAGTGTGAAAGCTGCAGTCTCTAATGCATGTCCCCAAAAGGATATAGGAAGGTCAACTTGACTCATCATCGATTGAACCATGTCCAACAAGGTTCTATTTCTCCTCTCCGACACCCCATTCCATTGTGGTGTCGCAGGTGGAGATAACTCTGAAACGATTCCACAGTTTTTGAGATGATAGTCAAATTCTTGGCTCAAATATTCGCCACCTCGATCGGATCGAAGTGCTTTAATCGTCTTGCCAAGTTGATTTTGTACTTCATTTTGAAATATTCGAAATATCTCAAACACTTCACTTTTGTGCTTCATCAGATAGACATAGCCATATCTTGATAAGTCATCGGTGAACGTAATGAAGTACCGAAATCCGCCCCTAGCAATGCTGCTCATTGGTCCACATACATCGGTATGTACTAGACCCAATAAGTCACTAGCCCTTTCACTACTCTTAGTGTAAGGTGGTTTGGTCATTTTTCCCAATAAACAAGATTCACAAACATCATATGATTCATAATCACATGAGTCTAAGTATCCATCTTTATGGAGTTTAGAAATGCGTTTCTCATTTATGTGACCAAGCCGGCAATGCCACATGAATGTGTTGTTCACATCATTTGGTTTGGACTTCTTACTCACATTATAAATATTTTCAATATTACTTTGTTTCTCAACATTAAGGACATAAAGGCCATTAAATGAGTTTGCAATACCATAAAGCATATCATTTAAATAGATAGATAACTTATTATTCGCAATAATAAAGTTAAATCCTTCTTTGTCCAAATAAGAAACTGAAATAATATTTCTACTCAAATCCGGAACATAATAACAATTGTTCAAAACAAGTATCAGTCCACTAGGTAAAGTGACTTCATAAGTCCCTACGGCTAATGCAGCAACACTTGCTCCATTCCCTACACGTAGGTCTACTTCACCTTGTTTGAGTAGCCTTCTATCTTTTAGTCCTTGCACATTTAGACAAATGTGGGATCCACATCCAGTATCACATACCCAAGAACTAGAAGTAGAAAGGAAAATATCTATAACATAGATACTTGAATCAGTAGCAATCATATTGCCCTTTTTCATACCTTCCTTATTAGCCTTGCAGTTTTGCTTCCAATGATCAATCTCATTGTCATGGAAGTAAACCGCATCCTTTTGAGACCTTTTTAGTTTAGCCTTAGTGGCAATGGCAACCTTTGCCTTAGGCTTAGCAACACTTGCTTTACCTTTGCCCTTTTCAAAGACGGATCGCAAATTGACGAGTTTTGTTTAATGCCATTTGATCTACAATAAGATATGCAACATATGAACACATATAAGTATCCAACACATTTATCATTCAAGAGACAAATATAGTATTTCACAAATACTCCCACTAAATTATACACCTTCAAATACAAGCATGTATCATATAATTACAATGGGCTAAGATCCATATTTCACTTCAATTTTGGTTTAACTGAGTCAATGCCCAAAATTAAGTTATTTAGGTAGATAACATTTATCAATCACATCATATGTGACTCTTAGATCCTTTATGAGATTTTAGACATCATATGTCAAAACATGTTTTAATCTCATCTTATGCCTTGGGTCAAAACTCTTTTGAAAACACCAATTAAGTCTAACCAATTTCAAACGTATGAGATACATAGAACGATGCACCCAACTGAGTCGAAACTACATCAACCCTTATCTCATCTTGCTCCATACTAGAATAGAATGATGTACCCAACTGAGTCGAAACTACATCAACCTATCCCAATACTTCTCAAGTGTTTTACTTTCGGGGTGGCATAAAACTTAAACATTAAATGAAGGTTCTTTAAAAATAGATTATAAGCATATCAACAAAGATAACTGTAAAGTACACCAGGTAAGTTCCCAGGAAACTGGTGAGCCACAAGGACTACTTAAGTACCCAATCCTTAGACAGAACTCTCCTAGACATGTACAACTACAATATCAGTTTGATTGCAACATAATTCTACTTGTAAAGCTGACTTGTTTCATAAACAATCAGACACTAACTTGTTTCTCATAAACAATTAGTAAACCATAATTCAATGTTCAAAACATTCTAGAATTATAACAGTTCTTCATGCAATGCAATAATTAATAAAACACCTTTTAAACAATTAAGCAAGCATAAGAACACAAAATAATCATGCAACGCAACAATTAAATAAACATCTTTTAATTAATTAAGCAAGCATAAGAACATATAATAATCATGCAACGCAACAATTAAATAAATATCTTTTAATTAATTAAGCAGACATAATTATTATACAATTCTAGCATAGATTTATAAACAGATTTGTTTCTCATAAACAATCAGATTCCTTCAAATTTTGCGTAAACTGACTTGTTTCTCATAAACAATCAGAAAACCAAAATTTAATGTTTCAACCAAACATTTAGGAATTCTCAATTCAATGTTTCAACTAAACATCTAATAAAATTCTTAACACTTAAGAACAAATAATTCATGCATCGCAATAATTAATAAAAACACATTTAAATTAATTAAGCATGCATAAATAATGAATTAATCTAGCATAGACCTATAAACTTAATTTCCAAAAATTTATAGCATCCAGATTAACGGCTGAGGGGCAGGACATTAACGGCTGATCCGTTGTCCACCAATACTCCAGGGAGCGATACGGTGTTGAGCTTAATGGTGATGTACAAAGCTTCATTGTGTTGGGAGACATCTCTTGGTAAATCTTCGTCGCAGAAGGTGACCATGCTGCCATATAGGTGAGGATCATAGATTTGGTCCTTGTCTCGGGATAGAGAGTCATTAAACCAGTCACTTCGTGCTTTTTTCTTGCGAGGTAGAGCCTTTCTTTGAAGCCCCCGGGTTATACCGAGGCCTTTTGTGGCGGTTGCCATCTCCGGTCAACATGTTGATTGTGTGGGAGCGCCAAACTCGGCGTTGGTCTTTCTTTGTCGGTGTGTGCACTCGGGAGCCGGTCAAACCGACTCGGCCGTTCCCGCGGGGATAGATTTCGATTGGCGGTAGAGTTACCTGTGTCCACGTATTCTCGCGTCCGAAAGTCTCAATTCGTTGTTGGCAAGGCTTTTCTCGCTCTTTTACCCCCGTTTGCTTTGGGGGAAGACCGGGCCGGAGTAGAGTACATAATAATCAAATCCCCGCATGGCTCCCGAGCGTACCCACACCGGTATCACCGGCCTCGAATCTCTCCTTCAATTTTTGCCGGGAGGAAATTTTCTTCTTCTTAGGAGGACGGTCCTCGTGTATCCATCCCGATAGTCCCTTTCAAGGCAATCGGGACAGCCATGAGATATCCCACCAAATGTGTTCTACTGGTGGCGGATTTGGGACCTCGGTTGAGCGGTGCCGGAACGACTTTGAGTGGAACCGGTCCGGGAGATCTCGTTGGGCTCATTCGTCGTTGGGCTCATCTCGGAAGCGAGTGGTTGGACTCCGCCGGATAATGAGAGATATTAAGGTCCTGGGAACAGGCATATGTTTGTCCTTCGTGGTAGCCCCGCCGGTTGGGAGATTGTTAAGGTCCCGAAGTGGCGTGTGGCCTCTTCAATCCAGCTTGCCGTCCTGCTTCGGCGTTCTTCCAAGGCTTTGATGGCTGACCATATTTCTTCAATCAAGCTTTCTGATCTTCATCACCCAGCCGATATTTGCGGGATCATCACTTTAAGAGGGGATAACCGACGGTATGCCGAACCCTTTCATCCTTGATCGTTTGGGGGCCAGCTGCCCCGTAAGTCGACGGGCAGAGTCCCGGCGGTGGAGACATAGGAATCTTGGGGTAGCATCTTGATGTATCCGGGACGATTAAGAAGAGGAGGAGTACTTTCTTCCTTCTTTGCGGTAAAAGTACCATCGGAATTGAGACTGATGGTCAAACCATGAGTTGCAGCAACCCCCAGAAGGTCGCTAATTTGAGCCTCATGTCGAAGTCTCATCTGTTCTACCAACTGGATCCAATACTGGTCATGCTGAGGGATTTTGGAGGACAGAGTGACGTTATCCCTATCATTACCGGCCGATGCGAGACATTACGAAACCCAGTCGGAACAAACGGTGTAGGCGATGACGCGCTTGACTCTTCCCAACTAATCAAACGATGACCCGGTGCCCGAAACCAACCTTTGTGAGGAGGCTGGGGGAAAGGACACGAAGGTTCAGATGTCTGGGAATGGAAAGAGGGTAGGTGTTTGGGCTTTGGGCTCATGCAACATGCAGTTATTTGTTCACGTTTACTTAAAACATGTTTTATTAACCTAGTCGGTTGGAAAAGATTGCTCTTCTTTTTCTTTTTCGCAAACTACTCTGGATCTCGGATCGGTGGGCCCCGTCACTACGTCTATAAGCCCCTCGTATTCCACCCGTATTTCGACCTCCCGGGGTGGACGGCCCGGGCGAGGGTCCTATAGGGCAAGCGGGTACCACCGACCGAAAAGAAAACGATTCTAAAAGTCTGGCGGGTAATCGAGTCTTAACGAGCATTCGATGTAAATTACGGACAAAGCTGACGTCGAAAGTCAAGATCATGTCCGAGGGCTCGACGAAAAGTCGGCATGATTTGGACTGATAAGCGTCCACAATTGATCTTGACTTGTCGTCAGTTAAGCCGTAATTAGGCATGGAATAATCATTAATCCTTGATGACTCAGTGTCAATGCTGGGAGTCAGTGTATAATTTGTGCCAGTCATAGCCGAAGTCAAGGCGCCGGTCAATATCTTAGTCAAAGTCTGCGGCGGAAAACCGGCGGAACATCGGCGATTAGGGTCCCGAAAGATATTGAGTCGGTATGCCGACAAAGGCATGAAAGGAAAGGTCTATACACGTACGGGGCATGACACGGACCGTACTAAAAACCAACCGGGTCTCGGACAAAGTGTGTCACTGGGACAAGTGCATGGTCGACACGAGGCTCCATGGGATGTTTGGGTAGTCCTGTGCTCGTCCGAGAGGCGTAATAAGACCAAACGGACCGCGACAAGGATTTCCCCGGGTTAGGGACGTAGTGTGCAGTGTACGGTCACGTGCGCGTAGTGTGCAAGCAGTCTATATTCTTTTTCTGAGTAAAATAGGAAATTTTTTTTTATGTGTCTTAAAAATATGATGCATGATTTTTTTTTGAAAATTTTCTGTTTTGAAAATCCTTTTTTTTTTGAAATTTTTTTTTTTGAAATTTAATGAACACATAAGCACGTAAGCACGAAAATTCCGACAGTTAGGGACATGATTCCGACAGTCAAAATTTTGACTTTTTTCGAGGCGGCCAAAACAACACGAAAACGTGCAAAAATCAACACACACACACACAAATGATTTTCAAAGCCGGGACGGAAGCTTGACCCTCAAAAGCTTTTTCTCTTTTTTTTTTTGAAAACGGTGATACCGGTACGTGGGATTGTTAAACCACAATTTATCCCCTACTCGTGTTAGGAGGCGATAAAGGGAAGTTTAATGGTTTCCACCAATATACCAAATATCATTTTTTTTTTAGAAAAAAAGCTTAATTCCCCAGCGGAGTCGCCACTGTGATGATGTGCCACAAAAATTTTTCCGAAAGGGTTTGCTTTGAAATTTTTTTTTCTTTGAAAACCAATCGAAAAAAAAAGACCGGAGTCGCCACGCCATTTTTATTTTAAGGGCCAAAACTTTGAAAAATGCCCGAGATTAGAGATTTGGGTTCGGAGGTCATGTTACACGCCGGGAAGGACGTTAGTGTGCACCCGGAATGCCTCGTAAAACGAGTCTTCCAAGCTGAAAATCATTTGTGTGTGTGTGTGTGTGTGTGTGTGTTGGCCAAAATAAGTTGAAACTCAGAAAAGTAAAAATTGGGATATCTTTTTAAGACTTTAAACTGATCCCATGATTTTTTGGAAGATTTTTTGTTTGAGATTTGGTACTCAAAAGACCTTTTGAAGTTGAGAGTCACTTCTGCCAGAATGAAAAAGACAGTGGACCCTTGATTTTGAAATGGATTCAAGGGTCTTAAAACTTCATAATCTGGATAAACTCAGAGAATGAAAGTTGTTCCAGAAACCTTAAATAAGATTTGTGCGAAGGAATTTTCCATTTTGTAGAATATTTGTGGGGTCAAAACCTTCTGGAAATCTCAGATATGCGATCTGGATTTCCAGAAGCTGATGAACTGGCCTCTAAAAAAAAAATTGAAAAGAGGAGTTTTACTCACCCAAAAAATAAAGTAAAAATATGTCTGGAAATCTCTTGTTGTTGGCTACAAAAAGGGTTTTGTAGTCAACACCAAATTCCAAGTTTATATGTGTCCAAAAATTAAGACAATGGACTGGGATCCTGGAAAATTGCTACTGGACAGCAACTTCTCAAGAAAGAAAATATGATTTAAAGGGGGGTTTTGCATCCATGCTTGTCCCCATTTCCCTAGGTTTTGGTTAGTGATCACTTGACATTTTAGTGGTGAATCAACTATACCAAACCATCCTTGGGGTACATTAGGACTAAGCACTTCATTTGCTTGGGAAGGGGAATTTTATCCTTTGAAAATGAGATTTAATGCTTGAAAATGTTTTTTAGGGTTTTGAAGATGCATTTGCAAGAAAATAAGAACACATTGAATAAAATGTTGATCCTTGTAGTGGATCATCAATGGAGATGAACTTCCATGGTGATCCTCTTGGATCTAGAGTAAGAAAATGAACAAACTACATTTTGTAGTTTGAAGATGCAAGCATGGATGAGAGATTTAGGGTAAGAAGAGGGAGGTTATACCTATCTTCTTTGTATTTTGGGGCTTTGGCTTGAATGTATGAGTGTTTGAGGCTTTGAATATGATGGTGAGTGAGTTTGATTTGAGTGAGTGAAAGTTGGGAAGATTCAAGAGAAAAAGGTGACAATTCTTAGAGAATTCTCACTGTTTTCTCGAGTATTTTCGCCAAATGCTGTGAATTGTGCTCTTGTTCCCCTTTATTTTTGTGACTGGAGGGCTCAATTTATAGCCCTCTGAAAAATACAAAGTCATCCGCGCGGATAGGATCAGTCGCGTGCACTGTTCATTAAATGCTGCTTCAGGCTTTGGACACAAGGAATAATCTTTTTTAAAATTCAAATTAAATAGCCAGATTATGTTCCAGCCATTTCTATTTTTGGTTTTTGACCATTTCTTTCACTTTTTTGATTCTTTTCCTTGGTTTATCCTTAAATAACAATGCCCATTTTGCCCTCACTTTGTTAGAAATGTTAGGATTGTTAGGAAATGTTAGTAATTGTTAGTAATTGTTAGGAATGTTATAACTTTCGTTAATTTTCTAACGAAAATACTAACAAGCTCAAATTGGAGCACTTACAGATATTTGGACACCGTTATCTTTCCATCCAAATTCTAACGAAATTGCTGACCGGGCGTCTTAGTTGGCTTGTAAAATCGACTACGTGGAATAAAATTGCCCAAGTGGAAATTTCGAAGTATGAAGAGCTTGAAACTACGTCATTTTGATGCATAAACTAGATGACCAATTCATTAAATAGTTAACATATCTGTTAAATAATTGATGAAATAACATCTCTTTGCCACTTCAGCTAGCAAGTCTATTAAAAATGTTAATTTTCTTAGGACTTATTTGGTAACCCAATTAAGCTCTTAATTTGGAACACTTTAAGAGATTAAAAAGCTAAACATGTTTGGTAAGGTAAATTGCAATCACTTAATTAATTAAGATGAGTTGGTCTTACAAAAAACATGTTTTTTTCTAAGCTTAGGAAAAACGTGTTTTACACTGGCACTTAATAACACTAGCACTGACATTTTTTTACACTAGCACTTTGTTACACTAACACTGACACTTTTATACATTGGCACTTAATATACATGCAATGGCACTTTTTTACACTGGCACTGGCACTTTGTTACACTAACACTGGCACTTTTTACACTGGCACTTAATATACATACACTGGCACTTTTTTACACTGGCACTTTGTTACACTAACACTGGCACTTTGTTACACTAATACTGCCACTTTATACACTGGCACTTAATATACATGCACTGATACTTTTTTACACTGGCACTTTGTTACACTAACACTGATACTTTTTTACATTGGCACTTTGTTACACTAACACTGACACTTTTTTACACTGGCACTGGCACTTTGTTACACTAACACTGGCACTTTTTACACTGGCACTTAATATACATACACTGGCACTTTTTTACACTGGCACTTTGTTACACTAACACTGGCACTTTGTTACACTAATACTGCCACTTTATACACTGGCACTTAATATACATGCACTGATACTTTTTTACACTGGCACTTAATATACATGCACTGATACTTTTTTACACTGGCACTTTGTTACACTAACACTGACACTTTTTTTACACTAGCACTTTGTTAAACTAACACTGACACTTGTTTACACAGGCACTTGTTGGGATTTGGGGTTACAAACGCAGCGGAAGACTCGGAAATAACATCAAAACCCTAGTCCTATAATCCGTCTAACATGAATAGTTAAAACCATGAAATAGAATTTACATACCTTAATGCGATTATGTTGGTCTTTCAAAAACGGATCTAGGATTCAAATCCTATTTGAATCGATGAACAACCTTCGAATCTTCGAACCGTTGATGAAACTTGGATCTTCTCCTTGTTCTTTACCTTGTGATGAATCAACGAACGGAAGGCTTCAAGATCTTGGTGATTAACGTATCACCCTCTATCGGTAATCCACACGTGAACGGACCAAGAACACTTCTTGATTGATTGCTAGATGATCTCCGATTATTGAAACACTTTTCAATAATCAATGGTTGTTTTGGAATTGATTTGGGGTGTTTTTTATCTTTGATTCTCAATCAAAATCAATGTTTTAGTGTTTCAAAAACCCTAAAAAACGTTTATGTTAACTGAGCTAAAAGGGGCTATTTATACTTTATAAATCTCCCTAACATTTAGGGAGAAAAGCCCTAATACAAAGCCAACACGGAATCTGTCGGACCTTGGGAGCGGACACTCCCCTCCTTTGGGAGCGGACGCTCCCCTTTTCCAGAAACTATTCCCAGTTTTGGTCAACTTGGGAGCGGACGCTCCCCTTTCTTGGGAGTGGATGCTCCCCTTTGTCCAGGAGCTGATTTTTCCATTTTTGAGCCATTTTTCAATCCGTTCTTTGTGTGTGACCCTTTAGGAATTATATTTTATGTTGGTAGTGAGTTGAAACATCAACCTCACAAGACATAAGTGACTTCTAGCAAATCATTATGTCCACCCAATTAAATATAACATCAAAGCTTGATTCCTTGATAGATCCAATATCATAATCCTTTTGTCCACGATGTCCAATTGAACATGAGTCATGATCTATGTCAACTCATTCCGTTCAATGCTTTCTCGATTCCGAATATGTTGATAATCTAAATGCATTTGATCTCTATCAAATCACTTGAGTATGGCCATACATTTCATCAAACTATTCATCGAGGGGCCCAAGCAAACATCTCTCTCAAACAGAGAGGGACAAATCCCGTCATGACTTATCATTCTTCCCTACAAGAATCCAATCGTGCTAACATAGCCCTTATTGCTATCCGACTAAAGATAGTGTTAGACTACATTAAACACAACGTTCATCATGTGGAAGACGATGACAATCTCAAGTACAAAGGATTCAATAACATGGCTATCACGAGATTTAATCATGACAACAGACCATGTCATAAATCTCGTAAGTAGGTCAAGTCCAATACCTGTTCTCTAGCAAGTATCCATAAGTGTAATGTGCATCTCCATGCACATAATCATCTCCATGATTATCCATTACCAACTTATACTAGTTGTTCACAACAACTAGGGACGCAGTTCAATATAATAAACATGTAAACATATAATGAACCAAATAAACTTTCTCTATAATAAACGATAAAGATGATACATAACGGTTTTAAGTTAAACATAACTAAAGCCTAGGGCATTACACCAACAGCACTTTGTTACACTAACACTGACATAGCGGGGGAAACAAAACACGTTTTTTTCTAAACTCAGGAAAAACGCGTTTTTTGTGAGATTTTGGCAATTAAGATTGTCTTAAAAAAGACATTAATTTTAAGTTGGAAATGAGTAGCTTAAGCAATTAAGAGGGAGAAAGAAAGAGTTAAAAATGGAATGAGTTCAAATCCATCCATCAACTATTTTATTTATATATTAAATGATACCTTCTTTTGTTGAAATATTTTAACTTTTCATCTAAATTATATTTGATCTAATATTAAAATGTAATTTTATTTTTATTAAACTATTGATATTAATAATATTTTAATAGAGTATCATAATTATTTATTTTTTCATTTTTTGTCAAAGTTTAGACAAATTTATCAAAATAATTAACAAGATAAATTTTATTATGGGTCAAAGAAAGTACTAATAAAAAATATTTAAATATTATAAAATATAATCTAATTATAATAATAGTGACATATATGTTGAAGATTTATTTTATTATACACTCATTAAGATTATTCAAATAATTTTTTGAATGTTAAGTTCAAACTTTAAATAAATTCAGATATAAGTGGTTTGCCATTACCAAACAAACTGTTAATCATACTCTTCATCTACAACACCTGCACTACCGCCACCCACTCACGACTCAGTCACAACCATCATCCACCATCACCACCAAAATCAACACCACCATCACTACCAAAATCAACACAACCACCACCACAACCACAACCAAGATCACCACAACCACAACCACCATAATCAAAATTACAACACATATTAAGATAGATCATAAGACAACATAGATTTGAAAAGTCTCAATCCCAATAAAAGCCAAAATCGTTTTTTTTTAAACAATCCCATTTGTTAAATTTGAATTAGATCTGAGAAGATGAAGAGATGTGATGGGGAAGGGGAAAGGGGAAGAACCGGATAAAGTAGCCATGCTAATTTCTGTAAATGCACAAAATTGTGAAATCAATCAAACCCAAAATCCCCAAATTAAACTATTTCTTGACCGGCTTGAGATTTGGGGGGTATAGTTTTGTGGGTTAGGTCATGGTTTTGGAGAGGAGTGAAACAGATTAGCCGATCTCCAATTGCATTGTAAAAGATCAAAAAACAGTGCATGAACATTCTCTGGACGTCGATTACTGATTTTGTTGGCAAAACAGTGTAGAAATAATTTGGGTAAGGGAATTTTGAACCCTTATTGAACGCTTTTGAAGAGATTACTAGGAATGACTTGGTTGACAGGGATCAATTAGACTAAACTTGCGATGTGCATTTTACACTACTAGACTGTGCCTCTTAATTGGACCGCACAGTAAATTCTCTTAGCCTTGGTTGAATTTTAAAATGGCTGAAATTTTTTATACAACTATACACCCCTCTAGCTGTTTTTCATACCCTTATTGCGTTATTGAGACCAACAACCCCCTCCCCTGATAAAAAATTGTTTTAAATTATTTATTTTTCTTACACCTCCCCTTCCCCCCCCCCCATTGACCCACACCCCACCACTACCCCTAACCACCTACCTAACTCTGATACATCACCCCAACCCTAACCCCCTACCCCACCCTTCACCCCTATTTATCCCCAACCACCCCACCTATCCCCACCCACCACACACCCTACCCCGCCCCTACCTACCTTATAACCTCATTCACTCACCCACTACCCCTAATCCCTTACCCCCACCCCTTCACCCCCTACATACCCCTACCTTCTCCCCCTTTAATACCCTACCCCCACCTACCCTACGCTCACCTTACCCCCTATTCTACCCACCCTTAATCACACACCCCTAACCCCTCACCTTCACCCTAACTTCACCTTTACCCTACTCACTCACCCCACTTCCACCACTCTACCCTATCCTACCCTACCCTACCCTATCCTACCCCCATCCCGTCCCCATTACATATCGCAAATAATATTATATTATTATCCAAATAATATTGTATTATTTGGGTAATAATTTAATTTATTACTCATCATACATAAATGTGAGAAACTGTCAATTTCCCTTAGCGAATTAATCATAATGTAATTTTCTTATTTTGATCTGCTAATCAAATTGATTCTTTGGATAGATAACGGATAGAAAGACATTGATGTTGTATATTTGACCATTCAATTTCAAATCATTAAATCAAAATAATATTTGTAATTTTAGATCCGAAACATATCTTTTCTAGCATTTATAAGTGGTGGAAGAAAAAAAGTCCTCTTTTTTATAAATCTGAGTGTTTATATTAAAAGTGTCAACTTTTATAAGATTCAACCAAATAAATGAGCACTTTTCATACGCGACATTTAGAAATAAATACTAGAGTCGTCAATTTGGGTTGGGCCCGTCGGGCTTTGGCGGGTTGGGTCCGCCCTGCCCCGCCAGCCTGTATTGACAACCTAATAAATACTAGAACTTGTTAATCTTGTAAAAAAGTGAAAATCTAGGGAAAAACATGTTTTTTCTAATAATTAGTAAGAACGTGTTTTCAAATGCGTGATGACATTTTAAAGGTTTCTAGATAACAATATTAAAGGGTTATAGATATGATTTAAAAAGCATATTTTAACAAGAACATGATGAACAAACCTTCTAGATATCAATGTTAAAAGTTTATGAATATCCAGAACCTTTAACATTGATATCCAGAAACTTTAAAATTGATATTCAGAATCTTTGAAACTGATATCTAGAATGTTTATTAGCGAAGGAAATTACGAGACCTACAAAAATCACGTGGCTTCGCCCCGTGGTAAGGGGTTTAAAAACGTGGATGACGTCATTTAGGACCTCAAATGGCCTTTGAATTTCTTATAAAAGAAGTGTTAAAATATGGTCAGTGGTAGTGTTGAGATTACCAAATGTGGTGTTATAGAGTTCCAGTTCATGTTGAAGAGTGCGAGAGGGTGTTGAGAAGTTTCGATTATTTAAAAATGTCATCACGCATTTTTTAAAAAAAGATCCAGTTATTTACTAAAATGTCACTGCAAATTTAAAAATATGTTTTTTTAAGTAATAGAAAAAACGCATTTTTCAGGAAAGTTACTCCGTAAAAAAGGGTTAATAAGTATTAGTGTAGTTTTAATAAACAGCGGTATCATGGGTGGCCTTCCTTCGGGAGGTCGCCGGTTCGATTCCCTCCGGGGGATCATTGTGGTTTAATTTCATACCTTGGGTTTCAGGGACCTTTGGAGCCCCCCGGGCACATTCGTGCAGTTAAGGAAGTGGCATTGCTGGGCTTGCAACCTCAGTGTGGGGAGTTCAACTACCGCGTTGTAGGAGGGCTCCCTTGGGGCCAGGAGTATAAAGGGTGCTGCCACCCTGGCTGCATTGGGCACATCCGCGATTTACCTCCGCTAGGACACCGAGGGGCCGGGAGCTAGTGGTCCAGGATTAACCCGGCAAAGCTGGGAAACCTGGGTATCAAAAAAAAAAAAAAATGAATGGAACTTGCATCTAAAAGTTTAGTCCGGAACCACGCTTTTAAAATACTCATACACACTAACACATTTTTTAATACGTATGTAGGAAATATTCACTTAATCCCATAATAAATGGTACTATTTCAAAATGTAAACTTGGTAATATTTATTTATTCAATAAAACTCACTTGCCCATTAACAACAATTGTTCACTTATTATTTCTCATCTCACTTTCTCTCACAACAATTACTTACTCACATCGTATACTCCCCTATCAATAATATACACCCTTCGACCTAAATAATAAGAAAAAGAAAAACTAATTTTATACATATTAACGAGATAGTTAAATTGGTTTAGTTGTCTTGATTTTATAACAAAAATGTTAAAATTACTAATATATCCCCATATTAAATGTGCAATAAATGTCTACTTGTTTTTGAAAATAAATATTTAATTAGGGATATTTTTGGTAAAAGAGTATCAAAATGCAGTTGAATCAATAAGTTTTACATTGAAAATAATAAAATTTGCTTATATTTGAAGCAAAAAAAGTCAAATTTTTTCTTATAACAATGACCAGAAGGAATAATATTTTTTATTGATTTTTGAGTAATCAAAATTTTGACAATTGTTATGATATGGTAGGAATACTGGTTAATAATAAGACTTTGAGACATTTATCAAAACGTTCTTTTGAAAGATGAGTACAAAAAAAAAAAAAAAAAATACACACACAAATTGAAAACTAATAAAAAAATCCTTGGTAATGTGAGTGGATCAGATTGCCCCTGCACCACCCACACTCACGCGCGTAGCGCACGTTTCCTCATGGTAAGCCACTCTTTCTCTTTTAGATTTTCTATATAATATATTAAAACAGAATAAAATAAAATTCACACAGCTTATTATCATGTGGAATTATGACGTGAAATTTCACGCGACGCCTTCTTATTCATCAGCCATGCTATTTAATTAATAATAGTAATTAGTAATTATATTTACTTAAATTCGAAAATTTGATTTTCAAACATACCTTTTTGATAAAAATTAATTTAAATATTTATTTATTCAAATTTAATCACATATTTAAAATATCTATGTTTTGATAAGATTTGATAAAATTTGATATTAATAAGTCGGGAACACCTATGAATTACTATGTTTTGATCTCAGTGGGACTAGATAGGCATGATTATATCATCAACTGAATTCAATGTGTTATTTTTCGTAGTCGACTATATCAACGAGAATCAAATTATGGATAATTAGAAATTAAATAAAATTAAAATATATAAAGGAATATGTTTCGTGATTTCATTCATTCACTGTCAATGTATATATACAAACTAGAGAGTCCTTCCGTGAGCCACTAATCTAGGAGCCAAGTATGGAAATGGATCACTATACAAACAAACTAACCTAATCAAATTATACTATATAGGGAATGTAATAATGATACAATAACAAATATAATTACAAAATATTACAGTCCTTAAAATAAATGTATCTTTTGAAATTAAAATTCACGAATTTGAATCACAATATCCGCATATAACTTGAACCACCCTACCATTCTATTTCCTTCGGTACCCGCCACCATCTTTCTTTTTCTCCCGCACATTCTACTCATCTTAAGGTAAAGCTCTTATTTTTATATTCCCATATTTTTCTTCTGCAAATCTGTTCTTCTTCGTCTTATTATCTCCTGTGACGCATTCAGGTAATTGCAATATTCTCAATTCGCAACTTATTATTATCGTCTTAAAGTATTGTATTTTCATAGCGCTCCAACTGGGTTTGTATTGATAAAGTATATTTTAGGTATAAAGAATTATTTTGAAATCTAAACTTCAAACCATCCATCTCAACAAGTACCTTCATTTGTTTCATTTGTGTTCTTCGATTTTGAAACCAAAACTTGACTTGCTTGCTTTTCAAGCCTAGCCTCTTGCCAAGATCCAAACTTTGCTTCTCATCAGGATGTGGGTTATCCTTGAATGAATATAAAGACAACATAACAACATCAACAAGAAACGGAAATAAACAAAAATGAATCCTTAGCAGATTCCTAGTGCAGCAGATAAAATATCAAGAAAAAGATCTTAAAATTAGAAAAGAAATTTACGATTCGAGTTCTTGAATATGGTAAGGAGTGTGTCTATGATATTTCTTCTTCTTTCGAGACTTTTTTCCAGAAGTAGTATCCTGATCATCAACAGATGCACCTTCCATGTTGTCACTTCCAGACCTGCTTTCAGACCCATATTCCTTAATCCTTCCCATAAGACCAGTCTCATAGTTTTCTCCCATCAAACCCATCTCACATAAACCTTCCTCCATCTTGGGCTCCTATATACAAACCCATCATACAAAATCATTAATAATCAAAATTAAGCCAAAAAGATAGAAAAATAAATACTCATATCAGCCAAGATATATTTAATACAAACACAGCATATTGATGTGTCTAAAAACATATAATTGATAAATATATGCACAAATAAATACACAGGAAACATACATTGGGTAGGGCGAGGGCTTGGGAGTTGAACAAAGCGTGGGAAATAGTTGGTGCAGAAAGAAGTTGTGGCTGGGCAAGAGAAGGCGTGGGTATGTGGTTATATTGACTACCTGCATCCCCACCACCACCGCCCCTATAAAAAACCCCAAAACTCATCAAACAAGATGAGAAACAAAAACCCTTTCTCTTTCCAAACAAACCCTTGGCGTTCTCTCTCTAAAATCTAGATATTCTACTCAACCCCCCTATATCACATTTAAAAAATGATAAATCTTAGATTTTCTTTCTGGCATTCATCACAAGTCAGATTGACAAATAAAGACAACCAAAGTAACCCAAAAACAACAATACAAGTTAATAAAATTGTCTTCAATACCGAAAAGCTTATAGCCAATACACCCCATTATTGGCAATGGCAGATGGCTTACAACAATAACTACCTATAATTACCAAAAACAGCAATACAGCCTCTTCAAACTTCACTTCCCTTTAACAAAATTGTCTTCAAAATCGAAAAACTTATAGCCAATACACCTCATTATTGGCAAAACCGATACGAACCCTCCAAAACCCACTTCACACAATCAAATTCATCTTCAAACCCAAATAACTATGGGCAAATACAACCCATTATCACCAAAAATCCTCCTAAACCCACCACCCAAAATCAAAATTACCCCCACAATTAAATAGCTCGAAGCTAAATTTGGACACAAGGATTTGAACACAAGGATTTGAACAAATTTAGAGGTGTAATTGCGTTGTAATTCTTGAGTTTAGCATTTTAGGAAAAACTAAATTTACAGATAAAAGTTACAGATAAAAAGAAGGCCTAGACTATTAACACGTATTCTCCCGTCAAGAGAATAACGTCAATAAGAGTTGTACTTGCAATTGCCGCATTGAGAAATATTGAAATACATCAAATTGATGTAAAAACAACTTTTTTAAATAGAGATTTAGAAGAGGAGATTTACATGGAACAACCTGAGGGGTTTGTTGCGCATGGACAAGAAAATAAGTTGTGCAAATTAGTAAAGTCATTATATGGCTTGAAACAAGCATCAAAACAATGGCATAAAAAATTTAATACTGCCATGATGCAAAGTGAATTTAAAATAAATGAGTGTGACAAATGTGTCTATACTAAAACCACGAAAAATGGCTATGTAGACGGCATGCTTATCATAGGGAGTTGTGATAAGATGATCAAATCCCCGAAAGACATGTTGAATTCGAAGTTTGACATGAAAGATATGGGCATTGCGAACGTAATCCTTGGAGTTAAAATTTCTAGAATACCCAATGGACTTGTACTAAGTCAATCTCATTATGTGGATAAAATTCTTGAGAAATTTAGCAAGGATGACAATGGAATAGCTAGTACTCCAATTGACCCAATTCTTCATCTTTCAAAGAATAGAGATGAACTAGTGTCTTAATTAGAGTATTCGAGAATTATTGGAAGTCTAATGTATTGATGAGTTGTTCTAGGCCGGATATTGCTTATACCGTTAGAAAATTAAGCCGGTACACAAGTAATCCTGGAACAAATCATTGGAAGGGTATAGTAAGAGTACTAATGTACTTAAGATATACTCGTGATTTTGGATTTCATTAACACTAGGCATCTAGCAGTAATAGAAGAATATAGTGATGCTAATTGGATATCAGATATCAAAGACTCAAGGTCTACAAGTAGATATTTATTCACATTAGCAGGTGCAGCTATATCATGGAAATCTTCTAAGCAAACTGTTATAGCCAGATCAACCATAGAATCTGAGTTTATAGCACTAGATAAATATGGTGAAGAAGTCGAATGGCTACGCCAATTTCTAGAAGATATTCCAAGATGGGAAAAACCTGTACCAGCAATTTGTGTACATTGCGATAGCCAATCTGCGATTGGTAGGGCACAAAGTCATTTGTATAATGGTAAGTCTAGACATATACGTCAAAGACACAATACCATTAAACAACTAATTACAACTGGCACCATATCTATTGACTACGTAAGGTCAAAAGATAATTTGGAGGATCCGCTAACCAAAGGGTTAAGTAAAGAGATAGGTGCAAAGTTGACATTGGGAATGGGATTAAAGCCTCTTGAGAAGTTAACCACAATGGAAAACCCAACCTAGGTGACTGGAGATCCCAAGATCTAGGTTCAAAGGGACAACCTAACTATTAAAAGACTTGTAGCGTCACTGTGGGGGTCAACCCCATACCCATTCCTTAAAGTGACATCCCGAGATGAATGAGGTTAAGCCTATGGCTTTTCATGATTCTTATGCGAAGTAAAACAGATTACTTAAAAGAATCATCTATGTGAGAAAGAAGTAGAGGTCGCTTCAAGGATAATTATGTGAGAATCAATTCTTAGATCTTCTCACAGAACCAGGCATTGTGCTCCAGGGCCATTAATGAACATAGCTATGAGAGCTGGATTGTGTTAGGGAGATACCTGTGTAAAGTATATGATCGGCTACACAAAAAGCTAGCAGTTCAAGAACATCGCATCTGTTGGGTTTTATGGGTCCATGCGCAGCGGAACAAGCATCTAAATAACACAAAATCCAAAGCCCTAAAATCCGTTCTATAGGATTAAATTGAATTCCTATGAGATAGAATTTACCAACCTTAATTGCTTTCCGGTCTTGAGCTATCGAACAATTTATCGGTGTGATTTTGAATCACAATCTTCGATCTTCAAAAACCCTTGAATCTTCAGATTGGAACTCTAGGCCTTGATCGTCAAACGAGCGAAGACCCTCTATTGTTGTATCCACACATAAGAATGAACCAAGAATGATTCTTGAGGATTGCTAGATCCTTAAACCCTTGGAAGAAATTTGAGAAACCTTTTAGTGTGATTTTTCCTTTTGAAAATTTCGGCTAGACTGATTAGGGTTTACAGACTCTAATATTTATACTACATTAGTATAGGTATTAGTTTCCTAATCATATTAGGAAAGTCTGTCAAACCGCCGTAGACATTTAGTGTCGCACGACTACAACCATCCAATGGTCTGTTTTGTCGCGCGCCAAAGCATGTCTTATCAGGAACTCTCAATCATTCTTCCTTTGGTTTAACCAATTTATTCTAGTTGTGTTTGACCCAATAGGATTATATTATATTGGCAATGAGCTCGATCAAATCGACCCTCATAAGACATAAGCGGTCTCTAGCAAGCCATTATGTCTACCCAAATAATATAACGTAAGAGTTCACGTTTCCAATGGTACACTTCCATTTCTCCCTTTGTCTCACGATGTTATATTGAACACAAGTCATGGTCCTCGTCAACTTGTATTTATTCAATGCTTTCTCGATCATGAGTATAATGATAATCCAATCGTATTGGGGTGTGGCCACACTCTTTCATCATTATCACTCATCGAGGGGCCCAAGCAAAACATCTCTCTTTCGAGGGACAAATTCCATCTTAAATTATCATCCTTCCCATCATGAATCCGATCATGCCAAAAATAGCCTTTATAAATATCGTGTTAAGATATCGTTTGACTAAAATCAAACATGACTTTCATCATATGTAAGGTCATGATAATCTTAGGTCTAGGGACTAAATGAAGTGATCATATGAGATTTAATTATGACATTTGACCATGACATAAATCTCATACGGGTCAAGTCCAGTCACTTGTTCTCTAATAAGTACCCATAATTTCAATGTGCATCTCTATGCATATAATCAATTGTCATAGGACAATGAGTGTTGCTAAGAGAAACACCATGACCCATTGACAAGCTACTCTTCTTAGACTCTTCTAAGAACCTTGTCAATGTGAATACTTTGACTCAAACCAATTTATCCTTCTAGATCTATCTCTATAGATCTTGATGCCAAGGATGTAAGCGACTTTACCCATATCTTTCATTGAGAAACCTTTCCTTGACCAAGACTTGACAGTCTTAAGTGTCGAAACTTGTTTTTCTAATGAGTAAGATATCATTGTAATAAAACAATAGAAATAATACTACGCTCCCACTGAATTTCATGCATACACAAGATTCATCTTTGTTCTTTGATGAAGTCAAACTGTTTGACCAATTCATCAAAACGAAGATTCCAATTCCTTGAAGATTGCTTCAACCCATCTCATGGATCTTTGCAACATGCATACTTTATTAGAGTTTCTTGGATCAACAAACTATTCGGGTTATGTACTATACACATCCCTAATAATCTTTCCATTTAAAGAAAGTCGTTTGACATCCATTTGTCATATCACATAGTCATAATATGTGATAATGCCAATTGAAACTCTAACAGACTTCGACATTGTAACTGGCGAAAAAGGTTTCAACATAGTCAATACTATGAATTTGCCTAAATCCTTTTGCTACAATCCTTAGTCATGAAAGTATGCACCTTCCCATCTATGTCGGTCTTGAAGACCTACTTGCACCCTTTAGTTTTTACACCTTCAGGTAGCCCAATCAAGTTCCAAACTTGATTGTCAAACATGGATTGTAATTCGGATTCCATGATTCCTAACCATTTATCCAAATTAGGAGTGGACATCGCCTCAAGATAGAAAGTAGGATCGTCATTCTCAATGACTCCCACCTTATTACTTTCCGATACGAGAAATCAATATTTCTTGAGTTCGGATCGTAACCTATCAAGTCTATGATGGACTTGTGCATCTTGAACCGGTTCCACAACTCTTTTATGAACTTGGCTCCGTCTCTACTCTTGTTCCCATGTCATTCTCAGGTTCTTGAACCTTTTCAAGATTAATTTTACTCCCACTAGATTCTTTATTGAGAAACTATTTCTCAAGAAAAAAATCGTGTAGAGCAACAAACGTTTTGTTCTCTTTGCGGTTGTAAGATTAATTTCCGAAAATAACTTTGTCAAATTTGGTGCTAACTTATAAGAGACAAGTCTCTTTACATAAGACTCGCAACCCCAAATCTTCATGAAAGACAAACTAAGTTTTCTTCCATGCCACATATCATGTGGGGCCTTAGGAACTGATTTAGTAAGGACTCGATTCAGTGTAACCGCATCATTTCTAATGCATATCCTCAAAAGGAAATAGGAAATAGGAAAATCTAATTGACACATCATCGAACGAACCATGTCCTACAAGGTTCAATTCCTTCTCTCAGACACACCATACAATGTGGTGTTCCGGTTGGATTCAACTCTGAAACGATTTCATAGTTTTGAGATGATTGTCAAACTCTTGGCTCAAATATCCATCACCTCGATCCAATCGAAGTACTTAATAGTTTTGCCAAGTTGTTTTGCACTTCATCTTGAAATGTTCGAAACATCTCAAACGATTCACCTTTGGACTTCATCAGATAGACATAGTCATATCTAGATAAGTCTTTAGTGAAATGTGATGAAATTCCGAAGTCTTCCCCTAGCAATGCTACTTAATAGTCCACATACATCTCATGTATAATGACCAATAAGTCACTAGCCCTCCCACTACTCTTAGTGTAGGGTGGTTTGGTCAATAATCCCAATAAATAAGATCCACATTCCTCAAATGATTCATGGTCATATGAGTCTAAAAGTCCATGTTAATGGAGTTTAGATATATGTTTCTTATTTATTTGACCAGCCGCCAATGCCATATGAACGCGTTGTTCATATTGTTCGGTTCAAAATTCCCATTTATATTTTAGATATCTTCAATATTATTTTGTTTCTTAACATCAAGGATATGAAGACCATTCAATGACATATGCAATACAATAAGGCATATCATTGAATAAATATAAAACTTCTTTTTTTCAATAAGAAAATTATATCCTTCATCATCCATATAAGAAATGGAAATAATACTCCTACTCAAATCCGGAGCGTAGTCATACTTGTTCAAAACAAGTACTAGTCCACAAGGTAAAGTACTTCATAAGACCCTATGGCTAATGTAGCAGCTCTTGCTTCATTCCCACGCATAGGTTTAATTCACCTTCTTTGAGTAGCTTTCTATTCTTTATTCCTTGCACATTTAAACAAATGTGGGATCCACTCCGGTATCATATACCCAAGAACAAGAAGTCGAAAGGAAAATATCTATCATATAGATACTTAAAGTAGTAGCAATCATATTGCCCTTCTTCACCTTTTAGGTCTTCCTAATAAGCCTTGCATCTTTGCTTCCAATGAACAATCTTATTGCAATGGTAGCAAATTGCATCCTTTTGAGACACTTTGGGTTTAGCCTCTTCGGCTTTGACAACTTTTGCCCTAGGTTTAGCAACTTTTGCTTTACCTTCTTTTCCTTCCCCTTTTTGAACCCCTTTCTTGTGTTAACCATTAACACACTTATGGATTGATCCCTTTTGCATCTCATGCATTAGGAACCTTCACCACAACATACATCTTTTGCCTAGCTTGCACTTGGAACATTTCCTTTGTGCGGTGTACTAGAACAAAATTAGTTATCATGTGCTCAAGGTTCTTCATAAGAGCCTTTAAACATGGTGGCAATTACAAGGCAAGCAATATTGTCAGAATCATCAACATGTTTCTAATGTTGCTCTTATTTGCCCTTTGCAACATTTGCAGTGGGTTCAGTAGGAACGGATTCGTCATGAACGTACACATTTTTTGTCCAATCAGAATTATATGTACCGTTCCTTCCAAACTTTGTCCTTCATAAGGACGAATCACAATTATCATTATGTAATGCTACTTCTACAACAAAATATACAAATTATATGAGCACATATCAATACCAACACATTTATCATCTAAGAGCAAATAACATATTTTACAAATACTCCCACTAAATCATACACCTTCCAATGCAAATAAGCATAATATGCATTTAATAGGCTAAGATCCAACTTTAATTTAATCTCAAGTACGCTATGGCGCACCGCCCAAAATTAAATTAATTAGGTAGAAACCATCAATCATATCGTATATGACTCTTAGATCTTTTATGAAATTCATTTAAGACATCATATGTCTAAGCATATTTTAATCTCATCTTATGCCTTGGGTCCAAAACTATTTTGATAACCCAATTAAGTTCATCAACAATTATAATATCAATTTGAATGCAACATAATTAATACTTTGTATACTGACTTGTTTCTCATAAACAATCAGACTCGTAAACTGATTTGTTTCTCATAAACAATCAGATTCCTTCAAATTCTGCGTAAATTGACTTGTTTCTCATAAACAATCAGAAAACCAAAATTTAACGTTTCAACTAAACATTTAACATATTATTATTCAATGTTTCAACTAAACATCTAATAAAATTCTTGTCACATAAGAACACACATAATTCATGCATCGCAACAATTAATAAAAACACATTTAAATTAATTAAGCATGCATAAACAATGAATTAATCTAGCATAGCCCTATAAATTCAATTTCCAGAAATTTATAGCATCTAGACTAAGACAGTAACATATTAGATTATCAACATAATCACAGATTAACAAGAAAAATCAACAAACTGATTTGGCCCAGAACAGGCAAGGTATGTCGCGTGACATAGACCTTTAGAGGCCTGATATGTCGCACGACGTAACAAAGCCATCAGCCCTACTCTGTCGCGTGACAGAGTCCAACTCTGTCGCGTGACACGAGATGCCAGATTGCATATTTCCAGATTCAATCGATTCTAATAATAAAGCAATTAAATCAAGTAAACAGCTTTTACATATTTAATTCAGCATAATCAGAATACGATTTTCACATTGTTTCACATAAACAATCAGAAATTCTACCGCATACAAAACATGCAATAAGCATATAAACGATTTATATCTTAATTCAAGCATGCCAATTCAAACTTAATCATACGAACAGGGGTCTGATACCACTGTTGGGTTTTATGGGTCCATGCGCAGCGGAACAAGCATCTAAATAACACAAAACCCAAAGCCCTAAGATCCGTTCTATATGATTAAATTGAATTCCTATGAGATAGAATTTACCAACCTTAATTGCTTTCCGGTCTTGAGCTATCGGACAATTTATCGGTGTGATTTTGAATCACAATCTTCGATCTTCAAAAACTCTTAAATCTTTAGATTGGAACTCTAGGCCTTGATCGTCAAACGAGCGAAGACCCTCTATTGTTGTATCCACATGTAAGAATGAACCAAGAACGGTTCTTGAGGATTGCTAGATCCTTAAATCCTTGGAATAAATTTGAGAAACCTTTTAGTGTGATTTTTCCTTTGAAAAATTTCGGCTAGACTGATTAGGGTTTACAGACTCTAATATTTATACTACATTAGTATAGGTATTAGTTTCCTAACCGTATTAGGAAATTCTGTCAAACCGCCTTAGACATTTAGTTTCGCACGACTACAACCATCCAATGGCTTGTTTTGTCGCGCGCCAAAGCATGTCTTATCAGGAACTCTCAATCATTCTTCCTTTGGTTTAACCAATTCATTCTAGTTGTGTGTGACCCAATAGGATTATATTATGTTGGCAATGAGCTCGATCAATTCGACCCTCATAAGACATAAGCGGACTCTAGCAAGCCATTATGTCTACCCAAATAATATAACGTCAGAGTTCACGTTTCCAATGGTACACTTCCATTTCTCCCTTTGTCTCACGATGTTATATTGAACACAAGTCATGGTCCTCGTCAACTTGTATTTGTTCAATGCTTTCTCGATCATGAGTATAATGATAATCCAATCGTATTGGGATGTGGCCACACTCTTTCATCATTATCACTCATCAAGGGGCCCAAGCAAAACATCTCTCTTTCGAGGGACAAATTCCATCTTGACTTATCATCCTTCCCATCATGAATCCGATCATGACAAAAATAGCCTTTATAAATATCGTGTTAAGATATCGTTTGACTAAAATCAAACATGACTTTCATCATATGTAAGGTCATGATAATCTCAGGTCTAGGGACTAAATGAAGTGATCATATGAGATTTAATTATGACATTTGACCATGACGTAAATCTCATATGGGTCAAGTCCAGTCACTTGTTCTTTAACAAGTACCCATAATTTCAATGTGCATATCTATCCATATAATCATCATATGATTATCCATTAACAATTATACTAATTATTCTCTTAATAATCAGGGATGAAGATTATTACAATAAATATGCAAAATATATAATAATCAAATAATAAACTTAAACGATAAAGATGATACATAACGGTTTTCAGTTAAACATAACTAAAGCCTAGGGCATTACAACAACAGCATATACTGATTAGCGAGTAGAGTAAATATACTTTACAAGGGAAGGTTCAAAGGCCAAACCCTACCTATCCTATGCAGGTTTTCGACTGCCAGACTTAATCACCTATCCTCATGAATTTTCTTCATGTGGGAGATTGTTGGAAAATAGTGTGTTTTTAAAGGAAATTATGGATTATTTTCTAAAGGGTAATTTTGTCAAATTACTTAATTTTTTATGTGTTTGTGTTCTACTCCATGAGAACAATAAATCAAATATTTATTTATCAAAAATGTTTTTTGGATGAATAAGATATGAATGCTCAAAGTAAGTGAGTTGGAAAGGGAAAACTTGAGTTATCCCACATTGCTAAGGAAATGAAGTTATCTCACTTTGATTGACATATGAATGCTCAAATTAAAAGGAAAGTGGGGTTATCCCACATTGGAAAGGAATTGAACTTGGTGCTAATATAAAGACTCGAACACTAGAGTAGTGTTCATGATTATATAGCATAGAGGCTCTCTCTCGCGCGTAGGGGGGTGCAAATCAAGTTCCAATTTCACTTTCGAGGTGCATACTCGAGCATATGCGCATCCTGCAGACACGAATGTAGCACCGAAATTGCATACGAAGACAAGCCCACCTTTTGCTGATAATTTTGATTTTGTAAATCAAAATAAAGCCAATATTTGACTGATATGCTCGGCCAAGCCAGTTAGTGACTCGCCCGAGCAGAGCATGACAGAATGTGTAATTTCTGGAACAGGTATGCTCGACCGAGCATAGCTGGTGACTCGCCCGAGCAAGGCCAAACCAAAAGTTTCTGGACAAGCATGCTCGGTCGAGCAGTTCCTGAGCAATGTTGACTGCATTGATTTTAAATGTGTAACAGTCGAGACATAAATGTGGAAAACTGAAACCGAAATAATTATGATTAATATTTTCGGTTTAAATGGTTTTATTTTCGGATTAATGGTGATTAATACCGAATTAAATCCTAAAGTTTCCATTTTGATTCTATGAGGCTTTATGATGGAGTTTTGACAACAGTTGTTGATTAACCAAAGAAGAACAAAACAACAGAAGACACACGAAAACACCCAGCAACTTTTATCCTCCTCCATTCCAATTGTTGCATATTGTTTTTCGTTTCTTTGGCCTCCTTGTATCCGTAGTAACAAGATGTGATTTTGTCCAAGCATTCTTCAGCTCTTCGGGATACTTAGGTGCAAAGTGCCCCTTATCCGCACGTTCTATCCTGGGAGACAAGCGTCCCACCAAAGCTCAAGGAAACTCGGTGAGGGGACAAATATGTCTTAAGGAGACAGTGATTAACATTGGGCTCGTACAACAACAACAACTATCCTTTTTGTATTTTCAGTTTATTAACTTTCTGCATTTTACATTATTTCGGTAATTTCCCTCTGCAATAGCTTGTAACAAGAACCACATTGACTGACATTACTAATCGTTAGTTTTTTAAATTGTTTTTCTCCAGTTGTGAGCTACCTATCTTTCACCCATATTTTAGTTTGGTCACTAAACTTATTTACTTTTTTAAAAATATAACCAATCTTTAACTTTATTTTATCCGCAGTTGGAAGTCAATTTATGACGCCGACATTTTCTATGAGTAACATTTCAAACGGTCATAATAATAATATAATTTAATTGTTTGGATAATCTTAGATCCATATACATATATATATTCTTTTTATGTATATATATTATTTTTCATAGACAAAATTAGCCTTCATAGTAAAAAATTAGCCTTCGTTTTTAAAATTGTTTTTCTCCAGTTGTGATATACCTTTTTTTCACCCAAATTTTAGTTTGATCATTAAGTTTATTTACTTTTTTAAATATAATTTATCATTTAACTTTATTTTATCCGCAGGTGGAAGTCAATTGATGACACCCACATTTCCTATTAGTAAAATTTCAATCAGTAAGAATATTAATATATTTTAATTATTTGAAAAATTGTTATATCTATATACATATATGTTCTTTTTCATAGTAAAACATTAGCCTTCATTTTTTGTTACCTAAATCAAACACTTTATGAGTTTTGATTCAAAAATAGTAAACTATTTTTTTTAAATATTGTTGGGTGATATATTAATTATTTATTTTGTATTTTCTATCCGGTGTTACTAGCAATCTAACTGGTAAAAAGCAAAAGCAACAAAAAAAATGAAGAGATGGAAAAGCATCCAATAGTCTTGATTGGTAATCAAAGAGCCACGTTGTCTGACATTACTAATCTTGAGTTTTTAAAATATTTTTCTCCAGTTGTGAGCTACCTCTCTTTCACCCATATTTTAGTTTGGTCACTAAGATTATTTATTTTTTTAAATATAACCAATCCTTTAAATTGATTTTATCCGCAGGTGGAAGTCAATTAATGACGCCGACATTTCCTATGAGTAACATTTCGAACAGTAAGAATATTAATATAATTTAGATGTTTGAAAAAATGTCAGATCCATATACATATATATTTTTTTTTATAGTAAAAAATTAGCATTCTTTTTTTGTTACCTAAATCAAACACTTTACGAGATTTGATTCAAAAATAGTAAACTATTTTTTTATTGTGTGGAGGGTGATATCTTAATTATTTATTTTGTATTTTCTATCAGGTGTTACTAGCTCTCCGACCGGTTGTAATTTAATATAACCGATATTTCCTACATATAATATTAGAACGAAATGGTAAGATATATTAATTTTCCATATTCAAATGTTTTATACTATATAATATTGTTATAGCATTATTATTGATCATTACTTTTTTTTATCGTAGCTTTCAGGTCCATACGGTAAGATATATTAATTTTCCATATTCAAATATTTTATACTATATAATATTGTTATAGCATTATTATTGATCATTACTTTTTTTTATCGTAGCTTTCAGGCCCATCGGTAGTAACACAACAAGCTTAGAAGTTAGAAGTTGTGGTAGGTTGACTAATCAATGTGTAGGGGGTTTACAATCTCTGAAAAAAAGATTGGATGTTGATTACTCCAATTATGGGAATCGACAACAAGAAACCGAAAACATTTCTCCTTCCGACGATGTGAATTTGAGTAATTTATTAAGCCCAACAAACTTGGAATTGAGAAGGCATGGTAGGCCAATTAGCCAAAGTAGTAGAGTCTTGCAATCTCTCAACAAAAACCTGAATGTTGAGCACTTCAGTTCTGAAACTCAACATCAAGTAAATGAGAGTAATGGCTCACTTAATCGCATGGATATAGATACAAATAAGATATTAAAAGTGACCAATTTTCAATATTTTAAATGGTTTTTGAGTTTTTCGTACTTATTATATATATATATATATATATATATATATATATATATTATAGAATTATCATCCTATCATATTTTTACACATCTCAATATTTTTTTCAAGATTCCGTGTGAGTACAAGATTATGTGACGATTGAATCACAAAATGATTTGCCAATAAATAAAAAAGATAAGACGAGAACATCACGAGGTAATATATTATTTTAATGTTTGCGTAAATGTTTTTGTGATTTCAAATGTTTTCATCTAACTTTACTTTTTTTTGCCACTCTTAGATTACTTTTTTAACATGTGATCACTTTAATCCCTCTATTTTATATGCTGGTCGAAGTCAATTAATGACGCCAACATTTCCTATGAGTAATTTTTTTTTTTTGGGCGAAAGGAGACGGTACTCCCTAGATTTTATTAATTAAGAAAAAATTACAAATGAAGGTGGGGGACATGACAACCTCAACCACCGAAAAGGAAAATACATTGGGCTTAAAGCCGAAGTAAAAGAAAAAATAGCTACGGGGAGGGGTCCAGCAACTAACGAGCTGCCCATTACAAAAAGGGGACATGGACAAAACGCTAATCCCCAGCCCAAACCAAACGGCCCAACAGGCATTGGGAGCGGACGCTCCCAACCATTTGGAGCGGACGCTCCCAACCGGCAGAAACTCCCAAGCAGAAGTGGATGAGTCGTCCCCATAAAGCCCAACTCGTCCCCTACAAAGGGACGACTGTAATAGAGGGAAGAACAAAAGGGATGAGTCGTCCCCTCTGTCATGACTCGTGCCCATAATGGCCATGAATGTCGCACGCCAGAACCAGCCATTTGCAGAAAACATCAGCAACAAAAACAGCAGCAACCCAAAACCAACCATTGGGGTTATTTCAAACGGATATAAGGGGTCTTGGCTTTATCTAGGATAAAATGGCCTTGACATCGACAAGGGAGATCCGAGTGAGAAAAAAAATTCAGCATCCCTTTTCTCATCCGCAGCAAAATTTGCTAAACCATCAGCCACACCGTTGCCTTCCCAAAGAATATGAGTAACTCTGACCTCCATGGAAGACATAAGTCTATGAATGTGAGCAACAACATACCAAACAGCCCAAGGGATATGATAATCTCTAATAATGATGCTCATAAGGGGAAGAGAGTCCACTTCCAGCCAAACCCTCAAATAACCATGATTATAAGCCAAAAGGAGGCCATCACAAACATCCATTGCCTTTGCCATCATGTTAGAAGAATGACCATAGAATTTGCAAAAACCATAAAGGAAATCACCATTGTTATCCCGAAAGACTCCTCCACCCGCAGCCAGACCCGGATTACCACGAGAAACCCCATCCGTATTCAATTTGATGGATCCATGAGAAGGATATTGCCAAATCACTAGCCGAATTTTATGACAACCAAGACCAGCCCTATCCAGCCTAAAGAAAGAAAAGAGGTGATCATCAGTTGAGTTCCACAAAAAGGACAAAGCAAAAGCCTTAGTAATACTTAGGACTTGCTCTTGAATTTTATATATGATAGTCATATGATTCATAGCAGCTCCTTCATGTCTACTTTTATTCCTTGACAACCAGATTTCCCAAAGAATTAAGGCTGGAAGAACTTGAATTAAATAAGAAGAATCACTATTCTTGGAGGTAGACGAGCCATTCCACCAACAATAAAGCATTTGGTTCAAACCACCCCAAAACATGTGAACACCACAAAGAGAGCCATAATGCTGCCAAACCTTTATAGCAATCTCACCATGAATAAAAATATGGGGGATGGACTCTTCCCTTGATCTAAGCAAAACTCACATTTAGAGGCGAACTGAATGCCCTTTCTTTTAACTATATCATCCGTAGGAATGCCACCATGAAGGATCCTCCAAAGAAAGACCGAGACTTTAGTAGGAATGTATTTATTCCAGTAAAAGGACAATATAGAAGACCTTACTCTCGGCCTTCTACATTCCCGCTAAGCCGAACTAACAGAGAACTTACCAGAGGAAGAGGGTAACCAAATAGGAGTATCTGGCTGATCTATAATAGACAAAGAGTGTTCTTGAATTAACGAGAGAAGCTGGGCACCATAGACCTCACGGATATGATCAATACGAGGAACCCCGTTATCAAATAAAGAAGAAACTTCAATATGATCAAAAGGAAGATTACCCATATTACCATCCAGCCACCTTTCATGAATCGAAATGTCACCTCTACCAATCCTCCAAGCTAAATGGCTTTCTACCAAAGGCTTAGCATCCATCATATGACGCCAAATATGAGACTCATAATATTTCCGAGAAGCATATAGGGTGAATGTTTCTGCAATATTTAGCCAACATAAGCCTACTCCAAAGAGAATCCGTAGTCCGTAATCTCCACCAAAGCTTCATGGCAAAAGCCATGGAAATATCCTCAAATTTCCGCAAACCCAAACCCCCCTCATCAATTGGCCAACTCATTTTCTCCCACGACAGCCAATGACATTTGCGCGACCCATCAACATTACTCCAAAAGAACCTTGTGATAATACGTTCAATCCTTTGAATGACCCCTTTAGTTGGTTGAATAAGGGAAAGATAATAAAGAGGAATTGCTGCCAAACAAGATTTAATCAAAGTAAGCTTAGCACCAAAGGAGAGAAGCTTCCCTTTCCAAGAAGCAAGCCTTATTTCCATTTTCTGAATTAAGGGATTGAAAAGACTACGCTTTAGCCTCCCAATATACAGCGGGCAACCTAAGTATTTTATAGGCAAATCTTGCTTAACAAAACTCGTAACTTCTGCAATAATACCATCCCTCGCTATCTCATGCTTCCCCGTAATTAAACAAGATTTCTGGATATTGACAAGCTGGCCCAAAAACCTTGATACCATTCAAGATACTTCATATGAGTCTCAAGCGAATCCTTCGATCCATTACAGAAAATTAGCACATCATCAGCATAGGCTAAGTGGGAAATCACCGGAGCATTCAAGTGAATTTTGAATCTATGATGGGGGTAAATATCATGCAAATGGTTAAGACCTCTACTCATAATTTCAGTAGCAATAATGAGCAGACATGGAGATAAAGGGTCTCCTTGTCTCAATCCCCTCGTAGAGTTAAAGAAACCACAAACTTCCCCATTAACAAGAACGGAAAACCAGCTATTAGAAATGCATCTATAAATCAAATCAATCCAGACCTCATCAAACCCAAACTGACGCATAACCAAACCAAGAAAGCCTATCACAAGCTTTTGCCATATCCAGCTTTAAAGCAACATTGGATCCGCGAACTTTCTTGGTGATGGACTGCATGATCTCTTGGGCTAAAAGCACATTCTCATGAATCACTCTACCCCGAAAAAAACCACTTTGCTGCTGGGATATTATCAAAGGAAGAATAGGGGCCAAATGACGAGTTAATAAATTGGTGACAACTTTGTTACAAAAATTGCATAGGCTGATTGGCCTCAGATCCGAGAAAGAAGTTGGATTTTCCACTTTGGGAATGGTAACTATTAAGGTGCTTGTCCAGCTACGTGGCATTTGAAACCCCAAAAAGAAATCTCCAATGGCACGAACAAAATCATTCTTAATCACATCCCAACAAGCTTTGTAGAATTCTCCTGTAAAACCATCCGGACCCATTGCACTCTGCCCATTCATACCAAAAACAATAGTCTTAACTAGAGCCGTCAAGTTGGGACGGTCCCGTCGGGATGTCCCGTCCCGTCATACAAATGGGACGGGATGGGACAAAATATTTTAGTCCCATCCCGTTTCGTCCCGTCCCATCTCGTCCCGTTCCCGTCACGGGATAACTTATTTTTATCCCGTCCCATCCCGTTTTCCCGTATTGACCTGTATCTCTGTTCAGTTGCTCCCCAAGTATGTTGTTTCAGTTAGTTTTTCTAAGATTTTCAGGGATGCAGCTTGTCGGCATGATGAATTATTTTCTCAATGATTCACTGCTCCAGTGCCTGCACATATATGCTTGTAATAGGGTCGTAAATCTCCTTGCGCCGATTTACATTTATATTGGTATTCAACACAAACACGTAGGCGCAATCTCTCTTACTCTGATGCACATTAAATTTTCATTTAGATCGTGTAGTTTCTGAAATTTAGTATACACACCTTTTCCCTTCCACACACTTAATCTATATATCCAAATATTCTATTCCTGATTCCTGTCTATCCCACATTGAGACGCTGCAAGAGTCCATTTTTTAATGTGCTTAGCTTAGTGTTATGTGCTTATCTTAGTGTTTGCAATTGCAGCAAATGCAATCAGCCAATCAGTGGTGTTATGCAACTTATGTTATGTCTTATAAATATGTAGTTTGGAGTTGGAGTTTCTTGTTGATATTATATTTATTGCTGTCCTGTCTTCCATAGACGGGACAGCCATAAGATTTCCATTATCCACCTCTGTAATAAGACGTGGAATGAGAAACAAAAAGTCATCCGACGGATTCGCACATTGCCCTTGAAGCTGTTCTGAGTAGAAACCCACTGCCTCATTTTGAATATCAGCCTTATTTGTAAGCCAATGACCTTGCCTATCCTTGATCTTATGAATAAAAAGCTTTTGCCTCTTCTTCTTCACCGTTGCATGAAAAAATCTAGTGTTCCGATCCCCCTCTTTTATCCAAGAAATATTAGCCTTTTGAGCCCAAAACTCCTCCTCAAGTTTAATTTTTGACAAGAGGTGAGCTTGAGCAAGGCTAAGAGCAGCCCTACTATCCTTATTACCATGTTGCTGATGAAGCAACTCGCAAGCAAGAACCTCGTCCTCCGCAATTTTAACATGCTGGTCAATTCGCCCAAAAACCTCTTTGTTCCAAACCGAGATACACTTTCGTAATCGACCAAGCTTCTTTGAAAAATAGACCATAGGCCTACCATCCATAGGGAGTTCCCACAAATCTTGAACAATGTTGAGGAAGTTATGGTGCTTCAGCCACACATTAAGAAATCTAAAAGACCCCTTAATAAGCTCAGCCTCAACCTGAATATTAATAAGAAGTGGAGCGTGGTCCGAGCATGAACGAGGTAGATGGGAAACTCTAGTCAGGTGAAAAGATGCATCCATTTTTCAGTATAAAACGCCATATTCCCATCATAGCCCGCATCAATAAGATTAGAATATTGGATCATGTCAGAAAATTCAGCCACATTAGACTCATTAATAGGATTACCACCCACCTTTTCAGACTGATCTAACACAACATTAAAGTCCCCAACCACCATCAAAGGAAAATTAGCCTCACTAATCACCATAAGATCATCCCAAAGAGCCCGTCGCGAATATTTTTTACAGCTAGCATGAACAAAAGAAACCCAGACCACTTCATGCCAAAGAGGATGAGATATTTGCAGCGTTAAAGCCTGACTGGAATCTTCCACGACCACACAATGGAGACCATGTTTCCAAATAACCCAAACTCTATTATTCATATTCATTAAGCTGTCCTCACAACCAACTTTTCGAACAAATGTGCCCAAAGCGTCACCCCTTGCTTTTTGCTCATAAATAGCAAATAAAGAGACATTATATAAACGAAAAAGATGTTTAATCCTTCGGATTGTGACACCATTGCTGATACCCCTGGCATTCCAACTTAAAAAAGACACCATTTAAAACAATTAAGGTAAAAGTAAGTGGATCAAATAGGAAGGAGAGACTCACGGAGAGTAAAATAATTAGGACTGTGGGCTACGAACTGCGGACAGCAGACCTTTTTCTTTGCCTTTACGTTTCTTATTAACCACTTCCGTGAATTCACCTTCCCTATCATCTAGGTTCACAAACTCATGCTCCTTTCGATCCATATGAAGCTCCATGACATGTGAAATAGAGGTAATAGTCGGGTCTCTAGGTGATAAATTTAAGGAGCTATAAGTATTCATATTGGCAATAGATGAACCTTTTGCTCTTAAGGCCGAGTCATCCTTAAGGGGAGTGCACAGTTTCTTCAAATTCTGCAACTCCGGAATAGCACAAGATTCCTTCAAAGCAGTAGAGGACAAAGGGTTTTTAAGAGCCTCATTAACTGCTTTAGGAAGCTCCAATCCCCTACGAGCTACCCTTGGGATTGTACGCTTATCTGACTTCGCCTTAGTGCCATTTTCCGCCTTCAAAACCTCATTAGAAAGATTAGAGTTCATTCCTTTTTCATTTCCAGCCCCCGCAACTTTATTAGTTTTGGGAGCAGCATGCTTCTCTTTATCCTCTTTTTTACCCTCCTTCTTGTTCTCCTTATTCAACACTCGGCAACTAAAATTGTCATGTCCCAACACCGAGTAATGACGGCAATAAAGAGGTAGATTATCATATTCCACAGCTTGATAGAAACTAGGAGAAACATTCCCACAATCAATATGAATCTTTTTCGGGAGTGATTTTAACAAATCCACTTGAACCAAAATTTTTGCAACACTTGGCCTGGATAATTCAGCTGTAGCCTTATCAATAGACAAAGGCTTGCCAAATGTGCTAGCAAGAGAAAATAGAAAAACCTTGTTAAACAAATGGACGGGCAGCCCTGGAAGGCTAACCCACACCGGAGCCAATGGAGAATCTTGTTTAGGTCGCCATGAAGGAGTCCAAATAGTAGTTCTCATAGGGAACTTCGTTACATACCACACATCCTTCGTCCATAACCGATGAAAATCTTCTTCGATCGATAATTGAATCAAGCATTGGGATTTCATTTACCAACTTTTAGGGCACACCGATTAATGAAAAGTAATGTAGTAGAGAGGTGTTGTGAGCATGAAAAGTAAAATAGGAAAGAAATGAGTTGGAAGGATAGTAAATTTACTGGTGCTGTGAGTATAAAATTAAAGTACGAAAGAGAACGAGCAGGAGCAATATTAAAGAGTATTTGCCATTTTAGAAAGTCCGATTTGTGTTGGGACCAACTAAAATGCAAAAAGTCTGGCTGAAGTGGGATGGAGTGAGTATACGTTTTTTCATAGTTAACAATAGCCATTGTTTGTTTCAACCTAATTTACATATCGGTAAACTATATCATAGATAACATACTATATTATTGATAAATGTGATGCATGATGTCATAATTAGTTATATTATATTTCACTCAGGTGTCACTCCGACCGCCGGAGGTCATTTAAATCAACCAATATTTCCTACATATAATCTTACAAATGGTAAGAATAGTAATTATGCGTTTTCAAATATTTTATATTATAAAAATTGTTATAGCATTACTAATCAACATTACACATTTTATTTATCGTAGCTACCACGCCAACTGATACTAATCCAACAAGCTTTGAAGTTATAAGACGTGGTAGACCAATTAGCCAAAGTAATGGGGTTTTGGGATCTCTCAACACAAACTTGAATTTTGATCAATTAAATTCTGAATTTCAACATCAAGTACATGAGAGAAATAACTCACTTAATTCCATGGATACAGGTACACGAAATCAATCAAAACATCCAATTTTAACTATTACTTAATTCCATGGATACATGTACACGAAATCAATCAAAACATCCAATTTTAACTATTTTAAATCCTTATGCCGCTTTCGTATTTATTATTTTATAATTCTTATCATCATATTATGCTTCAACATAACTTAATATTTCTTCTAGATTCAGTGAGGATTGTATCACAAAATGAATAGCCAATAAATGAGGAAACTAAGGCGAGAATATCACGAGGTAATAGAAAACAAAAGATGAAGGAAATTGCACAAAAAGCACAGGTATGGCTAAAGAGATTAGCTGTGAAATATAATTGTACTTTAAGAGTATTTTGTTTGTTTTAATTTATTTACGGAATAGTAAAATATAGTACATTGAATACTTAATGCTTTTAAAAAATCAGTTACATTTTGGGTTGTTTTACGTACGCAGCGTATTGGGATATTGGAGATGCAAATTATGAATGTGATCTTTTAGAGAAAAATCATGAAAAAAACAAAAATTTTATGGATAATATACGTGCCTACAACATGATGTATGTGTTTATGTCGATGAGGGGGGACGATTGATAGGATCGTAAATCAAGGAAGTGGTCCTTATGCATTTAAATTGGGAGGTCAGAATATTCAACTAATCAGATCACTACTGCCCAATGAAGGAGAGCCCCCCACAATTCGCGCAATTATATATATATGACACCGATAACGAAGTTACAAACAGAAAAAAAGCAGTACTTATCTTTAATAATGTACGTTATCATTATGTGCTTTATGCATATATCATGAGAAATATCTATTGATGTTAATTGCTTGCCTTCAAATGAATAGTAAACATAATTCTTCAGACTTCAACAACTCCTTTGTAGCGAACTTGAGAAAAATGGTTGATGAAAACAACCCATATGCAAAGATTTACAGAGTAGCTGGAGAACGTATTTCATTGAGAAATTCCAGTAAGATAAAGCTTCGACTCATAGGAAAACGATACAAGGATGGAAGAATGTATAATTTACCAACGACTTTTGAAGTGGCAACTCTTATCGAGGGTGATATTGAAGATGCCCCTGATGTTAGAGACATTATGGTTAAGAAACAGTCCGGTGAACTAAAACAGATTCACGAATTCAACCCATGTTATCTTCCTCTTTGGTACCCCCTGTTGTTTGTTTATGAGGAAGATGGATACTATACAGATATTCCTAGGAATAAACTTCCTACGTAAGTAATTCTTTCCCTATATCATTGATAGCTGCCTTTGACAATTATATATATATATATATATATATATATATATATATATATATATATATATATATATATATATAGGAGTCTATTCAAATGAGAACCATAAGAACCATTTACAGTCATTAGATTAAGATAATTGAGTGGTTTAGATTATATTAAATTAAGAGGAGAACCGGTGGCAATTTTGTAATTATGTTGAACATCAAGGGCAAAACGGTTTAAATATAAAGAGTTCGTGAAAGAGGGGAGAGAGAGAGAGAAAGCTAGACGGAGCTATTGATCGCCGGCTTGTTTTCTCGCCTTGTGATCTCGCCGGTTGTCGTTATTATCTCCGGCTGAAGTGAATTGGCCGGATTAATTACAAATTCTCGTCGGAAATTAATTTTTCTTTCTCAATCTCCGGCTGAAGTGAATTGTTCGACTTTTATCAGGTAAATAATTGTTCTGTAGTTGTTGATTTTTATTATATTTTTGTTTAATTCGTTTTTGATAGATGATTTATTTGTTTTTTTTTATTATTCAATTTTATATTGCAGGCAGTTGTTTTTTTTTTTTTGGCTTTATGGAGCAAAATCAAGCTAATAATTCAGGTATTTTTGATCTAATTATTAATCCTGTTTAATAATTGATTGCGTTTGAAAATTGTTATTGTTTAAATTGAATAGTAGTTAAATTTAATGTTTGGAGTTGGATACAGTAGCTAATCTATTTTGTGTTTTGATTATAGCAGTTGTATACACTAGCTAGGTACAATATCTATTGTAACTTAGTGTACACTAGCTAGTTATCTAGTGTACACTGGCCAAATTGCTTAGGCAGGATAGGCTCTTGGCCAAGTCCTTGTGTACACTAGCTAGTTATCTAGTGTACACTAGCTAGTTATCAGGACAGGCCCTTGGCCAAGTCCTTGTGTATACTAGCTAGTTATCTAGTGTACACTAGGTGTGCGGCTAGTGTAACTTAGTGCACACTAGGTATTTATCTAGTGTACACTAGCCAATTAAGATGCTACTTTACCTAAGTTTATTGAGTGTTTTAAAGTTGTATACACTAGTTGTGTTGCTACTGTATCTGATTTCATTGTTTGTTTTGATTTGGATGCAATAGCTGTCCTGCTAGTGTAACTTAGTGTACGTAATTGCATTGTTTGTTTGTATTAGCTCCTGTATCTTATTATGTTTTTTTTTTACTTGTAGGTGTTGGAAGTAATCATTCTAACTTTCCAAGTGTGAATCGTGTGGGATCATACTCAGATGATAGTGATGATGCTTGTTCAAAGCTAATTATTACACCTAATTTCAGCCGGAAATGGTTACCTAATTGTGATGATGCTCACAAGCCACATCTTGGTAAGTGGTTTGCAAGTTATGAAAATGCCTATGATTTTTATGAAGCATATGCTCGGATGTGTGGGTTTGTTGTTCGTCGTGGTACTAGTAAGAGTGGAAAGGGAGGAGGAGAAAAAAATATTGAATTACTACTTATGTCACAGACAAGGGTTTGTCAATAATCAAATTGAAAAAAGTGATTCTAATGAAGGTGATAGCAGCAGACAACATCGGAAGAAAATGTTTTCAAGATGTGGCTGTAACGCTATGATTGCATTGAAGTGTGTGGGTAAGAATGAGAAGGAGGGAGTAGTTGTGTATAATTTTGTTGAGGCACACAATCACAAATTAGTTGGTGTAGGAGGCAGGCAATTCTTGAAATCCAGTAGGGAAATGTCAATTGTGCATAAGACTTTTGCCTTTGACGCATCAAAGGTGAAGATAGGTCCATCTCAAGCTTATGGCTTGATGAAAGAGATTGTTGGGGGTTATGAAAATGTTGGTGCCACGGTCACAGATTTTAGGAACTGGAATAGGGATTTGAAAGAAGGCATTGGGAAGAAAGATGCCCAGATTATACTGGACAAGTTTAAGGCAAAGAAGGAAGAAATTGGGTCTTTTTATTACGAATATGACACTGATTTATCAGGTCACTTGACCAAGCTGTTTTGGGCTGATCCAATAGGCCGCAGAAATTATGAAGTATTTGGTGATGTTATATCATTTGATGCTACGTTTGGTACAAATAAGTAAGTGATATTCAATGTTTTAGATTATGCATCATATATTGCCTATTACTGAGTGATTTTCTTTATATTTCTAATCATTAGGTACAATATGGTTTATGTACCATTCTGTGGCGTTGATAACCACAGGAAATGTGTAACATTTGCAGCAGGACTTCTATCAAAGGAAGATATTCCTCATTACACATGGGTTTTCCAGTCCTTTAAAAAGGCTATGGGTCGTGAACCACTCTGTTTAATCACAGACCAATGTCCTACCATGAAACAGGCAATACCTGCTGTTTTCAGTACTGCAAGGCATCGTTGGTGCATGTGGCATATCATGAATAAACTACCAACAAAGGTGCATTTTCTTAAAAATCTTGAAAATTTTGTTTGACACTGTTCTCCTGGATACAATAGCTACTTTATCTATTTGTAACTCAGTGTACACTAGCTATTGTAACTTAGTGTACACTAGCTAGTTATCTTAGTGAACACTAGCTGTGTTGCTAGTGTAACCTAGTGTTCACTAGCTAGTGTACACTAGCTATGTGTATCAGTATTGGCTAATGTAAACTAGCTAGTTTCACTTAGTGTACACTCGATTGTTATCTAGTGTACACTAGCCAAATGCCTTAGGCAGCAGGACAAAGTATTGGGCCAAGCCCTTGTGTGCACTAGCTGTTGTAACTTAGTGTACACTAGCTAGTGATCTAGTGTACAATAGCTAGTTTTTTTAGTGTACACTAGCTGTGTTGCTAGTGTACACAATTCAAAAATACCTGGTGTGCATTGTTCTATTGGGTACACTAGTTAGTTTATCTAATGCACTCAATATACTTATTACAATATTGACTTGCATTCTTATTGATTGTTATCATGTTTATCATTTGTGAAGGTTGGTCCACATTTGTGCAAGGAGTTGGATTTTATGTCCAAGATAAAAGAATATGTTTGGAATGAAAATATAGATGCATCAGAATTTGAAGAGGGCTGGAAATCTGTTATGGAAGAATATGATTTAAACAATAATGAGTGGTTAAGAAGTATGTTTGAGAACATGAGTTATTGGATTCCTGCATATTTCAGGGATGATCCTTTGTTAGGTATACTGCGTACAACTTCATAGTCAGAGAGTGCAAATGCATTTTTTGGTAAGTATAGCATGGAGAAGGACACGTTGACAGAGTTTTACGTCCGTTTTGAGATGGCAATGGAGAAGCAGCGTAACACCAATAAAAGATTAAATTATGAGTGTTTGACACAATTGCCAAAAGCAGAGACTCCTCTGTTGATTGAGAAAGATGTTGCGGAGATTTACACGCGTGATATATTTTATTTGATTCAAGATGAAATTAAGGAAAGTTGTTATAATGTGGGGATGAAGTCTATGACATCCGTTGACGATTCTTATATGATTTTGGTTTTGACAGATAGTAAATTGAAAGGAAAAGAATTTGAGGTATGTGATTTTTTTTACCAAGTGTTGTTTCAAATAGCATTGCAGTTTGTTTATAGTACATGCAGACTTATTAGTTACTGAATATTTATGCAGGTGAAGCACATGATAGGAACTAACCACATAGATTGTTCATGCAAGCTTTTTGAGAGAGTTGGGATTTTGTGCAAGCATGCTTTTTTTGCCTTAAAACTGGTTAGTGTAAACAAGATTCCTAGAGATCATGTACTTAATCATTTGGATGAAGAATCTTTGAGCGTCGAGCATCATTAGTGACAGTAGCTGGTGTATCAGAGGACTGTGCAAAAATGGGTGCATTTGGTGACAAGTTGAATGATATTTGGTTAAATTTCAACGCAATCTTGGGATTAGCAGGTAAGGACATCAATGATATGGACCATGTTGAAAAGGTTTTGAAGGATTCGAAACATGAGTTACGTGATCGGAGAGGAACAAATGTTGTTCCCAAGAATAAGGTTGTTATTGAGGGTTTAATTGGTGTAGTGATTCCAGATGATATCACAGTCAAGCCTCCCAATGAAGCTCGTAACAAAGGGTGTGGGAGGAAGAGGTTTATGAGTGCCCCGGAGAAGTCAATCATCGAAAAGCAAAGAACTAAGAGATTATGCGGGTATTGTAACAAAATGTGTACTCATGACAAGCGTAATTGTCCAGAAAAGGATAAGAATTTTGATAATAATGATGATGATAGCGAATAATTTGGTTATAATTTTTGTTATTGGATAATGATTTTTATGTTTTTTTTCATTTAATTATAGATATTATATTCATTATTGAATATAAAAAAAAGGTCTACCTGTTAATATTTGTTTGACAGTGTATTTATATACACTAGCTAGTTAGGTAGTGTGTGAAATGCAATTGGATACACTAGCTAGTTTAGCTTCTGTACCCAATAAATCATTTAAATAATAACTGTGTACATTAGATAAAATATGTAGTGCACACTAGCTAGTGTAACTTAGTGTACACTATCCAAATGGCTTAGGCAGCAGGACAAAGCCTTGGCCAATACCTTGCGTACACTAGCTTGTTATCTATTGTAAACTTGATGTGTTGTTAGTGTCAAGGCCAAGGCATTGGCCTTGGCTACGCCAAGGCATCAACCATGGCCTTGGCTATGCCAAGACATCAACCTTTGCTAAGTACACTAGCTATATATATAGTGTACACTAGCTATGTACATAATGTACACTAGTTATTTAGTTGGATCATGTCATTGTTTAGTTTACAATAGCATTTCTAACTTAGTGTACACTAGCTATGTACACTAGCTAGTTAGGTAGTGTGTGAAATGCAATTGGATACACTAGCTAGTTTAGCTTCTGTACCCAATAAATCATTTAAATAATAATTGTGTACATTAGATAAAATATGTAGTGCACACTAGCTAGTGTAACTTAGTGTACACTATCCAAATGGCTTAGGCAGCAAGACAAGGCCTTGGCCAATACCTTGTGTACACTAGCTTGTTATCTATTGTAAACTTGATGTGTTGTTAGTATCAAGGCCAAGGCATTGGCCTTGCCTACGCCAAGGCATCAGCCATGGCCTTGGCTATGCCAAGGCATCAACCTTCGCTAAGTACACTAGCTATATATACAGTGTACACTAGCTATGTACATAATGTACACTAGTTATTTAGTTGGATCATGTCATTGTTTAGTTTACAATAGCATTTCTAACTTAGTGTACACTAGCTATGTACACTAGCTAGTTAGGTAGTGTGTGAAATGCAATTGGATACACTAGCTAGTTTAGCTTCTGTACCCAATAAATCATTTAAATAATAATTGTGTACATTAGATAAAATATGTAGTGCACACTAGCTAGTGTAACTTAGTGTACACTATCCAAATGGCTTAGGCAGCAAGATAAGGCCTTGGCCAATACCTTGTGTACACTAGCTTGTTATCTATTGTAAACTTGATGTGTTGTTAGTATCAAGGCCAAGGCATTGGCCTTGCCTACGCCAAGGCATCAGCCATGGCCTTGGCTATGCCAAGGCATCAACCTTCGCTAAGTACACTAGCTATATATATAGTGTACACTAGCTATGTACATAATGTACACTAGTTATTTAGTTGGATCATGTCATGTTTTAGTTTACAATAGCATTTCTAACTTAGTGTACACTAGCTATTTGTAACTTAGTGTAAACTAACTGTGTGTAGCTATATAGAGCACACTAGATATTTATCTAGTGTAACTTAGTGTACACTAGTTATACTAATACTTTCTTTAATTTAGTTGTTGAAAACCTTTTATTGCAGTCTGTGTTTCTTTTGTTTGTTGAAAATATTTAATTTGGTTCTCATTTGAGCAGCATCCTATGTGGGGTCATACTCTAATAGGAACCATAGGAACCATTATCAGCCATTGGATTAGAAAACAGTCAACGTTCCAGAAAATTTTGAGGGTGACGCTTAAACCAACACACCGCTCATAGCGTCGTCCTTCACACACAAACACCAAAAACACACACTAGGGCTTCAACAGAAAAATCCCTAGGGCTCCGACGAAATCAAAATCAACTGCGATGACAGAAACAAGACGCTCTAGTAGACTACCATTAGCAGCAATGCAAAAAAGAAAAGAAAATAAAGAGAAGCTGTATTAGCTTCTAGGAATCTACTTGTTTGCCAACACTATCTTGAATCTGAATTTGGCAAAGAGGATGCCGCTGGTCCTTCTTCTTCAATATCAAAGAAACTCCAACTCAAGGTACTTCTAGGAATTTCAAGCATCTATGTAAAACTTGTGTACACTATATAATTATACAGTGTACAAGGAAGAGGCCTTCGCATAGCCAAGGCCATGAATTGCCCTTGTCTACACTATCTAATTAGACAGTGTACACTATCTAACTAGAAAAGTATACACTTCCAAGGCAAAGTCCAAAAACAAGGCCTTGGCATATCTAAGGTCGTGGACAAGGCCAATTATACAGTGTTCAAAAATTCACTTATTACTAGTATCTATAGCAACTGTAAACAAGTTTGAATTTCAAGTTGCTATGTAAAACTTGTGTACACTATCTAATTATACAGTTTATTTTTTCTTGATCCATAAGCCTTGCAATAAGAAGGCATCAAAGCCAACACCCAACAAGAAGGAATCTCCTGACAAGAAAGAGAGGAAATCAAGAAAAACCGTTTCAAAATATGACTACCAAAAATCAAGAATAAGAGGCAAATCACAAAGATTGGTGGAAGCTGTCGCGCATTATCTCCTCCTCAAATTCAGTGGTTAGAGTCTAACGGGCTAAAAGCACTTCTTCACTTCAAAATAACAAGTCTAACTCACAGAATAGGCTACTATGTCATCAAAAACTACAACCACAATGATGACGTAATAACCTTAAGCAATGGAGACAAGCTTTCTGTGACAGAGGAGGAGGTAGAACGCATTTTTGGGTCTACCAAGGGGTGAGAGGAAAATAGAGTTTCCTCTTAAAGATAGAAAGCTTATAAATCATAGGGAGACAGAGTGGAGGGCACAGTTTGCCAATGATGAAGAAGTGACCCAGCCATGGTTAATCCCCCCCATTAGCATTGTGAAAAAAATTAAGGGGAGCGAGGATGCGAACGGTTTGTTCAAGATGAATTTCATGATAATTATGTCAAATGTATTGATAGCACAACATGCAGGTAGCTTTGTTAGTCAAGAATTGCTTGATTCCAATGTTGACTTCAATGAATGCGCACAATATAACTGGTGTGCGTATGTCATTAATCAACTGAAGCTTGCAAGGCTTAGATGGAAAGAAAACAGCTATTTTACTGGATTGCTGGCATTTTTAATTGTAAGTGCTTAACTTGAATTATCTTATTTCTTTATAGTTGCTCTCTTGTTGAATCTAACATATGTTGATTGTTTTCTTTGTAGTTGCTTTACCTTGATCGTGTGGAGCAACAAGGTGCTCCAGTTGTTAGAAGGACTTGCCCTGCATGTCAAGCATGGACTACCGAACTGATGGCACAGAGAGAAAATTTTGAAATGGAAAAAGATTTGATAGGAAAGGGTAAAGTACAGGAGATTAACCTTAATCATAGCCAAGAAGACCAACAACAAGAACAACCCTAACAACAAGAGGTAAAATATTTACACTTATATACATTAGCTACTTATCTACTGTGTATAAAGTCTATTGATCATTATTGACAAGTGAAATTTTTTTCTTAGTAAATCTATTGAAATTTCATCCACAATTCACTTAAATATTTCAGGACAATATCAAGAATCTTGAAATTTGTGTTGAAAACATGAAGCATGGACTGGCTGAATATATTAAAGCCCTTAATACTTGTCTTGCAACGGACCCAGAGGATAAGCGTATTGTCCATATTGACCTAGAAGTACGGGAGTTTGTTAGGAAGCAAGACAGCTGACAAATTGTAGTATTATTTTGTTATGTTGGATACATTTTTATTTTTAACAAATGTTTCTATTTTGTCCGTTTTACATCCATATTGACCTACCTGTTAATATTTGTTTGACAGTGTATTTATATACACTAGCTAGTTAGGTAGTGTGTGAAATGCAATTGGATACACTAGCTAGTTTAGCTTCTGTACCCCATAAATCATTTAAATAATAACTGTGTACATTAGATAAAATAGCTAGTGCACAGTAGCTAGTGTAACCTAGTGTACACTAACCAAATTGCTTAGGCAGCAAGACAAGGCCTTGGCCAATACCTTGTGTACACTATCATGTTATCTATTGTACACTTGATGTGTTGTTAGTGTCAAGGCCAAGGCATTGGCCTTGGCTACGCCAAGGCATTAGCCATGGCCTTGGCTATGCCAAGGCAACAACCTTCGCTAAGTACACTAGCTATATATATAGTGTACACTAGCTATGTAGATAATGTACACTAGTTATTTAGTTTGATCATGTCATTGTTTAGTTTACAATAGCATTTCCAACTTAGTGTACAATAGCTATTGTAACTTAGTATACCCAAGTTATTATGTCTTTTTTTGTAATTTACCTAGTGTACACTAGATAAAGTAGCTAGTGTTCACTAAGTTACTCTGTCCTATTTTATAAATTTGCTAGTGTACATTAGATAAAGTAGCTAGTGTACCCAGGTTAATCTGTCCTATTTTATAAATTTGCTATTGTACATTAGATAAAGTAGCTAGTGTACACTAAGTTACTACTTCATTAAACATTTTATTAAATAAAGGAGTACAATAGAAATCAACATCTAACAGTTTATGTTATATAACCATCTGTATACTCTATTAACTAATGTACCCAAGATATCACTTCAATAACAACTGGGTACATTAGATAAATAGCTAGTGTACCCTATTGATTTTGGACATCAAATGTTAGGTAATTAACTTATTCAAGATGTGTAGTAGCTAGGTAGCTAGTGCACACTAGCTAGATGTCTTTGAACTTGGCTTGTATCCGATAAAATGTGTTGGCCTTGGCCTTGTCATAGAGATTTTAGATGTCAAAGGATAGATAACCAAAAGAATATCAACATAACAACCAAAATTTTATTTACACCCTCTAGTATCCAACATAACAAGATTCTAAAAGTAACATAAAATACATGTCTAATTTTTTTTTAGGATTTTTGTTTTTTCTTCGCCTTATCACAATGTGTTATTGCTGAATTAACAACTCTTTCTCATTTTTCATTGGTTTGATATGTAAGCATTGCAAAGAGGTATCTCTTTCTTAACTTCAGAAGTTGCTTGTTTTGATCAACCTGGTAGAAAGGAAAATTGGAAAAAGATTAGAAGAAGTTGTTTGTTTTCTTCGGTTAAATAAATCTTTAAAGCAAAAAATTCTTACCCCTTCTCTTTTAAAACCAGCATTCCAGTTTTTGAGTCCACCACCTTTGTATGTCTCAAGGTGTCTCATTACGAATATTGCACGGTCAACATGATTTCTTGTTGTCCTCCACAACATAGCTAGTCGGCAAACATTAAACAACAGAATTTCGTCTGCTATTAAGTGGTTATGGGATCCTAAATACCGACTAAAATAGTTTTTCTGCACAAAATAAACATTAAGCTAATAGCAAGTGTATAATATATTTAATTTTAAACAAAATAAGCTAAGTCAGGTGTTTAGATTTGTGTAGGATAGGAAAATAAGTATTAAGAATTTAAAAATATGCATACCAGTTGTGTTAGAGGGCCCAAGTACTTGTCAAACTCCCCTAAGCTACTGTTGTCAAGGATATCCAAAGAATTTGACTTGAAATCAAAGACAACAACATAGAAGTGCGCATGGGCAAGGATTGCAAACATTACCTGACATATTTAGATAAACAAATATAATAAGCAAATGTGAAATTTCGAAATAACAAACACACTTATAAATATGTAGCTGCCTAGGTTTTATTACCTAATCATAGTCATTGATTGTTTTTGTTGGGTTATTCTTCAATAATGTATCCATCTCCAAAGCAAAATCTTCATACTTACCCTCAGGACTGGTGGCATTATACAACTGTGATATGACATCTACATAACAAATGAGTTATAGTGATATTGTAGTATACGTGAATGAATGTCACTAAGGTGATTTAGTTAAGCATATTACCATTACTTGTGGTCCACAGAATAGACACAGAGGGCTTTCAGGTGCCTTATACTTTTCAAAATCATTTAGGACTTCACACCAAATACTTGCCAATGAATATTCAACCGCTTTACCAGGAAGCATGGTCTGAAAACTTTCAAAAAGACCATGGACATCATTTTTGGAATCATAAATGAAAATCCTGTAGAAAATAAGGTAATTAGCTACTGCTTCTTCGACTATGAACTCTAGGTACATTAGATGCACAGCTAGTGTGCACACTACAACCTCTTGTTTTTGAAGGACAGGTTGCTTGAACTAAATAAATAGCTAATGTACACTAGCTATGTGTATCAGCCTTGGCTAAGTATAATAGCTAGTGTAACTTCGTGTACACCTGCTAGTGCCAAGGCCAGGGCATCAGCTTTGGCTACGCCAAGGCTTCAGCCATGGCCTTGGCTTTGCCAAGGGCTCATCCTTGGCTAAGTAGCTAGTGTACACTAGCTGTGTTACTAGTGTGCACTAGCCAGTTAACTAGTGTGCACTAGTTAGGTAGTGTGTGCACTAGCTATATATATAGTATACACTAGCTATTTATATAGTGTACACTAGCTACTTTATCTATTGTACACTAGCTAGTTATCTAGTGTGCATACTAGCTTATGAATAGTAAAGTTAATTTGCTGGTGTGACTAACTTTATTATTACTATGATACTTACATATCATCGTCAGGTTGACCATTTTCAATCCACTTGAAGAGCATGTTTTCATCAGTACTTGGTCTTTCAAGAATATCAACTATTCTTTGTTTGAAAGTAGACTTCAAAAAAAACGATGGCTCTGAGACGCGTTTATCTGTATTTGGCCATTCGTTTTGTTGAGGTTGATTCTCTTGGCTCTGTGTTGAATCTTGAGTTGACAATAGCAAATCGAAACAAGGAGAAGTTACACCCCTTATTTTACGCTGGGGTTTCATTGTTGTTTCCTCAAGTACCTCTTCATTTTCTTGAGCTGTAGATTCAGCAGCAGCTATCTGTGCAATTGAAACCACATCAATTTCATCAATTGCATCGTCTGTTGAGATGCTTTTCTTCTCATTTGAAAGTTTGTCTTGAATGTAATTTTCAACACCAATGTCAATATCTCTGCAATCTTGGCTATTAAATTCCAAACTATCAAAGTACGGTGTCTGTTGAGGCTCGGCGTCAATTGATGCTCCTTTTGTTGGAGAGTTTTCAAAACAAGTCAACAACGAGGGATCCTCTATTGTTGTTTTCAACTGATTTGACAAGTTATCGCACTGTGAGTAAGTGAGGGAGTCATCAATGAAAGGTATTGATTCTATCTCATTCTGACAGCTTGGGATTATTGGAGAAATTTGGACATTGGTGTTGAGGAGAGGTTGTGGTTGCAGCTCAAAAGTTGTATTGAGGAGGTCTGGCTGTGATTGTTGCTTATCTTGTGTTGTGGTGAGTGGAGAATCTAAAGTTGGATCGAGGAGAGGTTGGTGTTGTGTCTGTTGGTCTGAATTTTGCTTCTGGGGTTGGTAAGGTGGAGTGAAAGGAGAGTCAACAGATTGAGCTTGAGCTTGAGATTGAGGAAACTGAGAACTGAAAAGCTGATTTATTTCATTGTTCAGTTGTTGCACACACTGCCTCTCTGAATCAATTGCAACACATATATTGTATGCTTGGGCATAGCGTGCCAGTGCCCCTTTCAGATCCTCAGCCGTAGCCACAAGTTTTAACATTGGATCATTGTCCTAAAACATTTAACAGAATTGCAATTGTAACATTTAACAGAATTGCAATTGTAACAATTCTGACTTGTGTACACTGAATGAACACAAGTTTATTTTGGCTAGGTGCTAGTTATTGTAACTTAGTGTACACTAGCTAGTTATCTTAGTGAATACTAGCTGTGTTTCTAGTGTAACCTAGTGTACACTAGCTAGTGTTCACTAGCTATGTGTATCAGCATTGGCTAATGTAAACTAGCTATTGTAACTTAGTGTACACTAGCTAGTTATCTTAGTGAATACTATGTGAGGAACTTTGTCTCCTTCACTGTTGCCCTTGGCCTTGGCGGCGCTTGAGGGTATAAGCTTGACTGACGGCACGGGCCGGTTGCCACTGGGGCTGGTACTCGGAAGTAATGATGAGCTCTGAGCTCGCTTGGCCAGGGCCTCGTTTACCATGAGCAGGCAGTCGTCGAGGGTGACTTTGGCATTGCAGAATCTGACAATAAGGACCGGATCCTTGGCATCATCAGGATACCTGGAATAGATGATGTTGACGAAGTCGTCGTCAGTCACTTGATCAGAGGGATTCTTTGTCGTGTGAACCAGTTGCTTCCAATTGTCGGATAGCTGCCTGTACTGGACGTTGAGCTTGACAATTTCCATGGTATTGGAGCCTTGGTCATAGGTGACCTGATCAGAACGGGTGCCATCCTCGAAACTAAGCATGTGAATGCAGAGATCTGCCCGCGGGTCTGCCGCATCCTCGACTCCGGAGAGTCCTAATTCGTCGTCGTCTGACGGCTCAACCAAAACGTAGGGACGTATCGCGTCCGGGTGCGTTGCTGGAGCTGCTAGAAAAACATCATGCCCTTCATTGGAGAAGAGGGGTGCAGCGGGTAGTTCCTCGTGGAGGACATCCCATACGACTTCCATGCATTCAAGACGAGAATGACGGTGCTTGTTGACCTTTATCACGAAGATTTCTTCGCCTGGCGGGGCCAGAGAATTGGCTTGAAGAATGCTGACGAATCTTCGATTGGAGACAGGGGGTTTGCGTGCCCGCATCATGGCGATGCTCAGTGTTTCTTTCCAATCTGCTTCCAAATGTTGGAAACGACAGTTGAACTTGATGTATCGGACCGCCTGTGGTCACTGCTCGTCGAGTACGTTTACATAGTTAGCATCTCCGGACTCTGAGGGATTCTGATGAGATTTGCCCCGATAGTCCCCTGGTCGGTTTGAAGGAGGTAGCCCCGGTGCCTGACTGCGGGCACGCTTGGCTGCTGTCTCGGCTTCGTTTCCTATGAGGAAACTGTCCCCTCGGATGACTTCAAGATCTCCCTGCCGGTTAATGAACTTAACGCATTGATGGAGAGTGGAAGCTATGGCTTTCATGTGATGCAGCCAAGGGCATCCTAAAAGAGCCGTGAACTCGGATGGAATGTCCATCACGTGGAATTTTGCTGGCACCATTTGGGTTTCGAACCAGAGTTCCAGAGTCACCGTCCCCAGGATGGGACGAGACGTGCTGTCGTAGGCCTTGATAGTCCGAGCTGACGGAATCAGGTGGCTTTCGTTAATGCGCAGGGCTCGCATCATGCTGAGAGGGAGAACGTTAACAGCTGACCCGTTGTCTACCAATACTCCAGGGAGTGTTATGGTGTTGAGCTTGAGAGTGATGTAAAGAGCTTCGTTGTGCCCCGAGGCATCTCTCGGTAAATATTCATCACAGAAAGTGATCATACTGCCATACAGTCTGGAATCGTAGATCTGATCTCTATCCGGAGAAGGAGAGTCATCCAGCCATCCGTTTCCTGTCTTCCTCTTGCGAGGTAAAGCCTTTGCTGGAGCCTCGGGATTGCGTTGAGGCTGTTTGTGGCGGTTGCCGCCCTTGGTTAGCACGTTGATCGAGTGCGAGTGCCAAGCTGACTTTGATCTTCCCTTGCCGGTCCGAGCTCGGAAGCTGGACAAATTGAATCTTGGCTGATCCCGCGGGGGGTTAGGCTTCTGACTGGCAGTAAGATTACCAAGATCTGAGGTATTTCGGTGTCCCAAGGTCTGAGCTCTATTGTCAGCAGGACTTTTTGGCTTTCCCACCCCTGCTTGCTCTAAAGCTGCATGGCCTGGAGGAAGAGAGGACTGGCTGGAGTACAGTACGTAGTAGTCGAACCTCCCGAAAGGCTCTCCGAGTGTACTCACACTGGTGTCTCCAGCTTCGTATCTTTCTCTCAGTTGCTGTTGAGAGGACTTCTTCTTCTGTTTTCTCGAAGGATCGCTCCAGACCATATCTTGGGACTCGTACTCCAGGCAGGCGGAGCAGTCACAAACATCGTAGCTGATATGGACATTTGATGAGGACCCGACTGGAAGAGGCGGAGAAACTGGTTCTGTGGCAATCCTCTTGGGCACCCACTCAATGGAATTCACGCTGTTATTGTTCGGAAAAGGGTTTCCGACTGTATTGGGCCCACGGGGGCGCTCCAATTTGCCTTCTTCTATCAAGTTCTGGATTTCGTATCGTAACCCCAGGCAGTTGTCGGTGGTATGTTCGTGATACTGATGGAAGGCGCAGTTCTTGCTCTTGTCAGCGTTCACTACGGGATTCTTGGGTTTGTTATTGGCAACGGGTTTAAGGAGACCTTCCTTGATTAACCCTTCCAGCATCTTGCTCAGTGGCATATCCAACTTGTCGAAGTGCACGGTAGACTGCTTCGAAGTGGAGTTGTTGCTTTGCGGGACTGGGTTTCTGTTGCCCGACTGCTGTCCCTGATGGATGTAGTTGACAGACGTATCTTTCCCTTTGCCGGGGGCCGGTGCGGGATTGAATGCAACTGCCGAGCGGTATCTGTATGGCTGTGCAGTAGCCAACTTCTCCTTGAGATCCTTCTCGAACTGTGAGCCGGCATTGACCATGGCCCGGAGATCTGGGAAGAAATGGTGACTGATGAGAGTTCTGATGGACGGTCTTAAGCAGGACTTGAAGATCCGCATCTGTTCATCCTTGGAGAATGGCTCCATGATCTCGGAGAGTTTCCAGCTCCACCTTTTGTAGAATTCTCCGACGCTTTCGTCCGCTTTTTGCTCAGTGGTGATTAAGTCCTCGCGACTCTTTTCCCACTCTAAGTTGGATCGGTACCGTTCCAGGAAGATGTTACTAATCTAATCCCAGGTGTGGCGATCCGCAGGCTTGACCCTCAGAAACCATCGTAACGCTGAACTCTTGAGCGTGTGCTGGAAGTGGTCGGCCATTTGCTGGAGGGTTGCTCCTTTCGCTCTCATACCGAGAACGTAGGTGTCGACGTGCGTTTGAGGACATTCGGTTCCGTCGAATCGGTCCATCTCCGGCATTCTGAACTTGGCAGGGAGAGGCGTGACCATTCCAGGATTCGTGGACTTGAGCGTTTCCTGCTTTGAGCTGCTCATGGTGGCTTTCAGGTCTTTCATTTGTTCCACCATCCAGGCTAAGGTTGGGTCCAGTGGTGGACTGTGAGGCTCGGTGCCGGGTGCTACCACGTGAGCGGTAGTGATTGAAGGTGGAAGGCTTAATATATGTGAATATATGGGGGCCTTTTCTGAACTGTATCGGGGTTTGTCCCCGGTGTTTTGGGATTCGTGTATAGGCAACGGGACGAACCCGGGAGGGTATTGAAGGATATTGGCATCCTGAGATGGTCCAGCGGTGCGCTGGTGGTATTGAGTGATAGGAGTAGCACTGGCCTGGCCATATATGACAGGGTTGCCCTGGGAGGTGGCAATGTGAAGCCTAGGTCGGCTGTTTCCTTGGTTAGAAGGAATCCCGTAAGTTGGCGGGGGAGGAACCTGGTTGAAGGTTTGAGGAGCTGGTTTCGGGGAATCGTCATCCTCGACCAGGACGAAAGTACCGTCTGACTGGGGGATAGCTGCTATACCACGCTCATTCAGAAGTTGTACAACGAAATTCTGCTGATCTTCTTTCTGCCTCTTGTGAACCTCACAAGCCCGGATGGCTTCTTCCAAAGTCATATCTGTTACCGGTGGCGGGGGTCCTTCCCCGTCACGATTTCTCGGTGAGCTAGACATGTCGGAAATTCTGGCTGAGGGAACTGAGGGAACCGAAGAACTGTCTGACGCTGCCGTAACGGTGATCCTGGCAAGGCGCTGACTCGAAAATCTGAACCACTTTCTGCTCGCTGCAGGGGACGAAAGGAAGGGTTTAGGCTTCGGAAAGGGAGGATTTGGATCAAGGTTTCGGGCTTGTGCAATGTGCAGTTACCGATTAATGTTTACTTAAAGCGCGTTTTCTCAGAGTCCTAATCGGTTGGAAAAGAGCGGGTCTTCTTTTTCGCAACTAATCCTAGAGCTCTAATCAGTGGATCTCGTCACTACGCTTATAAGCCCCTCGTTTCCTTTGTAGATCATCTTTCTCGGGACGGACTATCCCGAGCGAGGTCCTATAAGGCAAGCGAGTTCCAACGACAAAGGAAAAAGTGAACTTAAGGCTAGCTGATCACGGAAACTTTCAATGTATGTGACGCACGGGCCACAGTCGAAGTCAACGTCCTTAAGTTAAGGCGGGGATCGTGCCAAAATTTTGGCATGACCTCTCCTGACTCGCTTGCGCGAGGGACCTTAGCTTTTGGCGTTGGCCAAGTTGTGGCTGGCACGGTGAATACGGTGAGGGTTTGGTGACACGGCATCACATTGAACCTTCAGGTATATTTTTTGGCAGAGCTCCGCGTCAAAGTCAAGGCTGAAGAGCTCGAGACTTCGGGTCGGGAGCGAACTTCGGTCTCAACCTCTCGAGCTTGACTCGGGGTGGGGCCCGGCGTAAAAAACATACACTTAGGCTTTATGACACGAGCTAAGCCAAAAAACCAACCGGGGTCTTGGACAAAGTGTGACACAAAGAGTGCATGGCTTACACGGGCTAGGATGGGATGTTTGGGACGACCTCGTGCGCCCCCGAAAGGCATCTGGCAGGCCAATCGGGGTGCAACTGATAAGGCCATCCCGAGTTACGGGTTGTAGTGTGCAATGTACCGAGGTAGCAAGTGCACGTGAAGTGCGGTGTTCCGAGGCAGCAAGTGCGCGTAGTGTGCGGTCACTAAAATTCTTTTTTCTGAGTAAAACAGAGATTTTTTCAGAATGTGTTTTAAAGAATTATGATGCGCAGTTCAAAAGACAGCAATGAAAATCAAACATGAATGGGGATGCACAAACATGGTATGATTTTGAAAAGACCACAATGTAATGCCTTTTGGAAAAAAACCGTTCGAGGTTTAAAGGAACACACACACACGAAAACGAGGAAGGGTAAACGAAAGTTTGACCCACGGAAGGCTTTTTAGAAAACAACGGTAGTTTTGTAAAAAAGTATCCAAGTCCCCAGTGGAGTCGCCAACTGAAATTACCCGGATTTTGCGCGCGGCGAAAGCGGTTGTCTTTCGCGGAGGGTTGGTGTCTGAGACCTCGCTTTCGGGAAGGAGAGGAGTCGCCACGCGGTTTTGTATTTTGAGCTCAAACGTTGAGAAACGGCTTTAGGTTGAAAATGGTGTCGTTTTTATTGGTAGCAAAAACTTAGGAAAAGGCTTTGAAAATAGGGGATCATTTTTATTGGTAGCAAAAACGAGTAAAAAGCTTTGAGTACCAGAGATTGTTAGGTTCGGAGGTCACGTTACGTTTCGGGAAGAGTATTACGAGATCACCCGAAACGCCTCATATGACGAGTCTTTCTACCTTTCTCGAAAACGTGTGTGTGTGTGTTTTGAAATGGGGGCTTGAATGACAAGCTTAATCTTGGTTTGAATGTCAAACGTTGATTAGGTGACTTTGTTTGAAAAGACGAGCATTTGAATGACAAACGTCGGTTTTGAGTTTGAAATGAGCGTTTGCGTGGCAAACGTCGATTTTGAGACGGAAATGAGCGTTTGCGTGGCAAACATCGATTTTTGAGTTTGAAAAGAGAGTTCGAAGGACGAACTCCGATTTTGAACCGGGCATTACATTGTTAACGATTTTTACGGGAAAAACGCGTATTAAATGATCTTAAGTGTCAAATGGCGGCTTTTAGTTTGAAGATGAGCGTTTGGAGGCCAAACGTCATTTCGCGCTTTTTGAAAGAGAGTTCGAAGGTCGAACTCCGGTTTTGAACCGGGCATTACATTGTTAACAATTTTTACGGGAAAAACTCGTATTAAATGACATGCAATCAACGAATCGAGTTGCGACTCGGACTTTGAAAAGTAAATACTATCACGATCCAAACGGGTCGGACTTTGTAAATGACAGTATTTAAAGCAGTATCAACGGAATCAAACGATCCGGAATCGTAAATGACGATCAACGAGCCAAAACGGATCGGAATTGTAAATGACGATCAACTAGCCAAAACGGCTCGGAATTGTAAATGACAGAAAGTAAGTGACGATCGACGGATCGATCGATCCGGAATGGTAAATGACATAAAAAGTAAATGTAACGGGGTCGGAACGCCGTTTTAACCCGTGATTACTTCTCTTACGGGAAGAGAAGAGGATTGAGGGGCTAAAACGTATCGGACCCCGTTAGACGGAGGCGTCTACATTTCAATAACGTTGTTCGAAACGGTTGTAGCGACTGGCGCATAAACCGAGACGAAACGAGAGATTTAGAGAGAGGGAGTTATACCTATGGCTAGGGTCGACTCCTTTGGCTCGGGGGTGTGTACGGGACATGGAAAGTAGTTTGAAACGGTGTTTCGGAGTGGTGAGGGGCGTATTTGATCAAAATACGGAAGTTTCACGCGAATCGAGACAAACGGGGGCTCAGGAGGGGGTGAAACTGCTAAGGGCCGAGGCTGTGGTGATTTTTTGGTGTAAAATTGTCCTCCTTTTGGCTTTGACAGCAACTTCTATTTATAGGTGAAAAATGCAGTAAGAGTCCGGATGGACTTAGACTGATTTCCAGGGTTTTGTGGTATTTTGGAACTTTGAGGGGCTTGCTGGCAATTTAAGAAAATTTGCACAGGGAGTCCGGCCGGACTTTGACTGAAATCCAGGGGTATTTTAGTCTTTTCCCTTTTATTTCTGATTGAAAGGTGATGGGTGGGCTGTGGCATGGCTGCCACGTGTCCCATGACTCACCAAAGGTGTGGGAGTTCGTTCCCCGGTCCCGGTTTCGTCCGTTTTTTAAAATAACAGTCCGGAAAATGTCCGAAACGCCCCCGGAAAGTGCCGGAAAGTGCGTTTTTCAGGGAAAGCCGTACTTTCACGTGCAATGACGTGTGTTAAGTACGTTTCGACATCGGGATGCACGGGGCAGTCCCGGGACGTCTCGTTGGCTTGGCAACGGGGAGCTTAACGAGTTCCGGTTAACCTGGAGCGGGCCAGTTAACGGATTTCGGTTAACTTTCTGACGGGTTTTGACGATCTGGATTTGGGTACTTACAGACCTGTCAACATAATCACCTATGGTACCAGCTGACACAAACTCTTTCTTCTCTTCATGAAACTGAAGCAATCTTCTGATGAAAGGCTGAAGATGATCAATAGGGAAAACCCAATTGCTGGGAGCAATCTTGTTTATTAAAGACCAGGGATTTTTAAAGAAGATATGGAATGAAGGATTCTTGATAGGTGCGCATTTTCTGACCTTGGATTCAGAAGCCACACCAGAAGAAGCAGTGTACTGGATGTCAGGTAAGCTAGGGTAATCCAGTAGAAGGGGTTGCAACGGAATCCTCCTCCTCAAGTCTTGCTCTATCAATCTTCTTCTTTCAGCAGCTTCTCTGCTAATTTCTTCATCAGAAAGAGCAATCCTTCTTGAGGTAGGCTCAGAAATTAGAGAGGCATCATCAAGCAGAGGCTCAGTGAACAAAACCTTTTTGGCTCTAGGATCAGAAGATGGAATGGGGAAGGATTCAACCACTTTGCTGGTGACAGACTTGGTCTTCTTTTCTGGCTTATCAGCAGCCTTAATCAATTTCTTCCTTTTAGGAGCTGCGGAAGGGGAGCAGCAGGAAGGGATTCAGCAACAAATTTCTTGGCTCTTGTCACAGGGCCAGCAAGAATGGTAGTTGAAATAGCAGGGGCTGGAGCAGCAGAAGGCTCAGAGATAACAGAAGCAGGAGTTGGTTTCTTGAATTTCTTCTTCTTCTTCTTCTTGGCAGCTGCTGATGCAATTACTTCACTGGCTGCAGGGGCAGGAATTTCACCGACAGCAAGAGGTGCTATGTCGGCAAGAGGAGGTGCAGCACCAGTAGTAGCTTGCCTACCGATTCTCTTCCAATCAGCATCACTGTGATGCTTTAGCTTTGTTTTGGAAATGCTGGTGGCATTAGGATCAGCAGCAAGTACAGCAGGATTCCTTCTGATAATTTTGCTAAGCAACCAATAGTGGCACCCTTTTCCTGGATGTGCCAAACCCTTCTGTCTATCAGTAGCATATTTCTTTGCTGCAAGAGCTATAACCCTGAACAAGAATCCACACCAGTTGAACCTTTTCCGAAGTAATATGGCAGTAAATCCTTCAAATTGCAGGTCAGTAACATGACTGTGAGATCCAGATCAGCAGATTAGGCATCTGTCAATGATTTCAATCAGTGCAAAGTATCTCCTAATGTAGTGAACCTTGAAATGCTTATCACCACTTAACCTAGGACCAACACCTCTGGTCAATCTCCAGGCATCATCCAAAACATTATCATCGATAGAACAAGGACCAGAATTTCCCATAGCAGGAAAAATGGAAGATATACTGGTTGGGGTGATGGAGATAGGAATACTAGCAACCGAAGAGTTAATAGCGGAGAAGGAGTCTGGATCATTCACATCTGAATATTCAACAATGGCATGGGAAAAGAATTCCCTAACCGAATCAACAAAAACTTCTAAATCATCTTCAGGGGCTACAAAAGGATGAACAAAGGCTTCAGAAAGAAGAACTTGTAACAATTGCCCATCATCTTCATCGTTGAAAAAGCTTGAGTCAATATAACCTCCATAGATATCCTTCTCATTACTCATGATTATATGCAAAACTCAACAGAACAACAAACTCAAGAACAATAAACCAAAGTTAGAAACTATAGTTGACTGAACAAATAATCATACCAGATTCAGATGAGAAATAGAGAGGTATGCGTTGAATGATGAGAGTTTGAGAGAGAGTAAGGCATAAATCAATGGAGTAATTTTTAGAGAGAGAATTCGAAAAGATTTGAGAGAGAATTGTCTTTGCTTAAATATGTTATGGAAGAGGATGGAAAAGTTTTGTATTGAAAATTATTTTCAAAAGTTTCAACTGTTTAAGATTTAAATTCTTGGAATACGTGCGCACGCAATGAGTTTAATGCACCATTTTGGAGAAGTTGAAACGTAAGAAAAGTAACTGTTTAAGATTTAAATTTGATACTGTTTACCTGAGATTTATCAAAAAATTAATTGGGATAAATCATTGAAACGATTTAGGCAGGAGGCGGCACACACACGTGTCAGAGAGGAGGTTTGACCGATTGTCCTTTGATTTAATTTGATTGCCAGAGAATCCAACCTTATCTTAAATGAGGGAGCTTGCTGATGGAAGTCTTGAACAGCTGGCAGGCATACACTAGAGCACCAGCAGAAGGATAGATATCGGCAAGCATTTGGCATGGCAGGAATCGACATGAGGATAACCAGCAGGAAAATATCGGCACACAGCATAGAAAGATCGACAAGATGAGCAATCCCGGCAAAATGAATACAAGCATTAACCAGAGTAATCAATGACACCTAGCTCACTCCTTAGGAATTCAAATCTCTTCTGATCTAGGGGTTTTGTCAGTATGTCAACTCTTTGAAATTCAGTATGAACTTTCAGCAAGATAACATTACTCTTTTCAATATGATCCTTGAGAAAGTGATATTTGATGTCAATATGCTTTGTTTTGGAATGCATCACAGGATTGTTTGAGACCAAAATGGCAGATTGATTATCACAGTAGATAGGGCAGACTTGAGGTGGAATTTCATAGTCTACCAGTTGTTGCTTCATCCAAAGAATTTGAGAGCAGTAGTTACCGGCAGCAATATATTCAGCCTCAGTAGTGGAAGTAGAGGTATCTGTTTTCTTTTTGCATGACCAAGAAACTAGCCTCTTGCCAAGAAACTGGCATGTTCGACTGGTACTCTTCCTTGTGACTCGGCAAGCTGCATAATCAGCATCTGAATAACCAATAAGATTAAAAGAAGAGTCTCTAGCATACCATAAGACAAGGTTAGCAGTGCCGCTTAGATATTTAATTATTCTTTTCACAGCTTGCAGATGAGATTCCCTTGGATCAGCTTGAAATCTTGCATAGACACAAACGACAAACATTATATCCGGTCTGTTGGCTGTTAAATAGAGAAGTGAACCAATCATTCCTCTGTAAAGAGTCATGTCCACTTTCTTGCCAGCTTCGTCTTTGTCAAGATGAGTGTTTGCAGCCATGGGAGTTCTTTGAGGATGAGCATTATCAAATCCTAACTTCTTGATCAGCTCCTTGGTATATTTGGCTTGATTTATGAATATTCCTTCATTAGTTTGCTTAACTTGTAGACCAAGGAAATAGGTTAGCTCACCCATCAAACTCATTTCAAACTTGATTTGCATAAGCTTTTCAAGTCTTTTGCAGAGGGCTTCATTAGTTTACCCAAAGATGATGTAGTCCACATATATTTGAACAAACAATGAATGGCCCTTGTGCTTAGCAACAAAAAAAGTTGTGTCAATCTTCCCTCTGGTAAACCATAAACCATCACTGAGTAGGAACTTGGATAATGTTTCATACCAAGCCCTAGGAGCTTGCTTCAAGTCATAAAGAGCTTTCTTCAATCGGTAGACATGATTTGGCTTCTTAGAGTCCTCAAAGCCTGGTGGTTGTTCAACATAAACCAGCTCTTGAAATTCTCCATTTAAGAAGGTGCGTTTCACATCCATTTGATATAGCTTGAATTCTTTAAAGGCAGCATAGGCAAGAAAAAGACTTATAGCCTCTAATCTTGCTACTGGTGCAAAAGTTTGATCATAATCGATCCCTTCTTCTTGTCGGTATCCTTTGGCCACCAATCTAGCTTTGTTCCTTGTAATCTTTTCGGCTTCATCCAACTTGTTTCTAAATACCCATTTAGTTCCAATAACTTGCTGAGAGGATGGTCTAGGTACCAGTTCCCAGACATTACATCTTTTAAATTGGTTCAATTCTTCTTGCATAGCTTCCACCCAGCTTGGATCAGCAAGGGCTTCTTCAGTCTTCTAAGGTTCAATGTCAGACACTATTGCTGATGAGAAAAGATTTTCATCAAAGGCTTTGCTAAGGTTTTTGGTCACTCTTGGTCCATAGACATCACCAATGACATTTTCAAGAGGATGGTCACATGAGGGCTCACTTCTTTCGGTAGGTCTTGTCTTACTGATTCTTGTCTTAAGGATTCTAGAGGAGGTTCAGAATCAGTAGAGGGTTTAGAAGAATTAGAAGTGGATAGGTTGAAATGAATGGGAGAGATAAGATTACTTAAACTTTGAGTGCCTTGAGGAGTTGGCTGAGGGATATTTGGTAAAGAGGGATGAATGACAGAGATTGGATTTGGGCTAGGATTTATCGGCACAGATTGAGGAGAACCGGCAGACTGATCATCGGCAGAGGGATTCTGAAGATTATCGGTAGGAAATTTTCTTGTCGAGGATGGAAAGTAGGGGTTATCTGCTGGTTCTTCTGCCACAATAACAGGATCTTGCACATTATCTGTAGATTGGTTAGAATTGCTAGATTCACCTGTCTCAAAACCACTAGATTTGTTAGCACTATTTGGAGTCTGGTCAGACTCTAACAAATCAAATTCATCGAAAGTGACATGAACAGATTCAATAATTTTCAAAATATTTTTATTGAAAACTCGAAAGGCCTTACTATGTTTTGAGTAGCCAACAAAGATACCTTCATCAGCTTTTTCATCGAATTTGCCTCTGTGCTCTCTTCCATTGTAAAGCACATAACATTTGCATTCGAAAATTTTGAAGAAACCAATGTTGGGTACTCGGCCTCTCCAGAGTTCATAAGGAGTCTTTTTATGGAATTTGTTGATGAGAGAGGTGTTCTGAGTGAAGCAGGCAGTATGAATGGCTTCAGCCCAAAAACACTTTGGTAACCTAGCTTCAGAGATCATGGTTTTACCGGCTTCAATCAAAGTCCTATTCTTTCTCTCAACTACACCATTTTGCTGAGGTGTACCAGTAGCAGAGAAATTATGGTCTATACCATAATTGTCACAATACTGAGCAATACCATTATTTGTGAATTCAGTCATATTATCTGATCTCATGCTAATGATATCACTTTCTTTCTGAGTTTGTAGTAGTCTGAGTAGCTTGGTGGCAACCGCGTAAGTATTATCTTTGCTGCTGAAGGCTTCCACCCAAGTGTATCTTGAATAGTCATCTACTACAACCAAGATGTATCTACTTCCCCCAAGGCTGGCAGTGGTTGTGGGGCCAAATAGATCCATATGTAGCATTTCTAGGCACCTAGAGGTCGACATGCAGGGCTTGGATTCAAAAGAAGATTTGTGATGTTTTCCCAACTGGTAAGCTTTGCACTTCTTTCCATGATCAACAGACACTTGAGGAAGACCAGTTGCCAATCCAGAACTGGCAAGCTTGGAGAATGATTTGAAGTTCAAGTGACCGAGTCTCTTGTGCCATAGCCATGAGTTCTCACTGATGTTCTTAGCTACAAAACTGATATTAGTAACACCAGTAATAGCACTTAAGTCTACTGCATAAATGTTACCTTTCCTTTTGGCAGTGAGAAGAGTTTCATTTGAAGTTATGTCTTTAACATAGAAGTTGGAAGTAGTAAATACACATTGCATTCCTCTATCACAAAATTGTGAAATTGAGAGAAGGTTATGTTTGAGTCCAACCACCAAAGAGACCTTCTGTACAGTAACTGCACCTCTAATGATGGTTCCACAGCCTATTATTTTTCCTTTTCCATTATCACCAAAAACTACTGAAGGACCTGATGCTTCAATAATATTAGCAAGGAGATCGGCATGACCAGTCATATGTCTAGAGCAGCCACTGTCCAAAATCCATACATCTTTGCTGGCATCAGTCGAGGCCATGAAGCATTCCTTCAATATAAACATGCTTATGGTCCCCCTTATTCAATGGGTCCAGGAGGTTAGTTCCTATTGGGCAGCCATATCTAGCCACCACTAGAAGGGTTAACCACATTGGGTCCAGAAAGGCTTTTCAAGAGGCATTCATGAGCCTGATGACCATAATCCAAACAACTAACACATCTCACTTTGCTGGTTGAATGGGAAGTCGGCAGGTCATCACCAGATTTAGTCATTGCTTCGTTAGACTTAGGAGAATGAGCAGGTATAAACTTGGAGATTTTGTAGGTGCTGGTATTGCCCTTATTGCTTATCTATTTGCTTTTGCCAGTTACCTTGGAGGGTGACTGTTCATCAGTTGCAGATAATTTAAGATCGGCAAGACCAGCTTTGCTGATATATTTACTATGAATGCCTTCGTCGGAGGAATCATTATCAGCAACCTTAATTCCCTTTTGTATGTAGTTGTCTTTCTTCTTAGTCTAGTTTTTAGGATACTTCATTGCCACAACATTGTACTTAGGCTTAGTATCTTTATGCAATGAGTTAATCGAGCTGTTTTCAGCCTTCTTATCCATTTTCTCGGTCACAGAAGCATCAGTATAACTGCTACTATTGGATTCAAATCCCAACCCAGATTAGTCATTATAGGACATTTGGTTTGCAAGGATTGAGTCAACAGCAGCTTTAGACTTAGTGAAAGAATCAACAATCTTTGTGAGAGAGTCATTTCTTTGAGCTAAATCTTTGATTTGAGCAATATATACTTTTGCTTTGTTTTTGAGATCTAGGTTTTCAATTTTAAGCTGATTGGACTCACTCAACTGTCTTTTGAGAGAATAAAGTTCTGATTTGAGAGAGTCTTTCTCAGCAGATATTCTATTGAAATCAGCAGTCATTATTTCATGAACGCTACTTAACTTCTCATAATCAATAAAAAGTTCATCCATAGTCTCTATCAGCTCAGCCTTAGATATCTTAGGGAAAGGATCGGTAAGGTTTATTTTGGCTGAGTGAGCTTTTGGTTCAGGAGAGAAATCTGGTAGGGATGAGATGGGTTTGGTAAGATTTTTGGCAATGTTTGGGTGCTTGGTAAAGGATAGCTTCTTTTCTGCTAATTGTGGAGGACTTGGTTCAGTTACATAGTAGGAGATAGAGCCACACTGTCCATATAGTGAAGTTCCAACTTGATGAACCTTGTAACCATACGGATTTGTTGCTTTGATTTTGAATTCTTGAAAGGTATGTCTTGTGGTTGTTCTATCCTTGCTGGTGTTCTTCGAGGTGTTGCATTTCGGTGGATAGGAGTCGGAAGATCTAGTGCAATTTCATCATCGGCATCTAGGGAAACAAAACTTATATCGGCATCTTCATTGTCATCGGCAGCATCTTCATCTTCTGAGTCAGTTTCACACCAAACTGGCATAGATTTCTCTGTACTGTCATCGGCAACATAGCTTCTAGACTTGGGGTGTCTTTGATTCACCGATTTCCTGACATACTCATATTTTGGCTGGGGAAATTTTGATGCAAAATGTCCAGGCTTTCGGCAATTAAAACACACCAGGTCTCCTTTGTTGTTCTTTTCATCGGTAGCACTGGTCGAAGGCTTATTGTTTCTGGCAGTTTTATGAAATGGTGAAGTAAATGGTTTGTGTTGATTAGGTTTGCTGTCTTTTTGCATTTTCTTGAAGTTTTTGAATTTTCTGTAGTTTCTGGCAAATGCAGCAAATTCATCTTCTTCCATTTGAGGCTCAGAAAGATTTTCAGAGGTTTTGTTACAGCAAGGGTTTTGACAGTGATCGGCAGGAGGATAAGAGGTAGAAAGTTGAGATATCTAAGTTTGTGCTGAGAGAGACCCATTTTGAAAATTTTTATCGAGAACATTAAGTTTTTGCAGTTCTCTCTCGTACAAAAATAGATTGGACACAATATTTTGAATAGAAGTAGTGTTTAAATCTCTGGCTTCTCTAATAACAGTGACCTTGGTATGATATATACTTCCTAATGAACTTAGAAAGCGTATATTTAGGTCTTTCATAGTATATATCTTACCTAGAGAAGCACATAAGTTACTTACCTCGCAGAACCGATCATAGGCTGTTCTGAGTGATTCACCGTCTGACTTTTTGAAAGATTCAAACTCATCAATTGCATCATAAAGTCTATTGTCCTTGGTGCGAGCATCTCCTTCGAAGTAAGCAAGGTGCTTGTTCCAGCAATCTTGTGCCGTGTTACACAAGTCAATGAGCTTGTACTGCTTGTTGTCAAGACCACAAGAGATAATGTGGCTGGCTTTGCCGTCAAGTGCATAGGTCAATTTGTCATCCTCAGTCCATTCTTCTCTTGGTTTCTCAACCAGAGTCTCGGTAACTTGGACATTAGTCTCTTGTTCATCATCTATGTCGGCATGTGCAGTCAGAGGAGTGGAGGGTATAGGTTTGAAGGTGGTTTGAACCTTTAGAGGAGTAATTGGTCCACCTTTCACCACCTTCATCAATCGGTCATCGATGGAGTTCATGTACTTTATCATTCGGGATTTCCAAACAACAAATTCGTTGGCGTCCAACATCGGTATGGAAGTGATGTTGAACGACTGCATAATTTTTCCCGCCATGGTATCGGTAAATCAAGCTGTAAGGCTTGGAAATTTCTTTCAAAAATGACAAGCTCTGATACCAATTGTTAGGCCCAATTGGTAGGAAAATAGGCTAGAGGGGGTTGAATAGCCTTTTTACAGTTTAAAAGAAAATACTGTGTAAATAAAAGTCACTAATCGGTAGGGCATAAAATGATCAGTAAGCACAGCGGAAAAGACGTGACTTAGTTTTGAACTAACACAAAATCAGTAAGAAAATGTTTAGAGCTTGGTTTTAAACACAACAGTATTTCTAAAACTTTATACAGTTGCAAGTGGTTTGGTATAAGGAAAAACTGATGAAGCCAGTAAGATGAACATGTTGTCAGTGATAGAGTTCAACTGGCAAGATAAAAGTTAAGCAAAGAATAGTAAGGACAGAGACAAGGTATTTGGAGAGGTTCACAACTTAAATGCTACTACATCCTCTACCAAGTTTGGTCAGAACTTGGATTTTGAGTAAAGTTCACTATCAGTTTATCCTAGTCTATTATAAGAGCAGCTTTGCCGGTTACAAAGATTTATGTCTAGAATCTACTGATGAATCTTAAGACAAAAACCGACCAAGTGTTTTTTAGTGGCAAGTTCAAGAACTTATCTCACTCAGGTGTGTGTGTGAATCTCAATCAATGCACTCCAATGATTGTCTTGTTGGGGAATGCTTACAGTTTTGATTGAGTTGTGCACGAGTGTATGTCCTAATAAAGTCTAATGATTTTCTGGACTTAAATGCTCGAGCTTCATTGAATGCTTCAAGCAATTTCTCTTCAATGCAACAACCAACCTTCTTCAATGCTCTAAAGTCTTCAATTTATACTAGGAGGGAGTAGAGCTAGTTGACGTTGAAGGGATAGGTGGAAATTTGAATCTTAAGGTTGGTAGGTGAGGATCAATAAATGCCATATATTTTGCATTTAATGAAGGAGATACGAGGTAAGGGCATTTCGGCGTAGTCCAGCGGGTAAAGACCCCCCTTTGTCCCAACCGATCACCTGCCAAAGCAGACAAAGGACAAAGTAGAGCTAAAAATAGCACCTGTGTCAGAACTAGCAAAATGGGGTTAGCAGAAGGATGTAACTAATTCTATCAAACAAGTACGAATAAGAGATAGAGATATGACTGTTGTCACTAGTAGACCATCTATAGAATAAAGTATTCGAAAGTGCTAGTCACCTATCTTGCTGAGAGATGTTGCTGAATGAGATTTTCTTCTGCTGGTTACCATATTGATCTCACCAGAATGTTGTCATCCTGAAGAACTTGATACACTAGCACAAAGGCATCAGCAAGAGAACCAAAAATAATATCTAATTAAATTAGGGGTCTCTAACTAGCCACATGATTGGGATTAATCAATTCTAAGTCTACATATATATTTGACCTAACAATATTGTTGTTGAATCCTCAAGAAGTTTTTAACCTCAAACCCAGATTTATAGAATCATTTGAATCTTGAAACACTTCACTCTCAAGCTTTCAAGAAACATTCCTTACCCAAATCTCTCAAGCCTTGTAACTACAAAAGGATTCATCAAGCTCTAATCATACAGATTATAAAGAGCTCTTGATTCATGAACACACACATACACATATGATGGATAAAATTCCATGTGTAATAAACCTTGCAAGTCTACAAGTCACCGAAGTAGCAATGTACAATAGTAAGGGTCGAACCACAGAGACTTGCGTGTTCAACAAGTTGATTTAATTAGTGTAAAGTAACCAGGGGGTTTTGATTTTGATTGATTAATTAAACTACTCAAGCAATAAACTAAAATACTAAAACTGAAGAAAACAAGCAAACCAATAACAAGGATTCAACCAGATTAAAATAATTCAAGGATTGGATCTCATAGTTGTTGTTGTGGGTATTTTTCAGCATGGTGACATCTTCAGTTGATCCTGCATATCAAGATGTCATTCCACTGTAAGTATTGTTTCAATATTTACTTATTTAATATTTCCTAATATATTTATTCTTATTTTCCAGTAATTAAGAGAGAAGAAATGCGGGATATTCTCCAGCACGTTCAACATACCTTCAACGGCTAGGGCGACTTGGTCTCACGGAGGTTGAAAGGATAAGCTTATATCCCGAGATTGTAGGAACCGTATTTGACTCCTTCATACTTATTTATATTTAAGGGGAAATGGAGATGGAACACACTAATGCTCAGACGCACACACACTCTACACACGAACTGATTGTAATCCTCTCCATTCTCTTCCAAAGTTGTACTCATAATCATCATAATGAAACTTTTAAGGTTGGAGACCTAACTCCCGGGGTTTTTTCCAAAGAGGTTATCACCTCCAATGTTTTCCTCGTTAACAAATCGGGGTGTCATTATTTCATTTTCTTACTTTTGTTCCATATAGTCGAATTCCATAGTCCCCTCCTTATTGTTCAATCCACACACTAATCAAAGTTAAGATTCAACTCTATTGTTTTTTCTACCAAAACAATTTGGCTCCCACCGAGGGGCCTCGTGGTTTATCGGTTATTTGGATCATTTCCTAATCAAATTCACTATGTCTGCACCCCCCAATGTGTCCGCCGCCGGCAAAGGTCCCGCTGTTGCTACAACATCAGGAGGCAGAACCAGCTTGTTACCACCACCTCCTCAGACTGGACCTCAGCCAACTCAACCTACGAAGACTCCACAAAAGGGAACAACCTCTTCCAATGTAGATGCTGACATCCGGAGTATCTTGACCAGGTTGAATCAAAGGTTGTACCAGCAAGACAGCAACTCGAATGTGCTGACCAATTCTATGATTAAGATGCAGAAAGATCAATAGCTCATCGCATCTCGGCTTGACAACATAACACCACTGCGTGCAAGGGTTCTCAACTTTGACAACACCGGAGGATCTACATTTCAGAGTGAATTCATCCCAATGGGCAGTCCTCTTCAAACTCATCTGCTGACATCCTTAATGATGTCGACATCCTTGCCCGGGGACACCCCATTGACGCCATCTTCCACAGGATTCACCCCGTTCATTCCATTCATTGACAAAACTACTGTCACGACTACTACGGACAACTCTGGTTTGCTAAATAATATTTTTAATAATAATAATTTCAATCATATTCCTATGGCTGACCCTTTTGCTGGAAACCCACTAGCCAAACAGATGCAGGATCTCAGAGAGCTGATAATGAACGTGCCAGGCGTAACTCCTCCAATCCAACCTGTGACTCAAAACTGCTACAATCAATCCCGGTTTGTCCCAACAATTGCAAATATTGACATCCCAAAGCGTTTCAGTGTACCATCTATGAAGTTGTACGATGGCACCACGGACCCAGAGGAGCATGTTGCACACTATCAAGAAAAGATGGACATAATTCATATTCCTCTTCAATTCCGGGAGGCCTGCTTATGCAGGGGATTTGGATCAACCTTGTCTGGACCAGCCCTCAAATGGTTGATTAGGCAACCTCTAGGTTCAATTGGTTCTTATGCCCAGCTTATCAACATGTTCTATAACCAATTCTCATGCAGTCGACAATTTGAAAGGTTGACAAGTGATCTCTACAATGTGACCCAGCAGCCTAATGAAACTCTAAAGGATTATGTCCACCGGTTCAATAAGGAAGTGCTAGAAATTCCCAATCTTGACATGTCGACAGCCACAGAAGCATTCAAAATGGGGCTGAAGAAAGATTCACAGTATTATCAAGATTTGGTGATGACTCCTTGTAAGCGGTTGGAAGAAGTCAGGAGCAGGGCAGTGAGATTCATAAGACTGGAGGAAGACGAGCTGCGAAGATCGAAGTCCTCATCCAAGATGTCGACATATGACAACCCCGACAGAAAGACTGAATCGTCCCATCGCAGGAACCACCGTTCCAATCCTTATCCGAGAATTGACACTAGCAAAATTAATTCAATAGACGGTGAGGATGAAGATAACGATAATGTGCCTAACATTTCTGATTATTGTTTTTCTGTTGACATTTCAGGTATACTCTGTGCAATGGGCAACCTTGGGGACAAAGCCAGATGGCCAAAGAAGACGGACAAAGCCACAGGATGGCGTGACAAATCAAAATGGTGCGCTTACCATGAAGACTTTGGACATGTTACTGAAGATTGCATAGCACTAAGGAAGGAGATCAGTTACTTGCTCTCGAAAGGACATCTTAAGGAGTTGCTGGGATCTAGGAAGAAGAAGGCTGAAAATGCGGAAGCTCCTCATGAAGCCGAAAGACCAGTTTCTCCCCCAGCATCAACGAAGGTGATCAATTTTATCAGCGGAGGTTCAGAAATATGTGGCACATCCTATTCTGCAGCAAAACGACATGCTAAAGAGTCAAAAGAGGAGAAGCCAGAAAGACAGCCCAGGATGTCGACACCCTGCCAGGATCCAATCACCTTTGATGAAAGTGATCGAGATAACTTGCTGGAACCCCATCACGACGGTCTAGTTATTTCCTTGCAGATCGCCAATTGTACAATCCGGCGCATACTGGTTGATGGGGGTAGCTCTGTAAATCTTATTATGTTGGGCACTCTTAAGGAAATGAACATCCCAGAATCAGAGATCATTAAGAAGTCCTCAGTACTGGTAGGCTTCAGTGGGGAAGTCAAAGAAACGGTGGGGGAGATAAAGCTTCCTATATACTCGAAGGGCCTCAATACCATAGAACGGTTCTGCATAATTGATTGCACAACATCTTACAATGTCATTCTTGGAAGACCGTGGATTCATGGAATGAAGGCTGTACCCTCCACTTACCATCAGTGTGTGAAGTTTCCAACACCTTGGGGTGTCGCTAAGATTTACAGTGATCAACAGGTGGCCAAGGAATGTTATAAAACTTCAATGAAGGCGTCGACATCTCCAAAACAAGCATAGCAATTACCGAGGAAAGTACGTGAAGTCCTGGAAGCTAGGGAGGATGATGTGAAAGAAGTATTGCTAGACCCTTCCAACCCGGACATCAAAGTACTTATTGGCACTGACATCCCATCAGATATAGAAGAAAATCTTATGGATTTATTAAGAAGCAGAATAAAGAGTTTTGCTTGGAAACATGATGACATGACAGGAATCAGCAAAGATGTCATCACTCACAAACTTAACGTAGATCCTAGCTTCAAACCAGTACACCAGAAACGTAGGAAGTTTGCAAAAACCAGAAACCAGATCATCAAGGAAGAGGTAGAGCGCCTACTCAAAGCCAACATGATACGAGAGGTCGATTATCCAAGATGGTTAGCAAACGTGGTTGTGGTAGAGAAGAGAAACGGGAAATGGCGAGTTTGTGTCGACTTCACCGACTTAAACAAAGCCTGTCCAAAAGATCCTTTTCCTTTGCCGCACATAGATTCGTTAGTTGATGCCACCTCCGGACATGAACTCCTCACATTCATGGATGCATCCTCAGGATTTCAACAAATTCAGATGGAACCATCTGACCAAGAGGACACCGCCTTCATAACACCCACATGTATTTATTGTTATATTGCCATGCCTTTTAGACTAAAAAATGCAGGTGCAACGTATCAAAGGCTCGTCAACAAGATGTTTAAAGATCAGATTGGGGACACAATGGAGGTATACATCGACGACATGATGGTAAAGTCCAAGAAAGCCGAAGATCACATAAGAAACCTCTCTCAAGCCTTTGACATCTTGGACTGTTTCAATATGAAACTAAATCCAGCTAAATGCAACTTTGGAATGAAGGCCGGGAAGTTCTTGGGTTACATGGTTACTAAAAGAGGCATTGAAGCCGCTCCAGAACAGATACGTGCTATTATCAACCTGTCGTCACCTCAATCTGTCAAGGACGTCCTAAGGTTGACGGGAAAGATTCTTTGCACTTACGAGATTCATTTCAAAATCCTCGGATCGATGCAAACCTTTCTACGACATCTTGAGGAAGAACAATAAGTTCCAATGGGAGGACCAACATGAAGAAGCCTTTCAGGAGCTCAAAACTTACCTGTCAACACCTCCGTTATTGGCCAAACCTCAAGAGGAGGAACATCTTTACATCTACCTGGCAGTATCCGAAGGTGCTGTAAGTGCAGTCTTGGTGACAGAATGAGATGGTAATCAGCAACCCATCTACTATATAAGTAAGACACTCCTTTATGCGGAGACCAGGTATTCTCATTTACAAAAATTAATTCTAGCTTTGATAACTGCTTCTATTAAATTAAGGCACTAATTTGAAACACATACTATAATTGTACGCACTAACTATCCTATTAAGAATGTTATGAGAAAACCAGAGATGTCAGGTCGAATGGCGAAATGGTCTGTACAATTAAGCACATACGACATCAAATATGAGCCCAGAACTGCAATAAAATCCCAAGCCCTAGCTGATTTTGTGGCTGATTTCAGTCCAACCCTGCAACAAGAGGTGGAATTGGAAGTACAGCAACTTCAAGATGATGACATCCTGAAAGTTTGGACTCTCTATACAGATTGTTCTTCTAACATGAGAGGTATAGGTCTGGGAGTTGTACTAAAATCGCCACAAGGGGACATAATACCACAATCCATCAGTTGCAATTTCAAGGCTACCAACAATGAAGCAGAGTATGAGGCACTAATCACAGGTTTAACAGCAGCCCAGGACTTAGATGTCAAGCATATCCGGGTGTTCATGGATTCCTTGCTAATTGTTAACCACTACAACAGATCCTACGTAGCGAAAAATGCTAAGATGACGACATATTTAGAAATTGTAAAAATTCTTTCGGCCAAATTCAAATCATTTTCCTTAGAACAAATCCCACGAGAAGAAAATTCTCAAGCGAGATGCTCACAGCAAACTTGGGTTCGGCCTTCAAAAGCATTTCACAAACCGGTATCCCAATTGTGCATATTGACATCCCAGTGATTGATCATCTTAAGATGTTCGCTCTAGATGTCGACATACCTTCCCTCCAGCGACAACTTCTTGGACGGCTCCTATTATCAAGTATCTATTAGATGATACGATCCCAGTGAGAGAAAAATGCTAGAGCATTCAGGGTAAGAGTATCTAAATATTTACTTATTGATAACCTCTTGTTTAGAAGATCTGCTGCAGGTCACTACTTAAGATGTCTAGAAGCAGATAGAGCCCATCTGGTTCTCAAGGAGCTGCACGAAGGAGAATGTGGAAATCATACGGGGCAGGAGTCTACATACCAAGGCTCTTAGAATGGGCTATTTTTGGCCCACAATGAGAAAAGACGCCGTCGACTACGCAAAGAAATGTGATTCTGTCAACGACATGGGGACATCTGCACCAACCGGTGAGCTACTACATCCTATCCTGTCACCATGGTCGTTTATGGTTTGGGGAATGGACATAGTAGGAAAATTGCCCAGGGCACCGGGTGGAAGAGTATTTCTATTGGCTATGACAGACTACTTTTCTAAATGGGTAGAAGCTCAGGCATATGTACAAGTTCGTGACAAAGAAGTTATATCTTTTATCAAAAGAAACATATTCAGCCGATTTGGAATACCCTCAGAAATAATTTGTGACAACGGCTCTCAATTCATTAGTAAGAGAACCCAAGATTTCTTGACATCTTGGGGAGTCAAGATGGTGACATCTTCACCTGTTCACCCTCAAGCCAATGGACAAGCAGAATCTAGCAACAAAATAATCATAAGCAACTTAAAAAAGAGACTGAACCAGAAGAAAGGACGATGGGCACAAGAATTACCAATTGTTCTATGGGCTGACAGAAAGACATCTAAGAACGCTACTGGTCAAACCCCCTATTCACTTGTATTTGGAACCGAATCAGTTATCCCAGCAGAAGTCCTTGTACCTACTGCCAGATATAGTTTGTTGACGTATGAACATAACAAAGATATCTTGATACATGACTTAGATACCGTGGACAAACTGAGGGACATCGCCAAAGTTCGTATGGCAGCATATCAACAAAGGGTAGCCAGATCTTATAACAAAAACGTAAGGATTAGAAGGTTTCAAGTAGGAGACTTAGTCCTACGAAAGGCATTCCAAAATACAAAGGAGCCCAATGCAGGCAAGCTTGCCTCAAAATGGGAAGGACCCTACCTAATAAATGCACAAGCCGGGAAAGGAGCATATCGCCTGGCAACCTTGGATGGCCAAATGATACCGCGAAGTTGGAACGCCATTCATCTTAAAAGGTATTACATTTAAACAAAATTCCCCATGAACTCATCTTTTCCAGGTATGGATCGTCTTTTAATTTTTTGCAACCTTTCTTTTTTCCTATGTACCTTTTTAATTCTTTACAAATCAAGATGTCGCTAACGTACTTTGTGGAGAGACGTCAACCTTAGTTGGCGTCCGTTTTTAACATGTTTTTGTCTTATGAGGTATTGACGCATTTACATGGGGACATGTCGAAAGCACACAAAGAACAAAGAATTCTCCTCCGTTAGAGACTGGCCATCTCTTCTTAAGTAAAGGTACATAATCCCTTCTAAGGTTTAAAGAGTTAATTACCTCTTTCTTAAGATGTTAGGTTACCACACCTTCGCTTGGAGCGCAAGTTATCTCTTTAATTGAGGTGTGGGGTGGGCCTATATGGGTAAACTCATATAGCTTACCCATTCCCACTCAGTTAAATGATTGATCTTACATATTATTCTTATGGTTATGACATATACGTGTCATCTAAAGTATCTACGGGTTATGGCATATACATGTCATCTTAAGTACCTACCGTTTTGACAAACTATCATGTCACCTTATGAGCATAACAAAGGATCATCCAAAGAAAAATTTAATCCAAAAGGAAACAAGCCTTGACATGCTTGAAAACTACTAAACTTTAACTAGATTAAAGTAACCTTAAAAATATCCAAGCTACCAACATGAAAGTGCAAAAGTGTTGGACCAACCCAACACATAAAAGGAATTGTCTTTGGTCCTTATGGACCCATTACATAACCAAACAAAAATTAAAATTGTTTTAAGGGATTCCACCCCAGTAAAATCATCAAAATACCAAGAACAAAGTTGTTTTACCTTCTTTTTTTAGGTGGCTTACGCAGGTGTTGCATTTGGGTTAACTTCTCCATCTACTGGTGCATCCTTAACGATCGCTTCATACGGGCTTGACGACACCTCGCCCTCATCCATCACCTCACCTGTCAACTTAAACAAATAGACACACTCCCTGTTGATATCCCAAGTATCAGCCTTCCCATCTTGATACTCCTTCATCATTTTTATCTTGCATTGAGAAACAGTTTTTGCCGCAGTTAGTTTGCAGGAACTCTTCACATCTGCGATCTCTTTTTGATGATCATCCTCACTCTTAGCCAAACTATTCAGTAAGTCCTTCACCGTTTGTTCTTGCTCTCCCAACAACTTGCTTTGTTGCTCCAGGGTCTTCTCATGTACCTTCACCTTATTTTCTAACGCTATCTTCTCCTTCCTAACCAAAGCGATGTCAGCTTTGGACTTCTTCTTTAGCATTTCAATTTCTTTCACCGACTCCTCCACATACCCTACAGTCTGAAAAATAATAACTCGACATCAATAGATGTTTATAAAAACTGTTGCGTTAGTAAATATCCAATTAATAGTATCTTACCCCAGTCGCAAAGCTCATGCATTTTTTCTTAAAATCTCCTACTGGCATTCCATCAAAGGAATCTTCAACTTCGACTACCTCCTCTTGACTAGCCTTTCGCTTCTTTACTCTAGAACCAATACCTGCACTATCATCCAAAGTTGGGGCCTTCTTAGGGGCGGGCGGGGGCTTCATCTCTATCTTCACAGTAGAGCCTGTAAACATGGCTTCAATTTCATCGAGGTCAAAGTCCGATCCTGAGACGACTGGTTTGGAAACTGCATTGACATATGAAAGATTGTCAATAAGTATAGTGCATCAGTTTGACAAACTAAACTGAGAGGATAACACGCTTACCTGTGGACATAGTAACGGAGGTGGAGGCCTTTTGGTCTTTTCGGGATAGTCAAAGATGCCTCCAATAAACCCTTAGGAGATCTCTTGTCTGGAGGGATCCTAAAAAATTCTTCAACCTTGGTTAGAGTGTCTTCAGCAGGTGGGAACAGTTCTCCCCAGTCGATATCTGCATAAAGGCAAAAACAATTACAATTCAGTTTGTCTCAAGAACAGGAAGTCACAAAAGTAAGAATTTAAGTACCTCCCTTGTTCCATTCGCTTGAAACCTCATTTCCTTCTCCAATAGATGCCCTATCAACAAAGAAAAATCTATTTTTCCATCCCCTATCACTAGATGACGTGGTGCTCATTAGGGAACTCCTGCTTGACCTCTTCCTAAAAAGGTATCTTTTGGAACCAAAGGGTTGAAGATCGTACGAATATGCAATTTCATGGAGCCCTAGGTTTAATCCATTCTCTCGGTTCACTTTGATGAGAAAAGCAAAAACTCGCCAAGCCATCGGCATCAGTTGAGCATAAGCAAGTTGGGTCTTTTGGAAGAACTCAGAAACTAACAAGGGAAAAGGGTAGCTGAACCCTAGAAGAAAGGGATACTCGAAAAAACAGATCCATTTGCAGGAAACGTAATCAGACCTAAGATTTACGGAAAAAGGATGAAAAATTGTACCATTTGGGAAGTAGCATTGTTGTTTCATGGACTCTATTTGGGAATCACTGAACAAGCAAGTCTCTTCGTCTGGTTTCGCAAGAAGGTTTTCGCAAACGAAATCATCGAGACTAATTTTTTTGGGACCTTGTGGGGATGGGACACTCTTAGTTTTGGTCGAGGACCACCTGGTCCTACCCATGGTTGACAAAGGAAAGAAAAAAGATAAACAATGGAAGAAGATGAGAAGTGGAGAAATGTTACCTTGAAAGATGAACGGCGCCGTAACAGGGGTGAAAGAGAAGCTTTGAGAAGCTTATTTATCCAAGCGGTTATTAAAAAGAAAAAGGATTCTTTTTTCAAAAAAGTTACTTTTCCAAGCGCTTCTCCCCAACCGTCCATTGACGCCACGTATCCCTAAACCGTCCCATCAAAGCGGGGGCGCGGTTGGGCATTTAATTGGACAGAAAAATATTTTGCCTCTTCAGTTGCCTACATAGCCAAATGTTTTTGGGGACAAATTGTTGTGGGTATTTTTCAGCATGGTTACATCTTCAGTTGATCCTGCATATCAAGATGTCATTCCACTGTAAGTATTGTTTCAATATTTACTTATTTAATATTTCCTAATATATTTATTCTTATTTTCCAGTAATTAAGAGAGAAGAAATGCGGGATATTCTCCAGCACGTTCAACATACCTTCAACGGCTAGGGCGACTTGGTCTCACGGAGGTTGAAAGGATAAGCTTATATCCCGAGATTGTAGGAACCGTATTTGACTCCTTCATACTTATTTATATTTAAGGGGAAATGGAGATGGAACACACTAATGCTCAGACGCACACACACTCTGCGCACGAACTGATTGTAATCCTCTCCATTCTCTTCCAAAGTTGTACTCATAATCATCATAATGAAACTTTTAAGGTTGGAGACCTAACTCCCGGGGTTTTTTCCAAAGTGGTTATCACCTCCAAGGTTTTCCTCGTTAACAAATCGCGGTGTCATTATTTCATTTTCTTACTTTTGTTCCATATAGTCGAATTCCATAGTCCCCTCCTTATTGTTCAATCCACACACTAATCAAAGTTAAGATTCAACTCTATTGTTTTTTCTACCAAAACAGTTGTCTTCTTTCTATGTTAACGTTTATAAAAATAACAATCTCGTTCAAAGATTCTTTCACTCGACTAAGGGTTGAGACGTTTGATGTTCGAATTGCAACCCTTATATTTCTATCGTATTGTAAATTATGCTAGGTCAAAACAATACTCAAGAAATTCATTAAGCAAATAAGAAAAATATGAATCTAGGTTTTCTTGAATTCCGCTAGGTCAACAATTAAACCCAATTAATGAAATAGTGATCTTTAAATAAATTGTCAACGCTAGTGCAATAATCTAAATCAAATAAATTGAATGATAAATATTTCATCAAATAAGAACGAGAAAGTTTGGAAGAATTAAAAATAGATTTAGCATAGAAATTAGACAACTACTACATCCAATCCATGAAAAAGAAGAAATTAGCTACTTATTGTTAGTGTTATGCCCTAGGCCTATAGTTGATAGACTTATATGTTGACATTATTTATTACTATATGAAAAGTTTATTATTTGATTATTATATGTTTTGCATATTTATTTGTAATAATCTCCGTCCCTAATTATCAAGTGAATAATTAGTATAATTGTTAATGGATATTCATATGATGATTATATGCATAGAGATGCACATTGAAATTATGGGTACTTGTTAGTGAACAAGTGACTGGACTTGACCCGTATGAGATTTATGTCATGGTCAAATGTCATAATCAAATCTCATATGGTCACTTCATTTAGTCCCTAGACCTGAGATTATCATGACCTTACATATGATGAAAGTTATGTTTGATTTTAGTCAAACGATATCTTAACACGATATTTATAAAGGCTATCTTTGGCATGATCGGATTCATGATGGGAAGGATGATAAGTCAAGATTGAATTTGTCCCTCGAAAGAGAGATGTTTTGCTTGGGCCCCTCGATGAGTGATAATGATGAAAGTGTATGGCCATACCCCATGCGATTAGATTATCATTATACTCAAGATCGAGAAAGCATTGAACAAATACAAGTTGACGTGGACCATGACTTGTGTTCAATATAACATCGTGAGACAAAGGGAGAAATGGAAGTGTACCATTGGAAACGTGAAATCTTACGTTATATTAATTGGGTAGACATAATGGCTTGCTAGAGTCCGCTTATGTTTTATGAGGGTCGATATGATCGGGCTCATTGCAAACATAATATAATCCTATTGGGTCACACACAACTAGAATGAATTGGTTAAACCAAAGGAAGAAAATTGAGAAGTCCTTATGTGGCAAGAGTCATCGCGCGACATAACTTGCCCATAGTCTGTTAGAGGTCGCGCGACAGGACTTGCCTGAGGCGGTTTACTGACTGTTTCCTAATTCGATTAGGAAACAAATACTAATACTAATGTAGTATAAATATGAGGTCTGTGAACCCTAATAAGCTAGACGAATTTTCTAAGGAAAAATCACAACAAAGGTTTCTCAATATTCTTCTAGGGTTTAAGGATCTAGCAATCCTCAAGAACCGTTCTTGGTTCATTCAAAGGTGTAGATACTACTAGAGGGTCTTCGCTCATACGACGATCAAGGCCTAGAGTTCAAATCTGAAGTTTCATGTTTTTGAAGATCGAAGTTTGTGATTCAAAAATCACATTGATAGATTGTTCGACTAAACATCTAAAATTCTTAATACATAAGAACACGTAATTCATGCATCGCAACAATTAATAAAATCATATTTTAATTTATTAAGAATGAATAATCAATGAATTAATCTAGCATAGCCCTATAAAATTGATTTCCATAAATTTATAGCATCCAGATTAATACATAAACATATCAGATTGTAAACACATTCACAGATTAATAGAATTGTTCAACAAACTGATTCTGCCCAGATTGGGCTGGTTTTGTCGCGTGACAGAGACTCCCAAAGTCCTAATGTGTCGCACGACCTAGAGAGGCCATCAGCCCAACTCTGTCGTGTGACACTGGCAATTAGTGTCGCGTGACACCCGATTACCAGTTTTGCAGATTTGCAGAATTCAATCAATTCTAAATCAAAGAGCAATTAAATCATGCAAACGACTTTTAACAGATTTAATTCAATATCAATAGAACACGATTTAATCATATTATTTCAAAAACAATTAATCTATCGCATACATAACATGCAAAAGAACATATAAACTATTTATATTACTTTTCTAGCATGTTAATCCAAACTTAATGATACGAACGGGGCTCTGATACCACTGTTGAGTTTTATGGGTCCATGCGCAGCGGAATTAAGCATCTAAATAACACAAAAACCAAGAGCCTAGGATCCGTTCTATACAATTAATTTGAATTCCTATGAGATAGAAATAACCAACCTTGAACGCTTTTCGTTCTTGAGCTATCGAACGATTCGATTATGTGATTTCGAATCACAAACTTCGTTCTTTAGATTGCTTAAACTCTAGGCCTTGATCGATCAACGAGCAAAGACCCTCTTTCGGTATCCACACCTTTGAATGAACCAAGAAAAGCTTCTTGAAGATTGCTAGATCTCTTAAACCTATGAAGAATATTGAGAGTATATGTTGTGATTTTCTTTTCAGAAATTCGGCTAGCTTTTTAGGGCTGACAGACTGTTATATTTATACTACTTTAGTATCAATATTTGTTTCCTAATCAAATTAGGAAACCAGTCCGAAAATACCTCTGTGGTCTTAGAGTGTCGCACGACCAGACGAGTCCCATGGACTAGTTCTGTCGCGCGATACATTAAGTCACATCAGGTTTCTCACAATCATTCTTCCTCTGGTTTATTCAATTCATTCTAGTTGTGTGTGACCCAATAGGATTACATTATGTTGGCAATGAGTCCGATCATATCGTCCCTCATAAGACATAAGCGGACTCTAGCAAGCCATTATGTCTACCCAAATAATGTAACGTAAGAGTTCACGTTTCCAATGGTACACTTCCATTTCTCCCTTTGTCTCACGATGTTATATTGAACACAAGTCATGGTCCTCGTTAACTTGTCTTTGTTCAATGCTTTCTCGATTCCGAGTATAATGATAATTCCAATCACATAGGGGTATGGCCATACACTTTCATCATTATCACTCATCGAGGGGCCCAAGCAAAACATCTCTCTTTCGAGGCACAAATTCCATCTTGACTTATCATCCTACCCATCATGAATTCGATCATGCCAAAGATAGCCTTTATAGATATCATGTTAAGATATCGTTTGGCTAAAATCAAACATAACTTGCATCATATGTAAGGTCATGATAATCTCAGGTCTAGGGACTAAATAAAGTGACCATATGAGATTTAATTATGACATTTGACCATGACATAAATCTCATACGGGTCAAGTCCAGTCACTTGTTCTCTAACAAGTACCCATAAATTTAATGTGCATCTCTATGCATATAATCATCATATGATTATCCGTTAACATTTATACTAATTATTCTCTTAATAATTAGGGACAAAGATTATTATAAAGAAATATGTAAAACATATAATAATCAAATAATAAACTTCTCATATAATAATAAATAATGTCAACACATAAGTCTATCAACTATAGGCCTAGGGCATAACACTAACAGTCTCCCACTTGCACTAGGCCCAATCTCCCATGTATCGAATACCCATGGACCTAACATGACCATCATGCTTAGCTTGCGGGAGAGCCTTAGTTAATGGGTCCGCCACGTTGTCATCAGTGTCTACTCTGCATATCTTTACGTCTTCCCTTTCACATATCTCTCAGATAATGTGGAAATGTCGAAGTATGTGTTTGGATCTCTGGTGTGACCTTGGTTCCTTTGCTTGTGCAATGGCACCATTGTTGTCACAGTAAAGTTCAATAGGATCTTTGATGCTTGGAACGACTTCCAAATCACTAATGAACTTTTTGATCCAAACGGCTTCCTTTGCTGCATCAGATGCCGCTATGTACTCAGCTTTGGTTGTAGAATCAGCGACGGTACTTTGCTTGGAACTTTTCCAACTCACAGTGCCTCCATTCAGAGTAAACAAAAATCCAGACTGTGATCTGAAATCATCCTTGTCGGTTTGGAAGCTAGCATCTGTGTAGCCTTTCACTAAAAGATCTTCTTCCATTCCTCCAAAGACCAAGAATACATCCTTAGTTCATCATAAGTACTTGAGGATATTCTTGACTGCTATCCAATGGGGTTCGCTGGGATCCGATTGGTACCTACTCGTTATGCTTTGAGCACACGAGACATCGGGTCTAAGACATAACATAGCATACATGATAGACCCAATTGCCGAAGCATATGGAATACCATTCATTCTCTTTCGCTCATCATTAGTCTTAGGACTTTGAGTCTTGCTAAGAGATATACCATGCAACATTGGCAAGTTTCCTCTTTTAGAATTTTCCATTTGGAATCTTATAAGAACCTTGTTAATATAAGTACTTTGACTTAAACCAATCATCCTCTTGGATCTATCTCTATAGATCTTGATACCAAGGATATATGCAGCTTCGCCCATATCTTTCATTGAAAAGCACTTTCCCAACCAAGACTTGACAGTCTGTAGTGAGGAATGTCATTTCCAATGAGTAAGATATCGTCGACATAAACACTAAAAATAGTGCTACGCTCCCACTAATTTTCTTGTATACACAAGGTTCATCTTCGTTTTTGATAAAGCCAAACTCCTTGATTGCTTCATCAAAACGTAGATTCCAACTCCTAGAAGCTTGCTCCAATCCATAAATGGATTTCTGCAACTTACACACCTTGTTAGAATTTTCTGGGCTGACAAAACCTTCAGGTTGTATCATGTATACATCCTTAAGTAACTTCCCATTAAGGAAAGCTGTCTTGACATCCATTTTCCATATCTCATAGTCATAATATGCGGCTATGGCAATTAAAATTCTAATAGACTTAAGCATGGCTACAGGAGAAAAGGTTTCATAAAAGTCGATGCCATGAATCTGCCTGTATCCCTTAGCTACAAGCCTAGCCTTATAGGTGTGCACCTTCCCATCCATGTCGGTCTTCTTCTTAAAAACCCATTTGCACCCTATGGTTTTTACACCTTCGGGTGGATCAATCAAGTTCCAAACTTGATTATCAGCCATGAATTGTAACTCGGATTTCATGGCTTCTTGCCATTTTTCCGAATCAGGAGCAGACATCGCCTCTTGATAGCAAGTAGGTTCATCGTTTTCGATTAGCTCCACTTCATCACTTTCCGTAACGAGAAATCCATATCTCTCGGGTTCGGATCATGACATACCACTTCGGCGAAGAACTTGTGCATCTTGAACCAGTTCCACAACTACTTGTGAACTTGGTTCAGTCTCTCTACCATAGGTTCAATGTTGTTTTTGGGTTCTCGAATTTCTTCGAGATCTATTTTACTCCCACTGGTTCCTATGCGAAGAAAATCCTTTTCTAAGAAAGTACCATTTCGAGCAACAAACACTTTGTTCTCGTTTCGGTTGTAGAAATAGTATCCTTTGGTTTCCTTAGGATAACCCACGAAAACACATTTATCAGACTTAGGTGCTAGCTTGTCAGAAGTTAACTTCTTGACATATGCATCGCAACCCCAAATCTTCATGAAAGACAAACTAGGTTTTCTTCCATGCCACATCTCATATGGGGTCTTTTGAACCGATTTAGTATGAACTCTGTTTATAGTGAAAGCAGTAGTTTCTAGTGCATGTCCCCAAAAGGATAAAGGAAGCTCAACTTGACTCATCATAGAACGAACCATGTCCAACAAGGTTCTATTCCTCCTTTCAGACACACCATTCCATTGTAGTGTTCTGGGTGGGAGAGAGTTCTGAAACGATTCCACAACTCTTAAGATGATTGTCAAATTCATGGCTCAAATATTCACCACCTCGATCATATAGAAGTACTTTAATAGTTTTGCCAAGTTGGTTTTGCACCTCATTTTGAAATATTCGAAATATCTCAAACGATTCACTTTTATGTTTCATTAGATAAACATATCCAAATTTACTATAATCATCAGTGAATGTTATGAAGTATCGAAATCCTCCCCTAGCATCGCTACTCATAGGCCCACATACATCGGTATGTATAAGTCCTAATAAGTCACCTGCCCTTTCACCAGTTTTGGTAAATGGGTCCTTGGTCATCTTGCCAAGTAAACAAGATTCGCATGTCTCATATGATTCATAATCATGTAATTCTAAAAATCCATCTTTGTGGAGTTTAGAAATGCATTTCTCATTTATATGGCCAAGACGACAATGCCATAAGTAAGTGTGGTTTACATCATTGGGTTTAGATTTCTTGTTAATGTTATAGACATCATTATCACGATTTTCAACATCAAGGATATAAAGGCCATTAAATGAAATAGCAGTACAATAATGCATATCACTCTTGTAAATGGAAACTTCTTATCACATATAAGAAAATTAAATCCTTCATTATCCAAACATGAAATCGAAATAATATTCCTACTTAAAGCTGGAACGTAATAACAATTGTTCAAAACAAGTATTATTCCACTAGGCAAAGTAACTTCATAAGTTCCTACGGCTAATGCAGCAACTCTTGCTCCATTCCCCACACGTAGGTCCACTTCACCTTCCTTAAGCATCCTTCTGTTCTTTAGACCCTTCACATTTAGACAAATGTGAGTTCCACATCCGGTATCCAATACCCAAGAACTAGAAGTAGATAGAAATATATCTATAACAAAGATACCTGAAGATGAAGCAACACCTTTGCCCTTCTTCAGTGCTTCCTTGTATTTTATCCAGTTTCTCCTCCAATGTCCAATCTCATTGCAATGGAAGCAGACTGCGTCCTCTTGGGACTTGGGCTTAGCCTCTTTAGGCTTGGTAACCTCTTTGGGTTTGGCAACATTTGCCTTAGGATTAGCAACCTTTGCCTTTCCTTTACCCTTGAAACCCTTCCCCTTGTTAACCATCAGCACTTGATCAGTTTTCTTCTTGACAATATTGGTTTCCGCAGTGTTCAACATTTGAACTAACTCGGAAAGGTTTTTATTCATGCCTCCCATGTTATAGTGCATTATGAAATTACTAAAACTTTTGGGCAATGAATTCAATATTATGTCGGTAGCCAACTCTTGGCTAATTGGAAAACCGAGCCTTTCAAGATGCTCAATGTGGCCCTTCAACTTAAGAGCATGGGGACCAACAGCTTGTCCTTCACTCATCTTGCATGAGGTCAAGACCTTAACTGTGTTATACCTTTCTTGCCTAGCTTGTACTTGGAACATTTCCATCAGTCGATTGTTTAGATCAACTGTCCCCAAGTGCTCAAGATCCTTCTGAAGGTTCTTGCACATGGCGGAGAGCATGAGGCATCCAACATCTGTAGAGTCATGCTTGTGCTTCAGATATTGATCCTTCACTGCCCTAGTAGCATTGGCAGCAGGTTCAGGTGGAATAGGTTCCTCGAGAACGTACAGTTTTTCCTCTTGCCTGAGAACAATTCTCACGCTACGGATCCAATCCATATAGTTTGTACCATTCTCTTCCAACTTCTCCTTCTCAAGGAGAGATCGCAGTGACAGATGATTATTGTTTGATGCCATTTATTCTACAAAAAGATATACATAAAATATGAAAACATATAAGTAAACATATCATATGAGAAATATAATGCATTTACATAAAATGCTCCCACTAAACTATACACCTTCCAATGCAAATAAGCATAATATACATTTAATAGGCTAAGATCCAACTTTAATTTAATTTCAAGTTTGCTATGGCAAACCGATCAAAACTAAATTAATTAGGTAGAAACATCAATCATATCACATATATGACTCTTAGATCTTTTATGAGATTTATTCAAGACATCATATGTCTAGGCATATTTTAATCTCATCTTATGCCTTGGGTCCAAAACCATTTTGATAACCCAATTAAGTTCATTCACTTTAAACGTATAGGAACCACCATTTCCTCATCTTGCTCGCAGATGAATAGAATCAAAGTACCTTGCTATGGCAAGCCCACCCAAAACTATCCGAATGGTCTCAAGTGTTTTAATCATGAATTGGCATAAAGAACTTAAAAGTTAAATGAAGGTTCTTTAAAGTAGATTATAAGCATATCAGCAAAGATAGTCATAACTGTGCACCAGGTAAGTTCCCAGGAAGATAGGTGAGCCACGAGGACTACTTAAGTACCAAATCTCTCCTTCGACAGAACTTTCCTAGACATGCACAATCAGAAATCAGCTCTGATTTTGCAACATAATCAATACCTTTTATAAACAATCAATTTCCTTTTAGACTTTGCGTAATATGACTTGTTTCTATAAACAATCATAAACCAAAATCTTAACGTTTCAATCTAAACATTCAGGAAATCATAATACAATGTTTCAACTAAACATCTAAAATTCTTAATACATAAGAACACATAATTCATGCATCGCAATAATTAATAAAATCATATTTCAATTAATTAAGCATGCATAATCAATGAATTAATCTAGCATAGCCCTATAAAATTGATTTCCATAAATTTATAGCATCCAGATTAAAACATAAACAAATCAGATTGTAAACACATTCACAGATTAATAGGATTGTTCAACAAACTGATTCTGCCCATATTGGGCTTGTTTTGTCATGTGACAGAGACTCCCAGAGTCCTAATGTGTCTGACACTGGCAAGTAGTGTCGCGTGACACCCGATTACCAGTTTTGTAGATTTGTAGAATTCAATCAATTCTAAATCACAGAGCAATTAAATCATGCAAACGACTTTTAACAGATTTAATTCAATATCAATAGAACACGATTTAAGCATATTGTTTCAAAAACAATTAATCTATCGCATACATAACATGCAAAAGAACATATAAACGATTTATATTACTTTTCTAGCATGTTAATCCAAACTTAATAATACGAACGGGACTCTGATACCACTGTTGGGTTTTATGGGTCCATGCGCAGCGAAATTAAGCATCTAAATAACACAAAACCCAAGATCCTAGGATCCGTTCTATACAATTAATTTGAATTCCTATGAGATAGAAATAACCAACCTTGAACGCTTTCCGTTCTTGAGCTATCGAACGATTTGATTATGTGATTTCGAATCACAAACTTCGTTCTTCAGATTGCTTGAACTCTAGGCCTTGATCGATCAATGAGCGAAGCCCTCTTTCGGTATCCACACCTTTGAATGAACCAAGAAAAGCTTCTTGAAGATTGCAAGATCTCTTAAACCTATGAAGAATATTGAGAGTATATGTTGTGATTTTCTTTTCAGAAATTTGGCTAGCTTTTTAGGGCTGATAGACTGTTATATTTATACTACTTTAGTATCAATATTTGTTTCCTAATCAAATTAGGAAACCAGTCCGAAAATACCTCTGTGGTCTTAGAGTGTCGCACGACCAGACGAGTCCCATGGACTAGTTCTGTCGCACGATACATTAAGTCACATCAGGTTTCTCACAATCATTCTTCCTCTGGTTTATTCAATTCATTCTAGTTGTGTGTGACCCAATAGGATTACATTATGTTGCAATGAGTCCGATCATATCGTTCCTCATAAGACATAAGCGGACTCTAGCAAGCCATTATGTCTATCCAAATAATGTAACGTAAGAGTTCACATTTCCAATGGTACACTTCCATTTATCCCTTTGTCTCACGATGTTATATTGAACACAAGTCATGGTCCTCGTCAACTTGTCTTTGTTCAATGCTTTCTCGATTCCGAGTATAATGATAATTCCAATCACATTGGGGTATGGCCATACACTTTCATCATTATCACTCATCGTGGGGCCTAAGCAAAACATCTCTCTTTTGAGGGACAAATTCCATCTTGACTTATCATCCTTCCCATCATGAATCCGATCATGCCAATGATAGCCTTTATAGATATCGTGTTAAGATATCGTTTGGCTAAAATCAAACATATCTTTCATCATATGTAAGGTCATGATAATCTCAGGTCTAGGGACTAAATGAAGTGACCATATGAGATTTAATTATGACATTTGACCATGACATAAATCTCATACGAGTCAAGTCCAGTCACTTGTTCTCTAACAAGTACCCATAAATTTAATGTGCATCTCTATGCATATAATCATCATATGATTATCCATTAACATTTATACTAATTATTCTCTTAATAATTAGGGACGGAGATTATTATAAACAAATATGCAAAACATATAATAATCAAATAATAAACTTCTCATATAATAATAAATAATGTCAACACATAAGTCTATCAACTATAGGCCTAGGGTATAACACTAACAATAGAAATTCAATTTAATTGTATAAAACGGATCTTAGGGCTCTTGGATTTAGTGTTATTTAGATGCTAATTCCGCTGCACATGGACCCATAAAACTCAACAGTGGTATCAGAGCCCCGTTCGTATGGTTAAGTTTGAATTAACATGCTAGAATGTTTATATAAATTGTTTATATGTTCGTTACATGTTTTTGTATGCGGTAGAATTTTGATTGTTTATGTGAAACAATGTGAAAATCGTTTTCTGATTATGTTGAATTAAATCTGTTAAAAGGTTGTTTTATATGATTTAATTGCTTTATGATTGGAATTGATTGAAGTTTGGAAAATCTGCAAGTTGGCTTCTGTCACGCGACAGTGTTGGCCATGGCAACTCAATGTCATGCGACAGAGTTGGCCATGGGCAGTCAGATGGCCTCGTCTGGTCGCGCGACAGATCAGGCTTTCTGGAAGCTTATGTCACGCGTCAGACTTTGCCTGATCTGGGCAGAATCAGTTTGTTAATTTTTCTTGGTAATCTGTGATTATGTTTATAATCTGATATGTTTCTGATTTAATCTAGTTGCTATAAATTTCTGGAAATTAAATTTATAGGGATATGCTAGATTAATTCATTGTTTATGCATGCTTAATTAATTTAAATGTGATTTTATTAATTATTGCGACGCATGAATTATATGTTCTTATGTGTTAAGAGCTTTGTTAGATGTTTAGTTGAAACATTGAATTGTAATATCCTGAATGTTTAAGTTAAAACATTAAAATTTTGGTTTTCTGATTGTTTATGAGAAACAAGTCAGTTTACGCAAAATTTGAAGGAATCTAATTGTTTGTGAGAAACAAGTCAGTATACAAAGTACTGATTATGTTGGAAATCAGAGCTGGTATTTTAATTGTGCATGTCTAGGAGAGTTTTGTCGAAGGAGAGATTTGGTACTTAAGTAGTCCTTGTGGCTCACCTATCTTCCTTGAAATTTATCTGGTGCGCGATTATGATTATATTTGCTGATATGCTTATAATCTGCTTTAAAGAACCTTCGTTTAACTTTTAAGTTCTTTATGCCAATCCATGATTAAAACACTTGAGACCACTCGGATAGTTTTGGGTGGGCTTGCCATAGCAAGGTACTTTGATTCTATTCATTTGCGAGCAAGATGAGGAAATGGTGGTTCCTATACGTTTAAAGTGGATGAACTTAATTGGGTTATCAAAATGGTTTTGGACCCAAGGCATAAGATGAGATTAAAATATGCTTAGACATATGATGTATTAAATAAATTTCATAAAAGATCTAAGAGTCATATATGTGATATGATTGATGTTTCTACCTAATTAATTTAGTTTTGAGCGGTTTGCCATAGCAAACTTGAAATTAAATTAAAGTTGGATCTTAGCCCATTAAATGTATATTATGCTTATTTGCATTGGAAGGTGTATAATTTAGTAGGAGCATTTATTTTCATGTAAATGCATTATACTTCTCATATAATATGTTTGCTTATATGTGTTCATATTTTATGTACTCCCTCTGTCCCGCTACAAATCACACACTTTCCTCATTGGGCGTCCCGCTACAAATCGCACACTTCCTAAAATGGCAAAGAATCTTTACTATTCCCTCCACTCATTCTCTCTCCTACGTTATTTTAATACTCACAACACCATTATAATTTACTATTCCCTCCACTCATTCTCTCTCCTATTTTACTTTTACACTCACAACATTTATATCATTATTTTTTTTCCTTAATCCACGCGTAAACAGTAACTGTCTCATTTGTAGCTGGACGGAGGGAGTATATCTTTTTGTAAAATAAATGGCATCAAACAATAATCATCTGTCACTGCGATCTATCCTTGAGAAGGAAAAGTTGGAAGAGAATGGTACAAACTATATGGATTGGATCCGTAGCGTGAGAATTGTTCTCAGGCAAGAAGAAAAACTATACATTCTCGAGGAACCTGTTCCACCTGAACCTGCTGCCAATGCTACTAGGGTAGTGAAGGATCAATATCTGAAGCATAAGCGTGATGCTAGTGATGTTGGTTGCCTCATGCTCTCCGCCATGTGCAAGAGCCTTCAGAAGGATCTTGAGCACTTGGGGACAGTTGATCTAAACAATCGACTGATGGAAATGTTTCAAGTTCAAGCAAGGCAAGAAAGGTATAACACAGTTAAATCCCTAACCTCATGCAAGATGAGTGAAGGACAAGCTGTTGGTCCCCATGCTCTAAAGATCAAGGGCCACATCGAGCATCTTGAGAGGCTCGGTTTTCCAATTAGCTAAGAGTTGGCTACTGACATGATATTGAATTCATTGCCCGAAGGTTTTAGTAATATCATAATGAACTATGACATGGGGGGCATGAATAAGAACCTTTCCGAGCTAATTCAAATGTTGAACACTGCGGAAACCAATATCGTCAAAAAGAAAACCGATCAAGTGTTGATGGTTAACAAAGGGAAAGGTTTCAAGGGTAAAGGAAAGGCAAAAGTTGCTAATCCTAAGCCAAGTGTTGCCAAACCCAAAGAGGCTTCCAAGCCTAAAAAGGCTAAGACCAAGTCCCAAGAGGACGCAGTCTGCTTACATTGCAATGAGATTGGACATTGGAGGAGAAACTGCTTAAAATACAAGGAAGCACTGAAGAAGAGCAAAGGTGTTGCTTTGACTTCAGGTATCTTTGTTATAGATATATTCCTATCTACTTCTAGTTCTTGGGTATTGGATACCGGATGTGGATCTCACATTTGCTTAAATGTGCAGGGTCTAAAGAACAGAAGGATGCTTGAAGATGGTGAAGTGGACCTACGTGTGGGAAATGGAGCAAGAGTTGCTGCATTAGCCGTAGGAATGAAGTTACTTTACCTAGTGGACTAATACTTGTTTTGAACAATTGTTATTACGTTCCAGCTTTAAGTAGGAATATTATTTCGATTTCAAGTTTGGATAATGAAGGTTTTAATATTCTTATATGTGATAAGAAGTTTTCTATTTACAAGAGTGATATGCATTATTAAACTGCTATTTCATTCAATGGCCTCTATATCCTTGATGTTGAAAATCGTGATAATGATGTCTATAACATTAACAAGAAATCTAAACCCAATGATGTAAACCACACTTACTTATGGCATTGTCGTCTTGGCCATATAAATGAGAAACGCATTTCGAAACTCCATAAAGATGAATTTTTAGACTCACATGATTATGAATCATATGAGACATGCGAATCTTGTTTACTTGGCAAGATGACCAAGGACCCATTTACCAAAACTGGTGAAAGGGCGGGCGACTTATTAGGCCTCATACATACTGATGTCTGTGGACCTATGACTCTATGAGTAGCAATGTTAGGGGAGGATTTCAGTACTTCATAACATTCACTGATGATTATAGTAGATTTGGATATGTTTATCTAATGAAACATAAAAGTGAATCGTTTGAGATATTTCGAATATTTCAAAATGAGGTGCAAAACCAACTTGGCAAAACTATTAAAGTACTTTGATCCGATCGAGGTGGTGAATATTTGAGCCAAGAATTTGACAGTCATCTTAAGAGTTGTGGAATCGTTTCAGAACTCTCTCAACCCGGAACATCACAATGGAATGGTGTGTCTGAAAGGAGGAATAGAACTTTCTTGGACATGGTTCGTTCAATGATGAGTCAAGTTGAGCTTCCTTTATCCTTTTAGGGACATGCACTAGAAACTGCTGCTTTCACTATAAACAGAGTTCCTACCAAATTAGTTCAAGAGACCCCATATGAGATGTGGCATGGAAGAAAACCCAGTTTGTCTTTCATGAAGATTTGGGGTTGTGATGCATATGTCAAGAAGTTAACTTCTGACAAGCTAGCACCTAAGTCTGACAAATGTGTTTTCGTGGGTTATCCTAAGGAAACTAAAGGTTACTATTTCTACAATCGAAACGAGAACAAAGTATTTGTTGCTCGAAATGGTACCTTCTTAGAAAATGAGTTTCTTTGCAAAGGAACCAGTGGGAGTAAAATAGATCTCGAAGAAATTCGAGAACCCGAAAACAACATTGAACCAATGGTAGAAACTGAACCAAGTTCACAAGGAGTTGTGGAACCGGTTCAAGATCCACAAGTCCTTCACAGAAGTGGTAGGTCACGATCCGAACCTGAGAGATATGGATTTCTCGTTACGGAAAGTGACGAAGTGGAGTTAATCGAAAACGATGAACCTATTTGCTATCAAGAAGCGATGTCTTCTCCTGATTCGGAAAAATGGCAAGAGGCCATGAAGTCCGAATTACAATCCATGGCTGATAATCAAGTTTGGAACTTGATTGATCCACCCGAAGGTGTAAAAAAACATAGGGTGCAAATGGGTCTTCAAGAAAAAGATCGACATGGATGGGAAGGTGCACACCTATAATGGTAGGCTAGTATCTAAGGGATATAGGCAGATTCATGCTATCGACTATGATGAAACCTTTTCGCCTGTAGCTATGCTCAAGTCTATTAGAATTTTAATTGCCATAGCCGCATATTATGACTATGAGATATGGCAAATGGATGTCAAGACAGCTTTCCTAAATGGGAAGTTACTTGAGGATTGTATACATGATACAACCTGAAGGTTTTGTCAGTTCAGAAAATTCTAATAAGGTGTGTAAGTTGCAGAGATCCATTTATGGATTGAAGCAAGCTTCTAGGAGTTGGAATCTACGTTTTGACGAAGCAATCAAAGAGTTTGGCTTTATCAAGAACGAAGATGAACCTTGTGTATACAAGAAAATTAGTGGGAGCGTAGCACTATTTCTAGTGTTGTATGTTGACGATATCTTACTCATTGGAAATGACATTTCTGCACTACAGACTGTCAAGTCTTGGTTGGGAAAGTGCTTTTCAATGAAAGATATGGGCGAAACTGCATATATCCTTGGTATCAAGATCTATAGAGATAGATCTAAAAGGATGATTGGTTTAAGTCAAAGTACTTACATTGACAAGGTTCTTAGAATATTCCAAATGGAAAATTCTAAAAGAGGAAACTTGCCAATGTTGCATGGTGTATCTCTTAGCAAGACTCAAAGTCCTAAGACTAATGATGAGCGAAAGAGAATGAATGGTATTTCATATGCTTCGGCAATTGGGTCTATCATGTATGCTATGTTATGTACTAGACCCGATGTCTCGTGTGCTCTAAGCATGACGAGTAGGTACCAATCGGATCCCGGCAAACCACATTGGATAGCAGTCAAGAATATCCTCAAGTACTTACGAAGAACTAAGGATGTATTCTTGGTCTTTGGAGGAATGGAATAAGATCTTGTTGTAAAAGGTTACACAGATGCTAGCTTCCAAACCGACAAAGTTGATTACAGATCGCAGACAGGATTTTTGTTTACGCTGAATGGAGGCACTGTCAGTTGGAAAAGTTCCAAGCAAAGTACCGTCGCTGATTCTACAACCGAAGCTGAGTACATAGCAGCATCTGATGCAGCTAAGGAAGATGTTTGGATCAAAAAGTTCATTAGTGATTTGGAAGTCGTTCCAAGTATCAATGATCCTATTGAACTTTACTGTGACAATAATGGTGCCATTGCACAAGCAAAGGAACCAAGGTCACATCAGAGATCCAAACACATACTTCGACGTTTCCACATTATCCGAGAGATATGTGAAAGGGAAGACATAAAGATATGCAGAGTAGACACTGATGACAACGTGGTAGACCCATTAACTAAGGTTCTCCCGCAAGCTAAGCATGATGGTCATGTTAGGTCCATAGGTATTCGTTACATGGGAGATTGGGCCTAGTGCAAGTGGGAGACTGTTAGTGTGATGCCCTAGGCCTATAGTTGATAGACTTATATGTTGACATTATTTATTATTATATGAAAAGTTTATTATTTGATTATTATATGTTTTGCATATTTATTTGTAATAATCTCCATCCCTAATTATTAAGTGAATAATTAGTATAATTGTTAATGGATAATCATATGATGATTATATGCATAGAGATGCACATTGAAATTATGGGTACTTGTTAGTGAACAAGTGACTGGACTTGACCCGTATGAGATTTATGTCATGGTCAAATGTCATAATTAAATCTCATATGGTCACTTCATTTTAGTCCACTAGACACTGAGATTATCATGACCTTACATATGATGAAAGTTATGTTTGATTTTAGTCAAACGATATCTTAACACGATAATTATAAAGGCTATCTTTGGCATGATCAGATTCATGATGGGAAGGATGATAAGTCAAGATGAATTTTGTCCCTCGAAAGAGAGATGTTTTGCTTGGGCCCCTCGATGAGTGATAATAATGAAAGTGTATGGCCATACCCCAATGCGATTGGATTATCCTTATACTCAAGATCGAGAAAGCATTGAACAAATACAAGTTGATGTGGACCATGGCTTGTGTTCAATATAGCATCGTGAGACAAAGGGAGAAATGGAAGTGTATCATTGGAAACGTGAACTCTTACGTTATATTAATTGGGTAGACATAATGTCTTGCTAGAGTCCGCTTATGTTTTACGAGGGTCGATATGTGATGGACGAAAATCCACTGTGTAATAAATTACCTTGCAAGTACAAGTTACCGAAGTAGCATTACAAGTAAGGGTCGAACCACAGAGACTTGAGTGTTTCAACAAGTTGATTCAATTAATGCAGAAGGTAACAAAAGGGGGGGTTTGATTTTGAAAGATTTAACTTAAAATAAATGCAAAGAAAACAACTAATGATTACGGATCGTAAAATTAAACTAATAGGGAATTCAAATTTCACTAAGAGATTCACGGATTGGTCTTTCACAAAACAATCACTCTATTCCATTTAACAAAGCCATCAATATTCATTCTAGGGTTCATTCACAAAATCATGAGTTGGGACGGTTTGGTGTGCGATTTGCAACTCAAGTATTCTTCTTTTGTTATACTTCCAGTTACGTAGGTATAACAATCAAAGAACTCATGAAGAACCAAGGAATATAGGAACCTAAATCAATTGAATTCAGTTACGTCCTCAATTAGGTTTAAATAGTAAAATAGAGGTCATGTACCTATGCCCGAGTTATCGTAGCAATATATACCCACAAGTTCTAGGGCCAAAAATATCTTAGCATAAGTTTGAAACCCTAGAACATATTAAAGCTATTTTTCTATTCTAGAAAGAAATTGAATTAATAATTAAAACATCATGGCATAGATATCATGTATTGCTACAACCAATCCACAAATCAAAAGAAAATTAGCTACTCGTGCTAACACTAAGAATTACAATAATCAAAAGAAGAGACATAAACCTGGACCTAATGATTGAAGACAAGAAACTCTTCCCAATCCTTCAAAACGTGAATGCCAAAAGAAAATCAAGCCTAAAAAAATTGTTTTCTGCAGTTCCCTATTTAAGCTGGGAAAGAAAGGGTGTCAATTTTTGGCAAGGCATGAAATCCTCCGTAAATAAAGGAAAATGAATATTTTGAAATCGGGACATGGGCGGTCGCCCACCTTGCCCTGGGCGGTCGCCCATGTATACAGCGGCTTGGGGTCTTCAGCCTTCATCATGCCTGGGCGGTCGCCCATGTTGACCTGTGTGGTCGCTCATGGCTTTGAAACTCCAGCTTGGACGGTCGCCCATCTGGCCCTTGGGCGGTCGCCCATAACAACAGTGATTCCATGGCTTTGTTTCTTCTGACTTTCTCTAAAATTACTCCAAAGTCCTTGTGGTTCCAAATTTCACCGTAATTGATCTTTATTTCACACCTTCCCGCAGTTTAACCCTGTACTTAACAAACTCCAAAACATTGATTAAAACACGACAAAACTCGGGAAATTGAACTCAAAGTAAGTGAGAAAGTATATAAAATGGGTGTGTAAAAAAACATCCATCATATACCCCCAAACTAACCTTTTGCTCGTCCCCGAGTAAAACAAAATATGAAACTAAACTACCTAACAAAAATTAACTAAACAACTAAAAGAAATATTTTTGGGATGTTCCATTCACCATGGGAAATTTTGTTGGCCAAACAAGTCTCAGATCCTTACACCAAATAGTCACGAATGTTCTATCATGAATATTGAATTAAAGTTACATTAAAGCAAAAACCACAATTTTCCACCGCGGCCTGAATGATGAAGTGATGCATGGTAGCTCATTGTCACACTCTAAGATTGTTTATGGATTCACTAAATGTTGCTCTAACATAATATGTATCAAATACAATCATAAAAGGACACTCATATGCATGTTTACACGATTGTCAACCCGGCTAATCGATAATGAATAGAAAGATATGGCTTTAAGTGTTATTTGTGCGAAGGATCGCATGGCTAGGTTCACGGTTACAAACGAAGGTAAGGACATACAAAATAAGAAAGTGAAACTAAGAAGCCTTCTTTTTACATGTACAACCTCACTACAATGATTCGCTCCGCTCACCTTTTACTTCCCACTGTGCCAACCCCCAAACTAAAACTTTTCATACATGAATAAACATGGGGTTGAGCACATTCCCCTGTTTTCTGTGGCCTTGTCTACTTTCCAGCTTTTGACACAATGGAGGGGCAAAAAAAAACATTTTTATTATTTTTATATATATATTTTTTGCTGCCCCTCTTCATTGCATTTCACACCCATTTCTATTTACTTTGACCACAATTTATACATTCAATTCTAATCACCTAAACTCAACCCATATTCCCAATCATTCCTTAGTTCACTTTCCAATAAAGATAAGGCATCCTAGCACTAAGTGAAAGAGGTAGGGAAAAAGGCATCAACTGAAGGCGAATGACGGGCTCAGTGTTTCATTCTTATTAACAGCTCAAAAGGGGTTCTAGTGGTAAATTTTATTTACTGGGTTCGAGAGTCCAAGGTACACAAAAGGGTTGAAAAAATTTAGCCATATGTAACAAAATAGCCTAATGGCGTGTTATTGACAATCACGCAAACAATGTTCTAGGGACCCCGAGAATGCACAAGTGATCCCATAAAGGGCACCTAGAGTGACAACAATAATCAATGATAAATGGAAGTGAGAGGTGGTGCAATCATAGTTTATTGTTTCAATGTAACTCTAATTCCCACATCCAAGACAACACCAGTGATTAACAAACAACACTCAATCATCACAGACTTTGGCCAACTCATCCCAAAATAAAGAGAACAAATTTTAATTTTTTTTTACAAAAACTGGAAATAAAAACTGAAAATCCTACTCTAGCATGGTGATAAACAAGCACTAACAACAAAAACTGGAAATAAAAACTCAAAATCCTACTCTAGCATGGTGATAAACAAGCACTAACAAGGATACCCCACCCCCAAACTAAAAACTTTCATTGTCCCTAATGAAAGGAACAAAAAGCACAATAAAAGAACAAAGGGTTAGGGATACCTCCAACCAAGACTCAGCGGTAGTAATGGTCCCAAGGACCAAACGAGTCTTCTTCTTTATTCTTTATTCTTCTTCTTCTTTGCTCATCCCTAGAGGACCACCCCATCATCTCCTGTGGGTCCCGATGCTGCGGGGGGTGATATGGAATATGCTGCGGCGACGGAGGAGGTGGAAGTCTATCCCTTATCTCAGAAAACATAGCCGTCTGCTCGTCTTCCATTCGCTGCCTCCACATACTAGCAGCGTACAAGTCCTAAGTAACCCGCGAATGCACCTGCCGCTGACTTTCTTCCAAACCCATCAATCTCTGATTAAAACCATCAAACTGGCCTCGCAACTCCCCAATATCCCCTGCCAAAGCATCCATGTGGCCCGCCATATAATATGCGGCCTCTGTAGGGGTGAACTCCTGTTCCTCCATCTCCTCATCAACAATTCTCTCTCTCCTCCCTCTCGATGACCCTTCACCTGGCTGCAAAGTGTGCCCTTTATTTGTGAGGGTCTTTTTACTCACGGCAGTCCCAACTGAAATAATGTCCCTCACAATCCGAAGACGGGTAAAATTGACCCCCGCTCTCTCAATCAGTCCAGAAATCAACAACGGAAAATTTAAATTACACCTGCCCATACCATTGTATGTGTTCACCATCTCCATAGAAATTGTCAACCCGGTGTTGAAATTCTGCCCGATTAACACGACATTCATCAAAAGGGCTCTCCTCCAATGCACATCCCCATAATGAGATGTGGGCATAATGCGCTCGCAGATAAACCGGTGCAAAGCCCGCATCCTAAAATCCAAATCCCGGGCTTTTTTCACATTCCCATTCCTCAAAAATGTCAAATCGATATCCACAAAATATGGGGCTAACCTATCAAGATTCCCCGCCACATTTCTCTCCATAATCTGAGCATTGGCATAATAGGCACATGCATCATCCTCATATGCATTTGCATAGAATTCCCTCACTAACAATGCTGACCCTTGATTCTCCTGTCGTCTCGCCAAGTTACCCCACCCATACCGTTGAAAAATGTCTTCCAAATTAAGCTCCTCAGGCTTGAATTCATTCTCAGTTGCAAAGGCTTTATTCTCATATTTATCAAAAAATATTTTTGCCTTACTACCCACAAACTTAGTTGCATCAAAGACAACTTCCTGGACAAGGGGATTTCTTTGCCTTGGCATTTTGTTTCAAAACCCACAAGCAACTCGCAAAAAGAAGGCACTAAAGAAGAAGAGTGAAATCTTACTTGCCGGAAAGTTCACCGGAACAGTCACCGGAGATGGCCGGAATTTCGCCGGAATTTTTTTAGAAGATGACCGGAGAAAGAAAATGCACACCTTGTGCAAAGCTTTTACCTTGAGCTTCAACTCCAACCCTTGCAAATCCTTGCTAATGTTCTCACAACTCCTTGCTCAATAATGAAGATTTTGGGTTTCTCTCTTGGTTTTGAGGGGTAAGGGATGATGGGGAAGGTGATTTGGAAGGCAAATAGGGAGATTGGGTGGTGGATTTGGGTGTTTGAAGGGGAAATTTTTAGAGAGAGAGAGGGTGAAGGGGGCGGATTTTTAGAGAGAAGGAGAGCAACCAATTTGAAAATTTAGAGAGAGAAAGGGGAGGGGTGGCTTAGGGTTAAAGAGCAACACGCCAGAAATTGACTTGGGAGGTCGCCCACATACACCTTGGGCGGTCGCCCACCTGTCCAGAAAGTTTTGTTCTTTACGTCTTTTGAACATGGGCGGTCGCCCATCCCCTCATGCTCGGTCGCCCAACTCGACAGCAGGTTCACCCTCCATTTCACACTAACATGGGCGGTCGCCCACAAACCATGAGCCGTCGCCCAACTAAACAGCAACTTTAACTTCAATTTCAAAACCACTTGGGCGGTCGCCCAACATATCCTAGGCGGTCGCCCACCTCAACAGTCAAATTTTTTTGCTGGTTTCTTGCCTGCACATCACCACCAAACACACCCAAAGCATAATATCTGTTTATACACTAAAATTGACTCATATTTTGACCGCACTTTCGTTGCCTACGTCCCCATAAATGTGGGCGGACTACCCACAAAAATAGGCTTAGGTCACCGTAGTTCGACACGTTCACAAAATAAAAGACGAAAAACACACAAATATATTAATTTTTTTTATGAATACCTCCACCCCCACACTTAAACAATGCTATGTCCTCATGGCATAAACCAAGAAAACGCAACATAATTTAAATGCAAAGATGCTAATACCTTGAACAGAAAATACCGAAAATAGTAAATATTACCTACGTTGGGTTGCCTCCCAATCAGCGCTTTGGTTATAGTCGTTAAGCTCGACATCATGACCCAAAGGAACTAGGTGGCCTCTTCCGGGTCCACCAACTCGACCACATCAAAATCCTCCATGTCTGCAAGAATGTGGACACCTTCATAATAGGGTTTTACCCTTCGTCTATTGACTTTAAAAGTAGTCCCATTTGTCAAATCTTTTAGCTCTACCACTCCATGGGGAAATATTTGCAACAATTCAAAAGGTCCCGACCATTTGGACCTTAACTTGCCCGGAAACAACTTCAAACGAGAATTGAAAAGCAAGACTTTCATACCCGGAACGAGAGTTCTAGACTTCAAATTCTTGTCATGGTACCTCTTGGTGCGTTCCTTATACAATTTCGCACTCTCATAACTTGCTTGTCTCATCTCCTCCAACTCATCAAGTGCAAGAAATCTTTTCTCTCCGGCTTGTGTCAACTCCATATTAAGTTCTTTGATAGCCCAATAAGCTTTATGTTCCAACTCAACAGGGAGATGACATTCTTTCCCATAAACAATCCGGAACGGACTCATCCCAATGGGTGTTTTGTATCTTTGTCAGTGCGCCCAAAGTGCATCATTCAATTTCAAAGCACAATCCTTTCGGTTAGTACGCACCGTCTTTTCTAACACTGCTTTTATTTGCCGGTTACTTACCTCAACTTGACCCGAAGTTTGGGGGTGATAGGCTGTAGCCAACTTGTGAACAACCCCATACTTTTTCAAAACCGTATTGAACCTCTTGTTAGTGAAGTGAGTGCCTTGATCACTAATAATCGCCCGTGGCACTCCATACCTGCTGAAAATACAATCACCAACAAACTTGCTAACAACATTAGCATCGTTAGTACGGGTAGGAATTGCTTCCACCCACTTTGACACATAATCGACTGCCACAAGTATGTACAAATAAACATGGGACGGGGGAAAAGGACCCATAAAATCAATGCCCCACACATCAAAAATATCAACAATTATATTTTTTTTGGAGGGGCATCTCATCACATTTTCCTATACTACCGACCCTTTGACACCTATCAAACCTAATGCAAAACTTTTGGGCATCTTTGAACATAGTAGGCCAATAAAGACCTGATTGAAGCACTTTCCTAGCGGTCTTTTGGCCACTAAAATGACCCCCACATTGGAGTTCATGACAAAATCTCAACGCACTGCTTTGCTCATGGTCCGAAACACACCTCCTAACAATTTGGTCCGGACAGATTTTCCACAAATAAGGGTCGTCCCAAATATAATGCTTCACATCCGACTTGAAATTACGTTTTTGGTCATAAGTGAAGTGTGGTGGCATCAAATTAGACGCAAGATAATTAACAAAATTTGCATACCAAGGCTCTTGGACATGTACAGCGAGAAGTTGTTCATCCGGAAAATTTTCATTAACCGGAATCATACTCTCTTAGACATTAAAATACGAATAGTCCTCAAGCCTCGATAAGTGATCCGTCACCAGATTTTCAGTCCCCTTTTTATCCCGGATCTCAACATCAAACTCTTGTAACAATAACATCCACCTCAACAAACGAGGCTTAGCATCCTTCTTATTCAACAAGTGTTTCAATGCAGCATGATCAGAATAAATAATCACCTTCGACCCAAGCAAGTAAGAATGGAATTTTTCCAAAGCAAACACAACAGCTAAAAACTCTTTTTCAGTGGTGGTGTAATTCAGTTGTGCATCATTAAGTGTTCTACTTGCATAATGGATGACGGAAGGTAATTTATCTATCATTTGTCCCAAAACAGCCCCAATAGCAAAGTCTGAGGCATCACACATGATCTCAAAGGGGTGAGACCAATTGGGACTAGAAAGAATGGGAGCACAAGTCAACTTTTCTTTAAGCATATTGAAAGCATTAACACACTCTTGATCAAAAATGAACTCCGTATCCTTGGCAAGCAGATTACATAGAGGCTTACAAATTTTTGAAAAGTCTTTTATGAATCGCCTATAGAAACCCTCATGCCCAAGGAAACTTTGCACACCCTTGACTGAATTTGGGGGAGGTAATTTAGCAATTACATCAATTTTTGCTCTATCAACCTCAATCCCCTTACTCGACACAATGTGCCCCAAAACAATACCATGTTTCACAAGAAAATGACACTTTTCCCAACTCAAAGTCAAGTTGGTTTTGCAACACCTTTTCAAAACAGATGCCAAATTCTTTAGACAACCATCAAAACTATCTCCCACAACAGAAAAATCATCCATGAATACCTCAACATACCTCTCAATCATATCAGAAAAAATGGAGGTCATACACCTTTGAAATGTCGCAGGTGCATTGCAGAGCCCAAAAGGCATCCTCCTAAATGCATATGTGCCAAAAGGAAATGTGAAGGTGGTTTTGGATTGGTCTTCAGGGGTTATGGCAATCTGATTGTACCCCAAAAAACCATCAAGAAAATAGTAGTAAGAATGACCAGCCAACCTCTCTAACATCTGTTCAATAAAAGGCAAAGGAAAGTGATCTTTCTTGGTCACAACATTTAATTTTCTCAAGTCAATACACATCCTGAGACCAGTCACTTCCCTTATTGGTACATCCTCACCTTTCTCATTTTGAACAACAGTAATGCCCGATCTTTTTGGTACAACTTATACCGGGCTTACCCATTCACTCTCAGCCACCGGGTAAATGATACCCGCATCTAACAACTTAAGGACCTCTTTTATCACAGCTTCCTCCATGTGAGGATTCAGCCTTCTCTGTCTCTCCCTAGATGGTTTAGCACCATCCAAGAGATGAATTTTGTCACATCGAAGGACTGATTCCCTTAATGTCCTTTAATGTCCACCCAATGGCCTCTTTATATTCACACAAAACAGCAATCAATTGGGCCTCTTGTTCGGTGGTCAAATCAGATGCAATTATCACAGGCAAAGTCTTTCCCTCACCTAAAAATGCATATTTTAAATTTGCAGGGAGAGTTTTCAACTAAAGGACCTGGGGAATCACAATAGAGGGTGCCAACTTCTCATTGAAGTGGCCTAGGGGGTGAAACGGGCCATCACTAGGATGGTGCTCGTCGGCCTTATCCACAGCCATCAGTTGAGCATCTGCATTATCCCCAAGTTTCTCATAGCCCATTGACATCAACGACTCTAACTCCTCACAATCTCTCTCATGCCATGAAATTTCACTCACACAATCATCAACCTCATCAAACTCATCCACAAACATGCAAGACTCATCATGACCCACAACATTTTTCATTACATCAAAAACATTTATTTCAATTTTTTCATTCGCCACAGTCATGGAAAGAGTTCCATTGCCAACATTTATCACGGTGTTGGTCGTTTTCATGAACGGTCGCCCAAGCAATATGGGTGAATCACGGCGACTACCCTCACCGCGAGGCATCTCTAAAACCACAAAATCCACCGGAATGATCAATGACCCAACCTGAACTAAAACATCCTCTACGATGCCCAATGGTCTTTTAATGGACCGGTCAGCAAGTTGTAGGGCCATCATAGTGGGTTTTAGCTCAGGTAAACCCAACTCAAGGTACATGTAATATGGTAACAAATTAATGCTAGCCCCGAGATCAAGCATAGCTTCACCGTATGAGAATCCCCCAAAGTAATGGAAATTTTAGAAAACTCCCGGGGTCTTTCATTTTCGGTGGAAGACTATGTTTGACCACAGCGCTCGCACTCTCACCCAACACCAACTTATCATCTTTCCCATACTAAATTTTCCTGGAATTAATTTCTTTAAAGAATTTTACATATGCAGGAACATTCTTGATCACATTCAACAGAGGCAAATTAATATTTACTTTCGAAAACATGTCAATCAGCTCTTTCATTTGGTGATCAAGTTTGTTCCTCAAAAATCTTCCAGGAAAAGGCACGAGAGGTACATATGGCATGGGGCTGGTTTTTTCAACAGTCACATCTTTCCCCAATCCATTTCTACCTTCATCCTCAGACACAACATCCTCAACAATCACATTTTCCACATTGGGGGGTTCCACAATAGGGGAATCAACAACAGGGGGTGTAGGAAGAGAAGAAGGAGAAGCTACCTGATTGTCTACCTGTTTGCCACCATGTAGGGTGATGATGGCCTTGGCTTGCTCCCCTTGGCTAGGGAATGTACCCGGTTGTCGTCCCTGTAATGCCTCCGCCAATTGACCCAGTTGGGTCTCCAACTTTTTCATTGCAGCAGCTTGATTGTTGTTTGCTTGCTGCTGCTCTGCCCTTGCTTGGAGTTGCTCCGCTCTCATATGATCCATGGCCTCTTCCCAAGGCTCTTTCTTCCTCTTATAGGGCCCCTGAGGTGGTTGGGGATGGAGAGTCTTATTCTAATGATTTCCACCCCATGACAGATTGGGATGTCTCGGCCCTACTTGCCATCCTGGATTGTAAGTATTCCCAAACTGATTGTTGTTTGGTGGTAACCATTGACCAAATCCTTGCATCGCCTGTACCTGCTCAGTTTCATAGCTAAAGGGACTAGTAGTGGGACATGAGTTATAATCATGAGATTTAGATCCACATGTAACACAACTATCATACACAAGATGAGCAGTAGAAGGCATTGAAGAAGAAGAAGCATTTTGCAAAGCTAATTGATCAAATCTTTGGTTTAACAATGCAATTTGTTTAGCAAGCTCGTTGCTTAGCCCTACTTCATTCACTCCCCTTGTTGCCCCCTAGAACCCTTTTGTTGAAAATTAGCACTCAACATCTCAAACAGTTCCTGGCATTGTTGTACAGTCTTGGTACCCAAACTACCTCCTGCTGCATTATCAACCATTGATTGGTATTCAGGGGATAAAGCCCCATAAAATGTTTGATGCAACATAGAAGCAGGAAAGTTATGGTGGGGGCATTGAATTTTTAGCATCCTAAATCTATCCCATGCCTCGTGGAAGGCTTCCCCCGGTTCCTGTGTAAATCCCATAATTTTCACCCTAAAATTTGTCAATGCATCATAAGGGTAAAACTTAGTAAGAAAAGCATCATGTAAAGCATCCCAAGTAGTGATGCTACTGGAAGGAAGTAACAATAGCCAAGTTTTGGCTTTATCTTTCAGTGCGTATAGGAAACACTTCAGTCTCAAGTGCTCCGATGTAACACCCTCCTTTATAGGGAACCCACTCACGGTAGACATGAATTCTCTCAAAAATGCTAATGCATCCTCACCAGCTAGGCCATAAAAATTAGGAATCTTGTTAAAATACTGGCCTTTTATTTCATAAGCTAGTGCTGCATCGGGCAACACTATGCACGACACCGATGTGTCGACTCTTGGCCTAGCAAACGCATTCATGACTTGGTCCGCCATCACACAATTAAAATCTTCTTCTCCCTCGGTGGAAGAAGTTTTTAGGTCACTTTCGAGGGGATTGCCCTCTTTTAAGTTTAGTTCTTTTAAACGCTGACCCAACCCATCAATGTCGTCGTTCAATGGTTCCAAGCTAGGAGTCAAAGAACGCCGACCAAGCATGCACCGATCAAATAAACTTGTTAAAAATCACAACAATTCCCTGGCAACGGCGCTAAAAACTTGATGGACGAAAATCCACTGTGTAATAAATTACCTTGCAAGTACAAGTTACCGAAGTAGCAGTACAAGTAAGGGTCGAACCACAGAGACTTGAGTGTTTCAACAAGTTGATTCAATTAATGCAGAAAGTAATAAATGGGGGGTTTAGATTTTGAAAGATTTAACTTAAAATAAATGCAAAGAAAACAGCTAATGATTACGGATCGTAAAATTAAACTAACAAGGAATTCAAATTTCACTAAGAGATTCACGGATTGGTCTTTCACAAAACAATCACTCTATGCCATTTAACAAAGCTATCAATATTCATTCTAGGGTTCATTCACAAAATCATGAGTTGGGACGGTTTGGTGTGCGATTTGCAACTCAAGTATTCTTCTTTTGTTATACTTCCAGTTACGTAGGTACAACAATCAAAGAACTCATGAAGAACCAAGGAATATAGGAACCTAAACCAATTGAATTCAGTTACGTCCTCAATTAGGTTTAAATAGTAAAATAGAGGTCATGTACCTATGCCCGAGTTACCGTAGCAATGGATACCCACAAGTTCTAGGGCCAAAAATATCTTAGCGTAAGTTTGAAACCCTAGAACAGATTAAAGCTATTTTGCTATTCTAGAAAGAAATTGAATTAATAATTAAAACATCATGGCATAGAGATCATGTATTGCTACAACCAATCCGCAAATCAAAAGAAAATTAGCTACTCATGCTAACACTAAGAATTACAATAATCAAAAGAAGAGACATAAACCTGGACCTAATGATTGAAGACATGAAAGTCTTCCCAATCCTTCAAAACGTGAATGCCAAAAGAAAATCAAGCCTAAAAAAATTGTTTTCTGCAGTTCCCTATTTAAGCTGGGGAAGAAAGGGTGTCAATTTTTGGCAAGGTATGAAATCCTCCATAAATAAAGGAAACTGAATATTTTGAAATCGGGACATGGGCGGTCGCCCATGTATACAGCGGCTTGGGGTCTCAGCCTTCATCATGCCTTGGAGGTCGCCCATGTTGACCTGTGCGGTCGCTCATGTGGACAGAGGCTATATTGCTTTGAAACTCCAGCTTGGGCGGTCGCCCATCTGGCCCTTGGGCGGTTGCCCATAACAACAGTGATTCCATGGCTTTGTTTCTTCTGACTTTCTCCAAAATTACTCCAAAGTCCTTGTGGTTCCAAATTTTGCCGTAATTGATCTTCATTTCACACCTTCCCGCAGTTTAACCCTGTACTTAACAAACTCCAAAACATTGATTAAAACACGACAAAACCCGGGAAATCGAACTCAAAGTAAGTGAGAAAGTATATAAAATGGGTGTGTAAAAACACATCCATCAATATGATCGGGCTCATTTCCAACATAATATAATCCTATTGGGTCACACACAACTAGAATGAATTGGTTAAACCAAAGGAAGAAAATTGAGAAGTCCTGATGTGGCAAGAGTCATCGCGCGACATAACTTGCCCATAGGCTGTTAGAGGTCGCGCGACAGGACTTGCCTGAGGCGGTTTACAGACTGTTTCCTAATTCGATTAGGAAACAAAAACTAATACTAATGTAGTATAAATATGAGGTCTATGAACCCTAATAAGCTAGCCAAATTTTCTAAGAAAAAATCACAACAAAGGTTTCTCAATATTCTTCCTAGGGTTTAAGGATCTAGCAATCCTCAAGAACCGTTCTTGGTTCATTCAAAGGTGTGGATACTACTAGAGGGTCTTCGCTCGTACGACGATCAAGGCCTAGAGTTTGAATCTGAAGTTTCAAGTTTTTGAAGATCGAAGTTTGTGATTCAAAAATCATATCGATAGATTGTTCGATAGCTCAAGAACGGAAAGCAATTAAGGTTGGTTAATTCTATCTCATAGGAATTCAATTTAATTGTATAGAACGGATCTTAGGGCTCTTGGGTTTTGTGTTATTTAGATGCTAATTTCGCTGCGCATGGACCCATAAAACCCAACACTTATATTCATGATCGAAATCACAAAATATGAATAGCAATACATATAAGCTGGAATAGAAACGTAATAAAAACTATGGAACAATGGATGTTGCTGATGTTGTTTCTGGGAATCGTCTTCGGCCAGAATCCCCTTTTTCAAAAACCAAGCTGTTTTCTTATAAACCTAGGTTACAGGTGAACAGTCAGCCAACCAGCCTAAAACCAGGCCCAATCCGCTCCAATCCCAGACTCGTGATAACGAGTCGTTCCAACCAGCCCAACTCGTTCTGATCAAAACCTGTTGACCTTGGCCACAGCCTCCTATTCCTCGGCCATTTCTTCCTATTTGGCCGGCCACTGCCTCTGACTCTCTCGGCCAGCCTTGCTTGGCCCATTTTGTCTTGCCTTGGTTTGGATTCGTTTCGGAACAATGGCATAGTCGCACTTTGGTCACTATACTTTTCAGGCTTTCAATTTAGTCCTTTAACTTTTATATTTTCACTTTGGCCTCGGAACATTATAATCTCAAATTCCTCCCCAATTTTCCATAATTCCATTTTAGTCCCTGGATTTCCAAAATTTACATTTTGTCCCTTGAACTTCGTAATTTCTGTTTAGTCCCACATTTTCCAGAATTACAATTTGGTCCCAAAACTTCCAAAGTAGGCACAAATCTTTTATTTTCAGCATTGTTGAATATCGACCCCTGTACTTTCAAAATGCAACAAAATACATTAAACTCCCAAGGTTTCGAGCATCAAATAAGCTAGAGAACATATCTTTTGGATGGGTAAAATCACATCCATCAACATACCCCCCTTGGATTCAATCACATAGATTGCATAACTTGGAAAATAATTGTTATAGTCTACAATTTGCTTTATAGATTGGAAAAATATAAAAAATATGCCCCTGTACTTAGATCAAGGATGCAAATATGTCTTTATACAAGTTAATTGCAATATTAGCCCCCGTACTTAAGAAAAATGTGTGGATATTTGGACACCGTTATATTTCCATCCAAATTCTAACGAAATTGCTGACCGGGCGTCTTAGTTGGCTTGTAAAATCGACTACGTGGAATAAAATTGCCCAAGTGGAATTTTCGAAGTATGAAGAGCTTGAAACTACGTCATTTTGATGCATAAACTAGATGACCAATTCATTAAATAGTTAACATATCTGTTAAATAATTGATGAAATAACATCTTTTTGCCACTTTAGCTAGCAAGTCTATGAAAAATGTTAATTTTCTTAGGACTTATTTGGTAACCCAATTAAGCTCTTAATTTGGAACACTTTAAGAGATTAAAAAGCTAAACATGTTTGGTAAGGTAAATTGCAATCACTTAATTAATTAAGATGAGTTGGTCTTACAAAAAACATGTTTTTTTCTAAGCTTAGGAAAAACGTGTTTTACACTGGCACTTAATAACACTAGCACTGACACTTTTTTACACTGGCACTTTGTTACACTAACACTGACACTTTTATACACTGGCACTTAATATACATGCAATGGCACTTTTTTACACTGGCACTGGCACTTTGTTACACTAACACTGGCACTTTTTACACTGGCACTTAATATACATGCACTGGCACTTTTTTACACTGGCACTTTGTTACACTAACACTGGCACTTTGTTACACTAATACTGCCACTTTATACACTGGCACTTAATATACATGCACTGATACTTTTTTACACTGGCACTTTGTTACACTAACACTGACACTTTTTTTACACTAGCACTTTGTTAAACGCAGCGGAAGACTCGGAAATAACATCAAAACCCTAGTCCTATAATCCGTCTAACATGAATAGTTAAAACCATGAAATAGAATTTACATACCTTAATGCGATTATGTTGGTCTTTCAAAAATGGATCTAGGATTCAAATCCTATTTGAATCGATGAACAACCTTCGAATCTTCGAACCGTTGATGAAACTTGGATCTTCTCCTTGTTCTTTACCTTGTGATGAATCAACGAACGTAAGGCTTCAAGCTCTTGGTGATTAACTTATCACCCTCTATCGGTAATCCACACGCGAACGAACCAAGAACGCTTCTTGATTGATTGCTAGATGATCTCCGATTATTGAAACACTTTTCAATAATCAATGGCTGTTTTGGAATTGATTTGGGGTGTTTTTGATCTTTGATTCTCAATCAAAATCAATATTTTATTGTTTCATAAACCCTAAAAAACGTGTGTGTTGACTGAGCTAAAAGGGGCTATTTATACTTTATAAATCTCCCTAACACTTAGGGAGAAAAGCCCTAATACAAAGCCAACACGGAATCTGTCGGACCTTGGGAGCGGACGCTCCCCTCCTTTGGGAGAGGACGCTTCCCTTTTCCAGAAACTATTCCCGGTTTTGGTCAACTTGGGAGCGGACGCTCCCCTTTCTTGGGAGCGGACGCTCCCCTTTGTCCAAGAGCTGATTTTTCCATTTTTGAGCCATTTTTCAATCCGTTCTTTGTTTGTGACCCTTTAGGAATTATATTTTATGTTGGTAGTGAGTTGAAACATCAACCTCACAAGACATAAGTGACTTCTAGCAAATCATTATGTCCACCCAATTAAATATAACATCAAAGCTTGATTCCTTGATAGATCCAATGTCATAATTCTTTTGTCCACGATGTCTAATTGAACATGAGTCATGATCTATGTCAACTCATTCCGTTCAATGCTTTCTCGATTCCGAATATGTTGATAATCTAAATGCATTTGATCTCTATCAAATCACTTGAGTATGGCCATACATTTCATCAAACTATTCATCGAGGGGCCCAAGCAAACATCTCTCTCAAACAGAGAGGGACAAATCCCGTCTTGACTTATCATTCTTCCCTACAAGAATCCAATCGTGCTAACATAGCCCTTATTGCTATCCGACTAAAGATAGTGTTAGACTACATTAAACACAACGTTCATCATGTGGAAGACGATGACAATCTCACGTACAAAGGATTCAATAACATGGCTATCACGAGATTTAATCATGACAACAGACCATGTCATAAATCTCGTAAGTAGGTCAAGTCCAATACTTGTTCTCTAGCAAGTATCCATAAGTGTAATGTGCATCTCCATGCACATAATCATCTCCATGATTATCCATTACCAACTTATACTAGTTGTTCACAACAACTAGGGACGCAGTTCAATATAATAAACATGTAAACATATAATGAACCAAATAAACTTTCTCTATAATAAACGATAAAGATGATACATAACGGTTTTAAGTTAAATATAACTAAAGCCTAGGGCATTACACCAACAGCACTTTGTTACACTAACACTGACATAGCGGGGGAAACAAAACACGTTTTTTCCTAAACTCAGGAAAAACGCATTTTTTGTGAGATTTTGGCAATTAAGATTGTCTTAAAAAAGACATTAATTTTAAGTTGGAAATGAGTAGCTTAAGAAATTAAGAGGGAGAAAGAAAGAGTTAAAAATGGAATGAGTTCAAATCCATCCATCAACTATTTTATTTATATATTAAATGATACCTTCTTTTGTTGAAATATTTTAACATTTCATCTAAATTATATTTGATCTAATATTAAAATGTAATTTTATTTATATTAAACTATTGATATTAATAATATTTTAATAGAGTATCATAATTATTTATTTTTTCATTTTTTGTCAAAGTTTAGACAAATTTATCAAAATAATTAACAAGATAAATTTTATTATGGGTCAAAGAAAGTACTAATAAAAAATATTTAAATATTATAAAATATAATCTAATTATAATAATAGTGACGTATATGTTGAAGATTTATTTTATTATACACTCATTAAGATTATTCAAATAATTTTTTGAATGTTAAGTTCAAACTTTAAATAAATTCAGATATAAGTGGTTTGCCATTACCAAACAAACTGTTAATCATACTCTTCATCTACAACACCTGCACTACCGCCACCCACTCACGACTCAGTCACAACCATCATCCACCATCACCACCAAAATCAACACCACCATCACTACCAAAATCAACACAACCACCACCACAACCACAACCAAGATCACCACAACCACAACCACCATAATCAAAATTACAACACATATTAAGATAGATCATAAGACAACATAGATTTGAAAAGTCTCAATCCCAATAAAAGCCAAAATCGTTTTTTTTTTAAACAATCCCATTTGTTAAATTTGAATTAGATCTGAGAAGATGAAGAGATGTGATGGGGAAGGGGAAAGGGGAAGAACCGGATAAAGTAGCCATGCTAATTTCTGTAAATGCACAAAATTCTGAAATCAATCAAACCCAAAATCCCCAAATTAAACTATTTCTTGACCGGCTTGAGATTTGGGGGGTATAGTTTTGTGGGTTAGGTCATGGTTTTGGAGAGGAGTGAAACAGATTAGCCGATCTCCAATTGCATTGTAAAAGATCAAAAAACAGTGCATGAACATTCTCTGGACGTCGATTACTGATTTTGTTGGCAAAACAGTGCAGAAATAATTTGGGTAAGGGAATTTTGAACCCTTATTGAACGCTTTTGAAGAGATTACTAGGAATGATTTGGTTGACAGGGATCAATTAGACTAAACTTGCGATGTGCATTTTACACTACTAGACTGTGCCTCTTAATTGGACCGCACAGTAAATTCTCTTAGCCTTGGTTGAATTTTGAAAATGGCTGAAATTTTTTATACAACTATACACCCCTCTAGCTGTTTTTCATACCCTTATTGCATTATTGAGACCAACAACCCCCTCCCCTGATAAAAAATTGTTTTAAATTATTTATTTTTCTTACACCTCCCCCTCCCCCCCATTGACCCACACCCCACCACTACCCCTAACCACCTACCTACCTCTGATACATCACCCCAACCCTAACCCCCTACCCCACCCTTCACCCCTATTTATCCCCAACCACCCCACCTATCCCCACCCACCACACACTCTACCCCGCCCCTACCTACCTTATAACCTCATTCACTCGCCCACTACCCCTAATCCCTTACCCCCACCCCTTCACCCCCTACATACCCCTACCTTCTACCCCTTTAATACCCTACCCCCACCTACCCTACGCTCACCTTACCCCCCCCCCTATTCTACCCACCCTTAATCACACACCCCTAACCCCCTCACCTTCACCCTAACTTCACCTTTACCCTACTCACTCACCCCACTTCCACCACTCTACCCTATCCTACCCTACCCTACCCTATCCTACCCCCATCCCGTCCCCATTACATATCGCAAATAATATTATATTATTATCCAAATAATATTGTATTATTTGGGTAATAATATAATTTATTACTCATCATACATAAATGTGAGAAACTGCCAATTTCCCTTAGCGAATTAATCATAATGTAATTTTCTTATTTTGATCTGCTAATCAAATTGATTCTTTGGATAGATAACGGATAGAAAGACATTGATGTTGTATATTTGACCATTCAATTTCAAATCATTAAATCAAAATAATATTTGTAATTTTAGATCCGAAACATATCTTTTCTAGCATTTATAAGTGGTGGAAGAAAAAAAAGTCCTCTTTTTTATAAATCTGAGTGTTTATATTAAAAGTGTCAACTTTTATAAGATTCAACCAAATAAATGAGCACTTTTCATACGCGACATTTAGAAATAAATACTAGAGTCGTCAATTTGGGTTGGGCCCGTCGGGCTTTGGCGGGTTGGGTCCGCCCTGCCCCGCCAGCCTGTATTGACAACCTAATAAATACTAGAACTTGTTAATCTTGTAAAAAAGTAAAAATCTAGGGAAAAACATGTTTTTTTCTAATAATTAGTAAGAACGTGTTTTTAAATGCGTGATGACATTTTAAAGGTTTCTAGATAACAATATTAAAGGGTTATAGATATGATTTAAAAAGCATATTTTAACAAGAACATGATGAACAAACCTTCTAGATATCAATGTTTAAAGTTTATGAATATTCAGAACCTTTAACATTGATATCCAGAAACTTTAAAATTGATATTCAGAATATTTGAAACTGATATCTAGAATGTTTATTAGCGAAGGAAATTACGAGACCTACAAAAATCACGTGGCTTCGCCCCGTGGTAAGGGGTTTAAAAACGTGGATGACGTCATTTAGGACCTCAAATGGCCTTTGAATTTCTTATAAAAGAAGTGTTAAAATATGGTCAGTGGTAGTGTTGAGATTACCAAATGTGGTGTTATAGAGTTCCAGTTCATGTTGAAGAGTGCGAGAGGGTGTTGAGAAGTTTCAATTATTTAAAAATATGTCATTACGCATTTTTTAAAAAAAGATCCAGTTATTTACTAAAATGTCACTGCAAATTTAAAAATATGTTTTTTTAAGTAATAGAAAAAAACGTATTTTTCAGGAAAGTTACTCCGTAAAAAAGGGTTAATAAGTATTAGTGTAGTTTTAATGAATGGAACTTGCATCTAAAAGTTTAGTCCGGAACCACGCTTTTAAAATACTCATACACACTAACACATTTTTTAATACGTATGTAGGAAATATTCACTTAATCCCATAATAAATGGTACTATTTCAAAATGTAAACTTGGTAATATTTATTTATTCAATAAAACTCACTTGCCCATTAACAACAATTGTTCACTTATTATTTCTCATCTCACTTTCTCTCACAACAATTACTTACTCACATCGTATACTCCCCTATCAATAATATACACCCTTCGACCTAAATAATAAGAAAAAGAAAAACTAATTTTATACATATTAACGAGATAGTTAAATTGGTTTAGTTGTCTTGATTTTATAACAAAAATGTTAAAATTACTAATATATCCCCATATTAAATGTGCAATAAATGTCCACTTGTTTTTGAAAATAAATACTCCCTCCGTCCCACAATTTTAGGGACTTTTGGGTTTTCGAGAAAAATTAAGGAGGAAATATTATATTGAAAGTGTTGTGAGTGTGGAAATAAAATAGGAGAGAGAATGAGTGGAGAGAATAGTAAATTATAATGGTGATGTGAGTATTAAAATAATGTAGGAGAGAGAATGAGTGGAGGGAATAGTAAAGATTCCTTTCCATTTTAGGAAAGTTATATATTATTGTGGGACGCCCAAAAAGGAAATTTTCCTTATTATCATGGGACGGAGGGAATATTTAATTAGGGATATTTTTGGTAAAAGAGTATCAAAATGCAGTTGAATCAATAAGTTTTACATTGAAAATAATAAAATTTTCTTATATTTGAAGCAAAAAAAGTCAAATTTTTTCTTATAACAATGACCAGAAGGAATAATATTTTTTATTGATTTTGCCAAAAACTTATAAAAAACGCGTTTTTTGTTAACTTAACAAAAAACGTGTTTTCTATCTAACGGACTCACCATCGTCGACCTCCATACGCAAAGAGACTTCACCATCGTCTTCTCCGGCAACCCAAGCTTCTCCAACCTAAGCTCTCCCTCACCGGCCAAACCTGCAATTAACACCTTCCTCACAACCACCATTAACCGGCGACCTCCAATCACCCAACCTGAACAACCGGCGACCTCACCCTTCTTCTCCGATCCCCAAACCAACCGGTGACCTTCAATTCCCTTCAATCACCAATTGCCGGATCCTAATCGCCTTCTTCCTCAGCAATCGCCGGCGACCACCATTCCATTCCTCTGTCAAAATCCAATTAACGATTAGAGAGAGAGATTGATTTGCGTTCAACACAATTGCAATTGCCGTCTTTCTCATTTGCGTTTAGAGAGAAAGAGAGATTAAATTGCGTTTAGTGAGAGAGAGTTCTGATTGTGCGTCGTCGTTGAAGAAGAAGGACGAAGGGGTTAAAATTGCAATTGCCGGTCTTCCTCTGTTGATTTTTGAGTATAAAATGTGCCCGTTTCAGTTCAAACTAATGTCAGTTTTTGTTTTTTTGAGTGCCAGTTCATGTATAATCAAGTGCCCGTTGGTGTAAAATTGAGTGCCCGTTAGTGTATAATCAAGTGCCCGTTAGTGTATAATCAAGTGCCGACCATGTATTTTGGAGTGCCGGTTAGTGTATAATAGAGTGCCGCTTAGTGTGTAAATCGAGTGTCAATGTATTTTTTGAATGCCAGCTCTTGTAATTTTGAATGCCGATCCATGTTTTTTGAATGCCAGTTCATGTTTTTTGAATATCAAGAAAAATAATTATAAATGTTTTTTGGTGCCATATATGCATTTTTGAGTGCCAAGAATGTGTTTTCAAATGCCGATCCATGTATTTTTGAATGCCAGTGCTTATATTTTTGAAGAGATGCCGGTTTATGTATTTAAAAGTGCCCGTGTAAAAGTGCCGCTTCATGTTTATAAAATGCCAGCATGAAATCACCGGTCATTTGTAATATTAACACCGGCATTTATCATGGTTGCCAGTAATTACAAAAATGCCACCGTTTATTTTGAACATGGTTGCCAGTAATTACAAAATTGCCACCGTTCATTTTGAAAACACGTTTTTCCTTATCTTAAGAAAAAACTAGTTTTTTATAAGACCAACTCATTGATTTTTGAGTAATCAAAATTTTGACAATTGTTATGATATGGTAGGAATACTGGTTAATAATAAGACTTTGAGACATTTATCAAAACGTTCTTTTGAAAGATGAGTACAAAAAAAAAAAAAAAAAAAAAAAAAAATACACACACAAATTGAAAACTAATAAAAAAATCCTTGGTAATGTGAGTGGATCAGATTGCCCCTGCACCACCCACACTCACGCGCGTAGCGCACGTTTCCTCATGGTAAGCCACTCTTTCTCTTTTAGATTTTCTATATAATATATTAAAACAGAATAAAATAAAATTCACACAGCTTATCATGTGGAATTATGACGTGAAATTTCACGTGACGCCATCTCATTCATCAGCCATGATATTTAATTATTAATAGTAATTAGTAATTATATTTACTTAAATTCGAAAATTTGATTTTCAAACATACCTTTTTGATAAAAGTTAATTTAAATATTTATTTATTCAAATTTAATCACATATTTAAAATATACTCCCTCCGTCCCAACGAAAGAGCCACTTATTTTCTTTTTGGGCGTCCCATTTAAAAAACCACTTTCCCAAAAAGGAAACCTTAAATCACTATTCTCTCCACTCATTCTCTCTCCTACTTTACTTTTACACTCACAACATTCTCTTTCTTACATCACCTCCCACTCATTCTCTCTCCTATTTAATTTTTCATACTCACAACATTTAAACTTTTTCTCTTTCCTACATCACATTTCTTATTTTGCGTGCCGGACAAATTTTGTGACTCTTTCGCTGGGACGGAGGGAGTATATGTTTTGATAAGATTTGATAAAATTTGATATTAATAAGTCGGGAACACCTATGAATTACTATGTTTTGATCTCAGTGGGACTAGATAGGCATGATTATATCATCAACTGAATTCAATGTGTTATTTTTCGTAGTCGACTATATCAACGAGAATCAAATTATGGATAATTAGAAATTAAATAAAATTAAAATATATAAAGGAATATGTTTCGTGATTTCATTCATTCACTGTCAATGTATATATACAAACTAGAGAGTCCTTCCGTGAGCCACTAATCTAGGAGCCAAGTATGGAAATGGATCACTATACAAACAAACTAACCTAATCAAATTATACTATATAGGAAATGTGATAATGATACAATAACAAATATAATTACAAAATATTACGGTCTTTAAAATAAATAAAATAAATGTATCTTTTGAAATTGAAATTCACGAATTTGAATCACAATATCCGCATATAACTTGAACCACCCTACCATTCTATTTCCTTCGGTACCCGCCACCATCTTTCTTTTTCTCCCGCACATTCTACTCATCTTAAGGTAAAGCTCTTATTTTTATATTTCCATATTTTTCTTCTGCAGATCTGTTATTCTTCATCTTATTATCTCCTGTGACGCATTCAGGTAATTGCAATATTCTCAATTCGCAACTTATTATTATCGTCTTTAAGTATTGTATTTTCATAGCGCTCCAACTGGGTTTGTATTGATAAAGTATATTTTAGGTATAAAGAATTATTTTGAAATCTAAACTTCAAACCATCCATCTCAACAAGTACCTTCATTTGTGTTCTTCGATTTTGAAACCAAAACTTGACTTGCTTGCTTTTCAAGCCTAGCCTCTTGCCAAGATCCAAACTTTGCTTCTCATCAGGATGTGGGTTATCCTTGAATGAATATAAAGACAACATAACAACATCAACAAGAAACGGAAATAAACAAAAATGAATCCTTAGCAGATTCCTAGATTTCTGCAGCAGATAAAATATCAAGAAAAAGATCTTAAAATTAGAAAAGAAATTTACGATTCGAGTTCTTGAATATGGTAAGGAGTGTGTCTATGATATTTCTTCTTCTTTCGAGACTTTTTTCCAGAAGTAGTATCCTGATCATCACCAGATGCACCTTCCATGTTGTCACTTCCAGACCTGCTTTCAGACCCATATTCCTTAATCCTTCCCATAAGACCAGTCTCATAGTTTTCTCCCATCAAACCCATCTCACATAAACCTTCCTCCATCTTGGGCTCCTATATACAAACCCATCATACAAAATCATTAGTAATCAAAATTAAGCCAAAAAGATAGAAAAATAAATACTGATATCAGCCAAGATATATTTAATACAAACACAGCATATTGATGTGTCTAAAAACATATAATTGATAAATATATGCACAAATAAATACACAGGAAACATACATTGGGTAGGGCGAGGGCTTGGGAGTTGAACAAAGCGTGGGAAATAGTTGGTGCAGAAAGAAGTTGTGGCTGGGCAAGGGAAGGCGTGGGCATGTGGTTATATTGACTACCTGCATCCCCACCACCACCGCCCCTATAAAAAACCCCAAAACTCATCAAACAAGATGAGAAACAAAAACCCTTTCTCTTTCCAAACAAACCCTTGGCGTTCTCTCTCTAAAATCTAGATATTCTACTCAACCCCCCTATATCACATTTAAAAAATGATAAATCTTAGATTTTCTTTCTGGCATTCATCACAAGTCAGATTGACAAATAAAGACAACAAAAGTAACCCAAAAACAACAATACAAGTTAATAAAATTGTCTTCAATACCGAAAAACTTATAGCCAATACACCCCATTATTGGCAATGGCAGATGGCTTACAACAATAACTACCTATAATTACCAAAAACAGCAATGCAGCCTCTTCAAACTTCACTTCCCTTTAACAAAATTGTCTTCAAAATCGAAAAACTTATAGCCAATACACCTCATTATTGGCAAAACCGATACGAACCCTCCAAAACCCACTTCACACAATCAAATTCATCTTCAAACCCAAATAACTATGGGCAAATACAACCCATTATCACCAAAAATCCTCCTAAACCCACCACCCAAAATCAAAATTACCCCCACAATTAAATAGCTCGAAGCTAAATTTGGACACAAGGATTTGAACACAAGGATTTGAACAAATTTAGAGGTGTAATTGCGTGGTAATTCTTGAGTTTAGCATTTTAGGAAAAACAAAATTTTGTGTTTGTAAGAATGTGACTTGACACTGAAAAGTTATGTAACAAAAATAGCAATTTTACCAGTATATTGAAGTTAATATTTTGTATTTTTATAGAACTACATTTTAGGAAAAACAAAATTTTGTGTTTGTAAGAATGTGACTTGACACTGAAAAGTTATGTAACAAAAATAGCAATTTTACCAGTATATTGAAGTTAATATTTTGTATTTTTATAGAACTACAATGAACAAAGCAGTTGATAAAAAGCAAAAGCAACAGAGAAGGAAAGAGAACAGATAGAACCCCATCTGATAATCCTGATCGTTAATCAAAGAGACACTTTGTCCGGCATAAATTACATAGACCTAATCACATAATCATAAGTCAGTTATTGTATCTTCCTATCTCCTGGATGCGTCACAGGAGATAACGGTGTAAGTAATGGTTTGACGTCGCTTTTTCCCTCTTATTGTTATTATTATGGATGATCTCTAAAATCATATGTATGTATTGAAATTAATACTCTGTGTATTGTTTTCAAACTACAATGGACAAGGCATTTGGTAAAACCCAAAATCAATAAAAAAGTGGAGAGATGGAAAAGCATCCAATAATCTCGATTGGTAATCAAAGAACTGTTGGAAATAGTGTGTTTTTGAAGGAAATTAAGGATTATTTCATAAAGGGTATTTTTGTTAAATACTTAATTGTTTATGTGTTTGTGTTCTACTCCATGAGAACAATAAATCAAATGTTTATTTGTCTAAAATGGTCTTTGGATGAATAAGATATGAATGCTCAAAGTAAGTGGGTTGGAAAGGGAAAACTTGAGTTTCCAACATTGCAAAGGAAATGAAGTTATCTCACTTTGGTTGAGATATAAATGCTCAAAGTAAAAGGAAAATGGGGTTATCCCACATTGGAAAGGAATTGAACTTGGTGCTAGTATAAATACTTGAATACTAGAGTAGTGTTCAAGATTATATAGCATAGAGGCTCTCTCTCGCGCGCAAGGGGGTGCAAATCAAGTTCCAATTTGGCTTGTGAGGTGCGTACTCGTGCATGTGCGCGTCCTGCGAACACGAATGTAGCACCGAAATTGCCTACGTAGACAAGTCCACCTTTTGCTAATATTTTTTATTTTGTAAATCAAAATAAAGCCAAGCTTTGACTGATATGCTCGGCCGAGCTAGTTGGTCACTCGCCCGAGCAGAGCATGACAGAATGTGTAATTTCTGGAACAGGTATGCTCGGCCGAGCACAACAGGTGACTCGCCCGAGCAAGACCAAGGCAGAAGTTCCTGGACAAGCATGCTCGACCGAGGCCTATGCCTGCTCGGCCGAGCAGTTCCTGAGCAATGTTGACTGCATTGATTTCAAATGTGTAACAGCCGAGACATAAATGTGGAAAACTGAAACCGAAATAATTATGATTAATATTTTCGGTTTAAATGGCTTTTATTTTTGGATTAATGGTGATTAATACCGAATTAAATCCTAAAGTTTCCGTTTTGATTCTATGAGGCTATATAATGCAGTTTTGACAACAGTTGTTGAGAAACCAAGGAAGAACAAAACAATAAAAGACACACGAAAACACCCAGCAACTTCAATCCTCCTCCATTCCATTGTTGCATATTGTATTTTGTTTCTTTGGCCTCCTTGCATCCGTAGTAACAAGAGGTGATTTTGTCCAAGCATTCTTCAGCTCGCCGAGATACTTAGGTGCAAAGTGCCTCCGGTCCGCACGTTCTATCCTGGGAGACAAGCGTCCTACCAAAGCTCAAGCACACTTGGTGAGGGGACAAATATGTCTTAAGGAGACAGTGATTAACATGGGGCTCGTGCAACAACAATGACTATCCTTTTTGTATTTTTCAGTTTATTAAATTTCTGTATTTTACATTATTTCTGTAATTTCCCTCTGCAATAGCTTGTAACAATCTTAAGACATATTCCCTAACAGAGGGAGCCGATTACAGATCCTTTTAAAACTATTTATACTAACTAGTTGTTATGTTTCAGATGGCGACTGATACCAACACTATGGAGACCCAAACTGGACCCCAAACTGGAAACGAAATTGGCTCGACTATTGTGACTAACCCTCCAACAATCCATATCCCGATCCCTCATGCTGAAAAGCCCGAGAAGTTTGTTGGCCACAATTTTAAACGTTGGCAACCAAAGATGCATTTCTATCTCACTACCTTGAATTTGGCTAAATATCTGAAAGTGGATATGCCAAAGGTAAGTGAGAATGAAACGGATGTTACAACCTTAGTTGCGGTTGAAACATGAAAACATGGGGAATACTTGTGCAGAAATTATGTCCTCAATTCGCTTTCAGATTCTCTTTACACTGTGTTCAATGAAAAGAATTCTGCTAAGGAATTATGGGGTTCTTTGGAACACAAATATAAGATTGAGGATGCGGGAACAAAGAATTTCATTAGTGTGCCCGTTTCCTTGATTTTAAAATGGTGGACAACAAAAGTGTGAAATATCAAGTTGATGAGTTTCAAACCATTTTGCATGAGATTCATGCCGAGGGTATGGTCATAAGTGAAAGCTTCCAAGTGGCTGCAATCATTGAAAAATTGCCTCCGTATTGGAATGATTTCAAGAACTACCTTAAGCATAAGCGAAAGGAAATGGATGTTGAAGGGATAATTCTTCGATTGAGTATTGAAGAGAACAATAGGGCCGCTGAGAAAAAGTTTGTTTCAAGTGTGGCTAAGGCTAATGTGGTGGAGCATGGTCAAAGCTCCAAAGGCAAAGGCTTTGGTAAGGGAAAAGGGAAGGTTGTGACAACGTCAAAACGTTCCCACTTGGGACCAAAGGGTGGTGTTACCAAGAAGAAGTACTTAGGAACTTGTTAAAATTATGGTGGTGAAGGCCACAAGGCTCATGCTTGCAAGTTGCCCAAGAAGGCTCGTGAGGCAAACATGGTGGAAGGCATTGCTAGGGACGTGTCAGAGATTCACCTCGCAGCTGTGCTTTCCGAGGTGAGTTTGGTGGGTTCAAACCCAAATCAATGGTGGATTGACACCGTTGCTACTAGATATGTGTGCTCCAACAAAGACATGTTTAGTACCTTTGTTGCTAAGGATGGTGAGAAGATATTCATGGGGAATTCAGCCACTTCCGAAATCAAAGGTGAAGGGAAAGTGGTTTTGAAGATGACATCCGGGAAGGAGTTGACTCTCAACAACGTGCTTTATGTGCCCGATATCCGGAAGAACTTGGTGTCCGGATCGCTTTTGATAAAGCATGGTTTTCGTATTGTGTTTGAGTCCAATGTAGTCACTTTGTCTAAGAGTGGAATGTTTGTAGGAAAAGGTTATGTCAATGATGGCTTGTTCAAGCTAAGTATAATGGTGGTTAAGCTAAAAGATAATGAAATGAATATCTCTTCCGTTTACTTGCTTGAGTCATCTAATTTGTGGCATGCTAGACATGGTCATGTTAATTTTGATTCTATACGTCGTTTGACAAAATTAAATTATATTCCAAAGTTTAAAGTTGATTGCAAACAAAAATGTGAAACTTGTGTAGAAGAAAAATTAACAAGAAAATCATTCCATTCAGTTGAAAGAAATAGTGAACCACTTGAATTGGTTCACACGGACTTATGTGACTTTAAATCAACACAATTACGGGGCGGCAATAAGTACTTCATGACTTTTGTAGATGATGGCACAAAGTATTGCTATGTGTATCTTCTAAAAAGTAAAGATGAAGCTATATAGAAGTTTGCTCTCTATAAAAACGAAGTTGAGAATCAACTAAATCGGAAAATTAAGGTGCTAATAAGTGATAAAGGTGGTGAATATGAATCTCCATTTGAAGCAATTTGTGCTCAAAGTGGAATTAAACACACAACCTCGGCACCTTATACACCCGAACAAAACAGTGTTACCGAAAGGAAAAATCGGACATTAAAAGAAATGATGAATTCCATGTTATTGAGTTCGGGATTACCGGATAACATGTGGGGGAAAGTCGTGTTGTCAGCTAACTACGTGTTAAATAAAATACCCCGAAAGAAATAAGACAAAACTCCTTATGAACTATGGCATGAAAGAGTGCCAAGCTACAAACACTTGAGATTGTGGGGGTGTCTTGCAAAGGTAGCCATACCTCCACCTAAAAAGGTGAATATGGGACCTAAAACTGTTGATTGCATATTTATTGGATATGCACATAACAGTAATATTTATAGATTTCTTGTGTATGATTCGAAAATTGAAGTTATACACAAAAATACTATAATGGAATCTGTAAACGTGTCTTTCTTTGAGAATATATTCCCGTGTAAGTCAAGAAATGAGGCAAGCTCATTGACTAGGGTTATAGATTCAATAGAAGAAGAACACGTTCAAGATTAAAGAGAAGAAGAAGAGGTGGAACCTTGACGTAGCAAAAGAGCTAGGGTTGAAAAATCCTATGGTCCGAAATTTTTAACCTATATAGTAGAAAGTGAACCACAAATTTACAAAGAAGCCGTTAGCTCTTCGGAAGGACCTTTGTGGAAGGAAGCAATTAAAAGTGAAATTGATTCCATTTTGCAAAATCACACATGGGAATTAGTGGACCTTCCTCTGGGAAGCAAACCTCTAGGATATAAGTGGATTTTCAAAAGGAAAATCAAGGCGGATGGAACAATTGATAAGTATATGGCCCGACTTGTAATTAAAAGTTACAGATAAAAAGAAGGCCTAGACTATTAACACGTATTCTCCCGTCAAGAGAATAACGTCAATAAGAGTTGTACTTGCAATTGCCGCATTGAGAAATATTGAAATACATCAAATTGATGTAAAAATAGCTTTTCTAAATGGAGATTTAGAAGAGGAGATTTACATGGAACAACCTGAGGGGTTTGTTGCGCATGGACAAGAAAATAAGTTGTGCAAATTAGTAAAGTCATTATATGGCTTGAAACAAGCATCAAAACAATGGCATAAAAAATTTAATACTGCCATGATGCAAAGTGGATTTAAAATAAATGAGTGTGACAAATGTGTCTATACTAAAACCACGAAAAATGGCTATGTAGACGGCATGCTTATCATAGGGAGTTGTGATAAGATGATCAAATCCACGAAAGACATGTTGAATTCGAAGTTTGACATGAAAGATATGGGCATTGCGGACGTAATCCTTGGAGTTAAAATTTCTAGAATACCCAATGGACTTGTACTAAGTCAATCTCATTATGTGGATAAAATTCTTGAGAAATTTAGCAAGGATGACAATGGAATAGCTAGTACTCTAATTGACCCAATTCTTCATCTTTCAAAGAATAGAGATGAACCGGTGTCTTAATTAGAGTATTCGAGAATTATTGGAAGTCTAATGTATTGATGAGTTGTTCTAGGCCGGATATTGCTTATACCGTTAGAAAATTAAGCCGGTACACAAGTAATCCTGGAACAAATCATTGGAAGGGTATAGTAAGAGTACTAATGTACTTAAGATATACTCGTGATTTTGGATTTCATTAACACTAGGCGTCTAGTAGTAATAGAAGAATAGAGTGATGCTAATTGGATATTAGATATCAAAGACTCAAGGTCTACAAGTAGATATTTATTCACATTAGCAGGTGCAGCTATATCATGGGAATCTTCTAAGCAAACTGTTATAGCCAGATCAACCATAGAATCTGAGTTTATATCACTAGATAAATATGGTGAAGAAGTCGAATGGCTACGCCAATTTCTAGAAGATATTCCAAGATGGGAAAAACCTGTACCAGCAATTTGTATACATTGCGATAGCCAATCTGCGATTGGTAGGGCACAAAGTCATTTGTATAATGGTAAGTCTAGACATATACGTCAAAGACACAATACCATTAAACAACTAATTAAAATTGGCACCATATCTATTGACTACGTAAGGTCAAAAGATAATTTGGAGGATCCGCTAACCAAAGGGTTAAGTAAAGAGATAGGTGCAAAGTTGACATTGGGAATGGGATTAAAGCCTCTTGAGAAGTTAACCACAGTGGAAAACCCAACCTAGGTGACTGGAGATCCCAAGATCTAGGTTCAAAGGGACAACCTAACTATTAAAAGACTTGTAGCGTCACTGTGGGGGTCAACCCCATACCCATTCCTTAAAGTGACATCCCGAGATGAATGAGGTTAAGCCTATGGCTTTTCATGATTCTTATGCGAAGTAAAACAGATTACTTAAAAGAATCATCTATGTGAGAAAGAAGTAGAGGTCGCTTCAAGGATAATTATGTGAGAATCAATTCTTAGATCTTCTCACAGAACCAGGCATTGTGCTCCAGGGCCATTAATGAACATAGCTATGAGAGCTGGATTGTGTTAGGGAGATACCTGTGTAAAGTATATGATCGGCTACACAAAAAGCTAGCAGTTCAAGAACATCGCATCTGTTGAGTTTTATGGGTCCATGCGCAGCGGAACAAGCATCTAAATAACACAAAATCCAAAGCCCTAAGATCCGTTCTATAGGATTAAATTGAATTCCTATGAGATAGAATTTACCAACCTTAATTGCTTTTCGGTCTTGAGCTATCGAACAATTTATCGGTGTGATTTTGAATCACAATCTTTGATCTTCAAAAACCCTTGAATCTTCAGATTGGAACTCTAGGCCTTGATCGTCAAACGAGCGAAGAACCTCTATTGTTGTATCCACACATAAGAATGAACCAAGAATGATTCTTGAGGATTGCTAGATCCTTAAACCCTTGGAAGAAATTTGAGAAACCTTTTAGTGTGATTTTTCCTTTTGAAAATTTTGGCTAGACTGATTAGGGTTTACAGACTCTAATATTTATACTACATTAGTATAGGTATTAGTTTCCTAATCATATTAGGAAAGTCTGTCAAACCGCCTTAGACATTTAGTGTCGCACGACTACAACCATCCAATGGTCTGTTTTGTCGCGCGCCAAAGCATGTCTTATCAGGAACTCTCAATCATTCTTCCTTTGGTTTAACCAATTCATTCTAGTTGTGTGTGACCCAATAGGATTATATTATGTTGGCAATGAGCTCGATCAAATCGACCCTCATAAGACATAAGCGGACTCTAGCAAGCCATTATGTCTACCAAATAATATAACGTAAGAGTTCACGTTTCCAATGATACACTTCCATTTCTCCCATTGTCTCACGATGTTATATTGAACACAAGTCATGGTCCTCGTCAACTTGTATTTGTTCAATGCTTTCTCGATCATGAGTATAATGATAATCCAATCGTATTGGGGTGTGGCCACACTCTTTCATCATTATCACTCATCGAGGGGCCCAAGCAAAACATCTCTGTTTCGAGGGACAAATTCCATCTTGAATTATCATCCTTCCCATCATGAATCCGATCATGCCAAAAATAGCCTTTATAAATATCGTGTTAAGATATCATTTGACTAAAATCAAACATGACTTTCATCATATGTAAGGTCATGATAATCTCAGGTCTAGGGACTAAATGAAGTGATCATATGAGATTTAATTATGACATTTGACCATGACATAAATCTCATACGGGTCAAGTCCAGTCACTTGTTCTCTAACAAGTACCCATAATTTCAATGTGCATCTCTATGCATATAATCATCATATGATTATCCATTGACAATTATACTAATTATTCTCTTAATAATCAGGGACGAAGATTATTACAATAAATATGCAAAATATATAATAATCAAATAATAAACTTAAACAATAAAGATTATACATAACGGTTTTAAGTTAAACATAACTAAAGCCTAGGGCATTACACCAACAGTCTCCCACTTGCACTAGGCTCCATTTATGTATCGAATACTCATGGATCAAACATGACCATTCTGCCTTTGCAAGGGTCTTTGTAAGTGAATCCCTTATGTCATCATCGGTTGATACTTTGTATATTTTAACGTCTTCTCATTCTTTATGAATTCCTCGAAGAACGTCTAAGTGAGTGTTTGGATCGCTGTTGTGACCTTGGTTCCATTGTTTGCACAATTGGCACCACTATTGTCATTACAAAGGTTTCACCGATTAGTGATACTTGGAACATTTCCAAAACACTAATGAACTTTTGATCCAAACTACCTCTTTTAGCCACATCATATGTTGCTAAAATTCGGCCTTGGTAGTAGAATCGGCTATGATTTTCTGCTTGAAACTCTTCCAACAAAACCGCAGCTCTAATATGTATAGACACAAATCCTAATTGCGATTTTAAATTAACTTTGTCAGTTTGAAGGCTAGTTATCTATGTAACCCTTACAACAAGATTAACTTCCAACCTTTCAAATACCAAGAATGTATCCTTAATTCTTCTTAAGTACTTAAGGATCATCTTGACTACAATCCAATGGTTCTCAACAGGATTAGATTGGTATCGACTCATCATGCTTAGAGCATATGAGATGTCGGATCTAGTACAAATCATGGCACACATGACAGATCCAAATGCCGAAGCATACAGAACTTCATTCATTCCCTTTTGCTCATCAATTGTCATAGGACAATGAGTGTTGCTAAGAGAAACACCATGACCCATTGACAAGCTACTCTTCTTAGACTCTTCTAAGAACCTTGTCAATGTGAATACTTTGACTCAAACCAATTTATCCTTCTAGATCTATCTCTATAGATCTTGATGCCAAGGATGTAAGCGGCTTTACCCATATCTTTCATTGAGAAACCTTTCCTTGACAAGGACTTGACAGTCTTAAGTGTCGAAACTTGTTTTTCTTATGAGTAAGATATCATTGTAATAAAACAATAGAAATAATACTACGCTCCCACTAAATTTCATGCATACACAAGATTCATCTTTGTTCTTTGATGAAGTCAAACTATTTGACCAATTCATCAAAACGAAGATTCCAATTCCTTGAAGATTGCTTCAACCCATCTCATGGATCTTTGCAACATGCATACTTTATTAGAGTTTCTTGGATCAACAAACTATTCGGGTTATCTACTATAAATGTGAGGACCCCGACCCGGAACCTACACGTGTCCCGAGTTGGAGCGTCCCCAAACTAACCCAAATATACTAAACTTTTAAAACTTTGAATTAAACTTCAAACATAAACATCATTGACATATTCATTTCAAAATAACTCTACTCTACTCCACTTTGGAGGAGGAGTTGACCCACTTTGAAAGCATTAAACTGTTTAGTTACAAAAGACATTGTGGTTCCAACGTAGAAAATTAAGTTTATAATTACAAACTCCTTAAAGGAATAATAACAAAATATACTTTCTACGCCAACCTAACATACCCCGACAATACCCAAAAGCTCACTGCCAAACTCCTTTCCGTCCTTACTTGGCCGGTCCGCCTGTCTCGGGATCTAAAAACATTAAAGGGAGAGGGGTGAGAATAAATCTCAGCAAGCTATTATGGATGCAACAATATGCCAAATAGATGCAACACATAACACGTTGGAAAAACTGTAAACACCTTACGTTACCTTTGGTTTACCTTTTTTCCGTCTGAACAATAGTCGTACAACATTGGGTATAATAATACTCCAATCTTAAGTGAGCTGCTTAAGCAATACTCACATCTTATAAGACCCATTTTTCAGGGAACCAAATAAGATAGTAGCAACTCTGTAAGGCTTTTGGCTCAATACAGATGCTATAACCCCAACCTGTGGCCACAGGAGGGGACGGTCACAGGTATAACATAATCCGATCACATTAGGTCACACTTCCATAATTGATCGTATTACGTTATACCCCCAATATCAGCTGATTAACAAATTATCAAGCACATAATAGTTACTTGAAATAAAATCCACAAAAGGGATAAACAATAGCCACATGGTAATATATACTCATGCCCAATCAATATCAAAGTGCAACAATTTATGAATACACTAAACAACATCAACAATGTATGTAATATCAAGTAAGGAAACGAGGTATCATTAACCCAACCTACATATTCCATATACAAAGGTACAAGGCCTCTATGAAGGTTCAAGTTCAATTACCAATTGGGAGTCAAAGTTTATAAGTGGCCAAACAAACTTGCCAAACGATTTTAGTTCAATTTTTAAAAGTTGGTTCAGGGGTCCGCGGGCGATCGCATACCACTTGGGCGACCGCCCAAGTGGATTTTCAAAGAGGATATAAGATTCTGGCACTATGGGCGACCGCCCATACCTCTTGGGCGACCGCCCAAGAGGATTTTCCAAGGCAAGCATGAGTTTCTGGAGTGATGGGCGGCCGCTCAAGCCCCCCATGGGCGACCGCCCAAGTCTCCATCCAGCCCAAACTCAGATTTCTAACCCTTTCTAACCTAGTTTTCCTTCCTTTCTAACATTGCTTATAATATGAACACCCAAGGATCCCTTAGCTTTACCAAGCCTCTCATAAAACGTGAAAACCCAAAACAAGTAACCCTAGATTATTTATCACTACAAATTCCACCCATTTCAAACCCTTTAGATTATCTTCCTTGAACCCTAGCTTCAACTAATTTCATTTTCCAATCATCCAACTTCCATTAAGGTTTCCCAAGCATGAAATCCACATCATAAGGACAAGAACAATATTTAAAGAACTTATGAACAAGTAGAAGAAGGGAATCATAACAACTCACCTTAGGGTTTTAATATGGAAGGTTGATCTTTCTAACTTGATGGATCCTCCTAGATGATCCAACTTCAAAAATACCCTTAGACTTGAATTTGGTGGAGGAATGGCTTGGCTTCAAAGCTTGGGAAAATGGAGCTTCAATGGAGTTCTAAGTCTTTGCTAGGAGGAAGTATGGAATGAATGAAGGAGGGAGAAGGGAGTAAGAGTAAGGGGTTAAGGGGTGGGACACTTGTCAAGCTTAGGGGGAGTAAGACTTCTTTGGCCCCCCATGGAAATATCTAACAAAAGGCTTTCACCCCAAATTAATTTAACCCTTCCCCTTAATTAATTATTCTACCCATTTTAACCTCCTCACATATTTATCTATTTTCTATTTTTATCATTCTCCATTGTTCTTATTTAATATCTAATAAATTCTCAAAAGATTCTAAATTTACTTCTCACCCAATTTATCTTAAATTAAGAATTTAAAGGCATAATTGAACATATAAAGCTAACATAAATATTAAAAGCATATAATATAATATTTAAAATTAATGCCTAGGGTTGGGGTCGTCACACTCACTCCCCCTTAAAGAAAATTCGACCCGAATTTTAAAAAGACTTACTTGAATTCTCAAACAACCAAGGGTATTTCGCCCTCATCTCCGACTCTAGCTCCCACGTTGCTTCCTCGACGGTATGATTCTTCCAAAGGACTTTCACTATCGGAATACTCTTAGTTCTCAACTCCTTAACTTGGAATTCTAAGACTCTTAATGGCTCTTCAACATAAGACATGTCCGCTTGGACATCATCGGGGGGAGAGCTCAAAACATGGGAGGGGTCATGACAATACTTCCTTAACATAGAAACGTGAAACACATCATGAAGCAAAGAAAAAGACGGGGGTAGTGCCAACCGGTAAGCCAATTCCCCAATCTTCTCTAAGATCTCAAATGGTCCCACAAACCTCGGAGCTAACTTACCCTTATTACCAAACCTTTTAATTCCCGTCCTCGGAGAGACCTTCAAGAACACAAAGTCACCAACCCGAAAAGATAGATCCCGTCTTCTATTGTCGGCGTAGCTTTTCTGTCTACTCTGAGCCGTCTTCAATCTATCCAGAATCACCTTGATCTTCTCCGTAGAATCTCTAACCAAATCCGGGCCCCAAAGTCTCGCTTCACCTACCTCATCCCAACACATCGGAGATCTACACTTCCTACCATACAATGCTTCATACGGAGCCATCTCAATACTAGACTGATAAATGTTATTGTAAGCAAACTCAACTAACGGTAGATGATCCTCCCACGACAATTGGAAATCCATCACACAAGCCCTCAACATATCCTCAAGTATCTGAATAGTTCTCTCGGATTGACCGTCGGTTTGAGGATGGAACGCCGTACTAAAACACAATTTAGAACCCAAGGCTTCATGCAATGCTCTCCAAAATCTAGAACTAAACCTCGGATCTCTATCGGAAACAATACAAACCGAAACCCCGTGAAGTCTCACAATCTCCTTCATATATAACTGAGCTAACTTCTCTAACGAAAACTTAGTTGACACCGGAAGAAAATGAGCCGACTTTGTCAACCGATCCACAATAACCCAAATAGCATCCATCTTCTTCGCGGTAAGAGGTAAACCCGAAACAAAATCCATCGAGATCCCTTCCCATTTCCACTCCGGAATATCCAATGGTTGAAGTAGTCCCGCCGGTCTCTGATGCTCGGCCTTAATTTGTTGACAAGTCAAACACTTAGAAACATAATCCGCAATTTCCCTTTTCATTCCATTCCACCAATATCTACGCTTCAAGTCTTGATACATTTTCGTACTACCCGGGTGAATCGCAAACTTGGACTTATGGCCATCCTCTAGAACACGCCTCTTGATTTCCGGTAACGAAGGAACGCAAATTCTCCCTTGAAAGGTTAAAATCCCATCTCTATTCAACACAAAATCCCCGGCTTTTCCCTCTTGCACTTGATCAAAAATTTTCTTCAACTCCGGATCACTTTGTTGAGCTTCCTTCAACTCTCCATACAATGTAGGCACGGCTCGCACATTCGCAACTATCACTTCACTCCCCAACTCTTTGGTACTCAAAGCTGTCACATACGCCTTTCGGCTAATCGCATCCGCTACAACATTGGCCTTCCCCGGATGATAAGAAATTACACAATCAAAATCCTTCAAGAATTCTAGCCACCTCCTTTGCCGGTTATTCAACTCCTTTTGGGTAAACAAATACTTCAAACTTTTATGATCGGTAAAAATCTCAAATTTCGCTCCATAAAGGTAATGCTTCCACTTGTGCAACGCAAATACAATCGCCGCCAATTCCATATCATGAGTAGGGTAATTCTGTTCCGCCGGTGATAACTTCCTAGAAGCATACGCAATCACTTTCCCGTTTTGCATCAACACACAACCCAAACCCGCCTTCGAGGCATCACTATAAATAACAAAATTCTCGCAACCATCCGGAAGGGTAAGAATAGGAGCCGTTGTTAACCTTTTCTTCAATTCATCAAAACTTGCTTCACACTTGGAATCCCATACAAACGATACATCTTTCCGAGTCAACCTAGTCAACGGAGTCGCAATCCGAGAAAAACCCTCAATGAACCTTCGGTAATACCCCGCCAAACCAAGGAAACTACGAATCTCAGTCACAGTCGAAGGTTGCTTCCAATTAACCACGGCTTCAATCTTCGAGGGATCCACGGAAATTCCCGAACTCGACACAACATGCCCCAAGAAAGAAATCTGCTCAAGCCAAAACTCGCACTTGCTGAACTTGGCATACAACTGCTTCTCCCGAAGAACTGACAAAACAATCCTCAAATGATTCTCATGCTCTTCCCGGGACTTAGAATAAACAAGAATATCATCTATGAATACCACCACAAAGCTATCAAGATAAGGCTTGAAGACACGGTTCATCATATCCATAAAAACGGCTGGAGCATTAGTCAACCCGAAAGGCATCACAACAAACTCATAATGACCATATCTAGTACGGAAAGCTGTCTTAACAATATCATCCGGTCTAATCTTCAACTGATGGTATCCGCTTCTCAAATCAAGTTTAGAGTAGATAACGGAACCTTGAAGTTGGTCAAACAATTCATCTATATGCGGAAGAGGATATTTATTCTTAATGGTGGCTTGGTTCAACAAACGATAGTCAATACACAATCGTAAGGTACCATCCTTCTTCCTAACAAATAAGACCGGTGCTCCCCACGGAGACACACTAGGACGAATAAAACCTCGGTCTAACAATTCTTGCAATTGGACCTTCAACTCTTTTAACTCGGCCGGAGCCATTCTATAGGGCGCTTTAGAGATAGGCGCGGTACCGGGCACTAAGTCAATACAAAACTCTACCTCACGATCCGGAGGCATAGAGTACTCACTAGAAAACACATCACTAAATTCATTAACAATCGGGACATGAGCTAACTCGGGCGACTTCTTATTGGAATCTACCACATAAGCCAAGTAACCCGCACACCCCTTAGATAGCATCTTCCTAGCCTTTAAAGCAGAAATAACATGTAAACCGAACATAGATCTATCCGCATCAAATATAAAAGTAGGCACATCAGGCATAGCAAATGAGACTCGCTTTCTACGACAGTCTACCAAAGCATGACACTGACTCAACCAATCCATCCCAAGGATCACATCAAAATCACGGATTGGTAACTCGACCAAATCCACCGGCAATACATGCCCACATATAGTCACATCACAACCAGGATATATCAAAGAAGATGTGAGGCACTCTCCCATAGGAGTAGAGACCTCCAACACATAAGGCATAGATTCAGGCAAGGTATGCAATGAGAATGCAAAATGCGATGCCACAAATGAATGGGAAGACCCGGGATCTATAAGAATGCGGGCCTTAACTCCTGAGACAGGAACTATACCTCTAATGACAGCATTGGGATCGACCTCTCCTTGACCCAAGGCGAACACTCGACCTTGCACCCTATCTTTGGGTTTCCCATCTACACCTCTCTTCACACCACTACCTTGTCCCCCAAATCCGGCACCCGAAGCTTGCTTATTCTGCCACCTGGGACAATTCTTCCGGAAATGGCCTGTCGCCCCACACTCTAAACATTTTCCTTGCTTGCTCCAACACTTGTCCTCCGAATGCCCTAGCTTCTTGCAATATCCACACACTGTCCCAAACTGACCTGGAGTCGCACGATTTGCCGGAGTCGCCACATTTCCTCCTCGATTTGCTCCCGGAGTGAATGTCCTCGGCTGCACTCTATTCTGTCCCGAACCTTGACCTTGGAATCTATTCCTGTTTCCACCTTCATTTTTACCACGATGCTCCTCTATGTCATTCTCAATCCGATACGCCATATTCACTGCTGCTTGGAAGTTGGCGAAGTCATGCGTCAATAACTGCTTCCGGAACTCAACCCTTAAACCCTTCACAAACCGGTAGATCCGCCTCTCCTCATCCGGCACCAAATGAGGACAATATCGGGCTAACTCTGTGAACTTTGCTGAATACTGTGCTATAGTCATGGTACCTTGCTCCAGTTTCAAAAACTCAACTTCCTTCTTGTCTCTAGTAACCATCGGAACGAAGTGGTCCCGGAACTTGCGTGTGAAATTCTCCCAAGTCTGCGGTGTCAAATCCCGGTCCCAACCATCCTTCACTACCTGCCACCAGTGCTCAGCGGGTCCTTCCAACTTGAAAACGGCGCATCTCACCTTCTCGGCATCCGTACTCTCCATAGCCGCGAAAATCTTATTCATAGCCTCAAGCCACCTCTCAGCCTTCACCGGATCCGGATCTCCGTTGAAGCTAGGAGGAGACATCTTCACGAACTTCTCTAGACCATGCTGCCCTTGCCTGCCTTCTTGCTGTTGCCTACCTTGATTCTGATTTGCCATATTCTGAAGAAACACTCGGAACATATCCATCATCTCGGCATTCGGATTACCAACATCACCCAAAGCCCGATTCTGATCACCATCATTTCCCGCCATTATAACAAACTCCTGCATTAAACACTCGACGTCAGTTATCACACACTCTCACTCAGCTAGACTCTACCCGAGAATTCTAACCGAGCTCTGATACCAACTGTGAGGACCCCGACCCGGAACCTACACGTGTCCCGAGTTGGAGCATCCCCAAACTAACCCAAATATACTAAACTTTTAAAACTTTGAATTAAACTTCAAACATAAACATCATTGACATATTCATTTCAAAATAACTCTACTCTACTCCACTTTGGAGGAGGAGTTGACCCACTTTGAAAGCATTAAACTGTTTAGTTACAAAAGACATTGTGGTTCCAACGTAGAAAATTAAGTTTATAATTACAAACTCCTTAAAGGAATAATAACAAAATATACTTTCTACGCCAACCTAACATACCCCGACAATACCCAAAAGCTCACTGCCAAACTCCTTTCCGTCCTTACTTGGCCGGTCCGCCTGTCTCGGGATCTAAAAACATTAAAGGGAGAGGGGTGAGAATAAATCTCAGCAAGCTATTATGGATGCAACAATATGCCAAATAGATGCAACACATAACACGTTGGAAAAACTGTAAACACCTTACGTTACCTTTGGTTTACCTTTTTCCGTCTGAACAATAGTCGTACAACATTGGGTATAATAATACTCCAATCTTAAGTGAGCTGCTTAAGCAATACTCACATCTTATAAGACCCATTTTTTCAGGGAACCAAATAAGATAGTAGCAACTCTGTAAGGCTTTTGGCTCAATACAGATGCTATAACCCCAACCTGTGGCCACAGGAGGGGACGGTCACAGGTATAACATAATCCGATCACATTAGGTCACACTTCCATAATTGATCGTATTACGTTATACCCCCAATATCAGCTGATTAACAAATTATCAAGCACATAATAGTTACTTGAAATAAAATCCACAAAAGGGATAAACAATAGCCACATGGTAATATATACTCATGCCCAATCAATATCAAAGTGCAACAATTTATGAATACACTAAACAACATCAACAATGTATGTAATATCAAGTAAGGAAACGAGGTATCATTAACCCAACCTACATATTCCATATACAAAGGTACAAGGCCTCTATGAAGGTTCAAGTTCAATTACCAATTGGGAGTCACAATTTATAAGTGGCCAAACAAACTTGCTAAACGATTTTAGTTCAATTTTAAAAGTTGGTTCAGGGGTCATGGGCGACCGCCCATACCACTTGGGCGACCGCCCAAGTGGATTTTCAAAGAGGATATAAGATTCTGGCACTATGGGCGACCGCCCATACCTCTTGGGCGACCGCCCAAGAGGATTTTCCAAGGCAAGCATGAGTTTCTGGAGTGATGGGCGGCCGCTCAAGCCCCCCATGGGCGACCGCCCAAGTCTCCATCCAGCCCAAACTCAGATTTCTAACCCTTTCTAACCTAGTTTTCCTTCCTTTCTAACATTGCTTATAATATGAACACCCAAGGATCCCTTAGCTTTACCAAGCCTCTCATAAAACATGAAAACCCAAAACAAGTAACCCTAGATTATTTATCACTACAAATTCCACCCATTTCAAACCCTTTAGATTATCTTCCTTGAACCCTAGCTTCAACTAATTTCATTTTCCAATCATCCAACTTCCATTAAGGTTTCCCAAGCATGAAATCCACATCATAAGGACAAGAACAATATTTAAAGAACTTATGAACAAGTAGAAGAAGGGAATCATAACAACTCACCTTAGGGTTTTAATATGGAAGGTTGATCTTTCTAACTTGATGGATCCTCCTAGATGATCCAACTTCAAAAATACCCTTAGACTTGAATTTGGTGGAGGAATGGCTTGGCTTCAAAGCTTGGGAAAATGGAGCTTCAATGGAGTTCTAAGTCTTTGCTAGGAGGAAGTATGGAATGAATGAAGGAGGGAGAAGGGAGTAAGAGTAAGGGGTTAAGGGGTGGGACACTTGTCAAGCTTAGGGGGAGTAAGACTTCTTTGGCCCCCCATGGAAATATCTAACAAAAGGCTTTCACCCCAAATTAATTTAACCTTTCCCCTTAATTAATTATTCTACCCATTTTAACCTCCTCACATATTTATCTATTTTCTATTTTTATCATTCTCCATTGTTCTTATTTAATATCTAATAAATTCTCAAAAGATTCTAAATTTACTTCTCACCCAATTTATCTTAAATTAAGAATTTAAAGGCATAATTGAACATATAAAGCTAACATAAATATTAAAAGCATATAATATAATATTTAAAATTAATGCATAGGGTCGTCACAATAAATATCCCTAATAATCTTTCCATTTAAAGAAAGTCGTTTGACATCCATTTGTCATATCACATAGTCATAATATGTGATAATGCCAATTGAAACTCTAACAGACTTCGACATTGTAACTGGCGAAAAAGGTTTCAACATAGTCAATACTATGAATTTGCCTAAATCCTTTTGCTACAATCCTTAGTCATGAAAGTATGCACCTTCCCATCTATGTCGGTCTTGAAGACCTACTTGCACCCTTTAGTTTTTACACCTTCAGGTAGCCCAATCAAGTTCCAAACTTGATTGTCAAACATGGATTGTAATTCGGATTCCATGGTTCCTAACCATTTATCCAAATTAGGAGTGGACATCGCCTCAAGATAGAAAGTAGGATCGTCATTCTCAATGACTTCCACCTTATTACTTTCCGATACGAGAAATCAATATTTCTTGAGTTCGGATCGTAACCTATCAAGTCTATGATGGACTTGTGCATCTTGAACCGGTTCCACAACTCTTTTGTGAACTTGGCTCCGTCTCTACTCTTTGTCCCATGTCATTCTCAGGTTCTTGAACCTTTTCAAGATTAATTTTACTCCCACTAGATTCTTTATTGAGAAACTATTTCTCAAGAAAAAAATCGTGTAGAGCAACAAACGTTTTGTTCTCTTTGCGGCTGTAAGATTAATTTCCGAAAATAACTTTGTCAAATTTGGTGCTAACTTATAAGAGACAAGTCTCTTTACATAAGACTCGCAACCCCAAATCTTCATGAAAGACAAACTAAGTTTTCTTCCATGCCACATATCATGTGGGGCCTTAGGAACTGATTTAGTAAGGACTCGATTCAGTGTAACCGCATCATTTCTAATGCATATCCTCAAAAGGAAATAGGAAATAGGAAAATCTAATTGACACATCATCGAACGAACCATGTCCTACAAGGTTCAATTCCTTCTCTCAGACACACCATACAATGTGGTGTTCCGGGTGGATTCAACTCTGAAACGATTTCATAGTTTTGAGATGATTGTCAAACTCTTGGCTCAAATATCCATCACCTCGATCCAATCGAAGTACTTAATAGTTTTGCCAAGTTGTTTTGCACTTCATCTTGAAATGTTCGAAATATCTCAAACGATTCACCTTTGGACTTCATCAGATAGACATAGTCATATCTAGATAAGTCTTTAGTGAAATGTGATGAAATTCCGAAGTCTTCCCCTAGCAATGCTACTTAATAGTCCACATACATCTCATGTATAATGACCAATAAGTCACTAGCCCTCCTACTACTCTTAGTGTAGGGTGGTTTGGTCAATAATCCCAATAAATAAGATCCACATTCCTCAAATGATTCATGGTCATATGAGTCTAAAAGTCCATGTTAATGGAGTTTAGATATATGTTTCTTATTTATTTGACCAGCCGGCAATGCCATATGAACGCGTTGTTCATATTGTTCGGTTCAAAATTCCCATTTATATTTTAGATATCTTCAATATTATTTTGTTTCTTAACATCAAGGATATGAAGACCATTCAATGACATATGCAATACAATAAGGCATATCATTGAATAAATATAAAACTTCTTTTTTTCAATAAGAAAATTATATCCTTCATCATCCATATAAGAAATGGAAATAATACTCCTACTCAAATCCGGAGCGTAGTCGTACTTGTTCAAAACAAGTACTAGTCCACAAGGTAAAGTACTTCATAAGACCCTATGGCTAATGTAGCAGCTCTTGCTTCATTCCCATGCATAGGTTTAATTCACCTTCTTTGAGTATCTTTCTATTCTTTATTCCTTGCACATTTAAACAAATGTGGGATCCACTCCGGTATCATATACCCAAGAACAAGAAGTCGAAAGGAAAATATCTATCATATAGATACTTAAAGTAGTAGCAATCATATTGCTCTTCTTCACCTTTTAGGTCTTCCTAATAAGCCTTGCAACTTTGCTTCCAATGAACAATCTTATTGCAATGGTAGCAAATTGCATCCTTTTGAGACACTTTGGGTTTAGCCTCTTCGGCTTTGACAACTTTTGTCCTAGGTTTAGCAACTTTTGCTTTACCTTCTTTTCCTTCCCCTTTTTGAACCCCTTTCTTGTGTTAACCATTAACACACTTGTGGATTGATCCCTTTTGCATCTCATGCATTAGGAACCTTCACCACAACATACATCTTTTGCCTAGCTTGCACTTGGAACATTTCCTTTGTGCGGTGTACTAGAACAAAATTAGTTATCATGTGCTCAAGGTTCTTCATAAGAGCCTTTAAACATGGTGGCAATTACAAGGCAAGCAATATTGTCAGAATCATCAACATGTTTCTAATGTTGCTCCTTATTTGCCCTTTACAACATTTGCAGTGGGTTCAGTAGGAACTGATTCGTCAAGAACGTACACATTTTTGATCCAATCAGAATTATATGTACCGTTCCTTCCAAACTTTGTCCTTCATAAGGACGAATCGTAATTATCATTATGTAATGCTACTTCTACAACAAAATATACAAATTATATGAGCACATATCAATACCAACACATTTATCATCTAAGAGCAAATAACATATTTTACAAATACTCACACTAAATCATACACCTTCCAATGAAAATAAGCATAATATGCATTTAATAGGCTAAGATCCAACTTTAATTTAATCTCAAGTACGCTATGGCGCACCGCTCAAAATTAAATTAATTAGGTAGAAACCATCAATCATATCGTATATGACTCTTAGATCTTTTATGAGATTCATTTAAGACATCATATGTCTAAGCATATTTTAATCTCATCTTATGCCTTGGGTCCAAAACCATTTTGATAACCCAATTAAGTTCATCCACTTTAAACGTATAGGAACCACAATTTCCTCATCTTGCTCGCAAACAGAATAGAATCAAAGCACCTTGCTATGGCAAGCCCACCCAAAACTATCCGAGTGGTCTCAAGTGTTTTAATCATGGATTGGTATAAAGAACTTAAAATTTAGATGAAGGTTCTTTAAAGCAGATTATAAGCATATCAACAAAGATAATCATAATGTACACCAGGTAAGTTCTCAAGAAAATAGGTGAGCCACAAGGACTGCTTAAGTACTAAATTTTCCTTCGATAGAACTTTCCTAGTCATGCACAATTATAATATCAATTTGAATGCAACATAATCAATACTTTGTATACTGACTTGTTTCTCATAAACAATCAGACTCGTAAACTGATTTGTTTCTCATAAACAATCAGATTCCTTCAAATTCTGCGTAAACTGACTTGTTTCTCATAAACAATCAGAAAACCAAAATTTAACGTTTCAACTAAACATTTAACATATTATTATTCAATGTTTCAACTAAACATCTAATTAAATTCTTATCACATAAGAACACACATAATTCATGCATCGCAACAATTAATAAAAACACATTTAAATTAATTAAGCATGCATAAACAATGAATTAATCTAGCATAGCCCTATAAATTCAATTTCCAGAAATTTATAGCATCTAGACTAAGACAGTAACATATTAGATTATCAACATAATCACAGATTAACAAGAAAAATCAACAAACTGATTTGGCCCAGAACAGGCAAGGTATGTAGCGTGACATAGACCTTCAGAGGCCTGATATGTCGCACGACGTAACAAAGCCATCAGCCCTACTCTGTTGCGTGACAGCGTCCAACTCTGTTGCGTGACACAAGATGCCAGATTGCATATTTCCAGATTCAATCGATTCTAATATTAAAGCAATTAAATCAAGTAAACAGCTTTTACATATTTAATTCAGCATAATCAGAATACGATTTTCACATTGTTTCACATAAACAATCAAAAATTCTAGCGCATACAAAACATGCAATAAGCATATAAACGATTTATATCTTAATTCAAGCATGCCAATTCAAACTTAATCATACGAACAGGGCTCTAATACCACTGTTGGGTTTTATGGGTCCATGCGCAGCGGAACAAGCATCTAAATAACACAAAACCCAAAGCCCTAAGATCCGTTCTATAGGATTAAATTGAATTCCTATGAGATAGAATTTACCAACCTTAATTGCTTTCCGATCTTGAGCTATCAGACAATTTATCGGTGTGATTTTGAATCACAATCTTCGATATTCAAAAACTCTTAAATCTTCAGATTGGAACTCTAGGCCTTGATCGTCAAACGAGCGAAGACCCTCTATTGTTGTATCCACATGTAAGAATGAACCAAGAACGGTTCTTGAGGATTGCTGGATCCTTAAACCCTTGGAATAAATTTGAGAAACCTTTTAGTGTGATTTTTCCTTTGGAAAATTTCGGCTAGACTGATTAGGGTTTACAGACTCTAATATTTATACTACATTAGTGTAGGCATTAGTTTCCTAATCGTATTAGGAAATTCTGTCAAACCGCCTTAGACATTTAGTTTCGCACGACTACAACCATCCAATGGCCTGTTTTGTCGCGCGCCAAAGCATGTCTTATCAGGAACTCTCAATCATTCTTCCTTTGGTTTAACCAATTCATTCTAGTTGTGTGTGACCCAATAGAATTATATTATGTTGGCAATGACCTCGATCAATTCGACCCTCATAAGACATAAGCGGACTCTAGCAAGCCATTATGTCTACCCAAATAATATAACGTAAGAGTTCACGTTTCCAATGGTACACTTCCATTTCTCCCTTTGTCTCACGATGTTATATTGAACACAAGTCATGGTCCTCGTCAACTTGTATTTGTTCAATGCTTTCTCGATCATGAGTATAATGATAATCCAATCGTATTGGGGTGTGACCACACTCTTTCATCATTATCACTCATCGAGGGGCCCAAGCAAAACATCTCTTTTTCGAGGGACAAATTCCATCTTGACTTATCATCCTTCCCATCATGAATCTGATCATGCCAAAAATAGCCTTTATAAATATCGTGTTAAGATATCGTTTGACTAAAATCAAACATGACTTTCATCATATGTAAGGTCGTGATAATCTCAGGTCTAGGGACTAAATGAAGTGATTATATGAGATTTAATTTGACCATGACGTAAATCTCATATGGGTCAAGTCCAGTCACTTGTTCTCTAACAAGTACCCATAATTTCAATGTGCATATCTATGCTGTTGGTCCCAAAGGTGGCAACAAGGGTGAAAATACAGCTAGAGGGGGGGTGAATAGCTGTTTAAAATTTTTCGCCCTCTTTTAAAGACTGAACCTCTTGCTTACAAAATCCTCTTGCAGTTGATAATAGACTGCAAGTGATAGTGTAAAATGCACAGCGGAATAATAGAGTGTAAAGCGGTTTAGAGAGGCGGTTTGTAAAATGCGGTTTTGATGGTGCGGTTTTGGGAAGAGCAGTTTTACAAACACGAGTGGTTTTGACTTTGTTAACTCCAAACACTATTTCACAATAATGGATAGCTAAATAAAGATCAAACAGAGACAAAGATATATAATTAGCAAGCACAGTAAATATAAATGCAGAAAGTAAGAACACGCTATTTGGAGTGGTTCAATCGATAAACGATCTACGTCCACTACCAAGATGGTTAGTCTTGGATTTCTAAGAGAGATTTTATATTAAGTATTGTGAGATTACAAAGTACAATAAAATCTTTTCTATGAAGAACAAATCCAAAACTATAACCAGTGTATCTCAAATGAATAAACTATGTGTTTAGACAAGAGAGGTGTGTGTGTGAGAAACAAGATCAAGGCTCTTTAAATCTGTGAGATGTAGAGCTCAATGATTCTTGAATGTGTTTAAGGCTTGATTTCTGGGCTGGGGAATATTTCTTGAAGTATGAAGATGAAGATTCAAAGGGTTGAATAATTTACGGCGAGCTTCACTTCTATGAACACAGCACTTCTCAATTTTTCAAGCAATCTTCAAATGGTGAAGATTGGGGGTATTTATACCCAAGCATCAAGAAACTAGCCGTTGGATACAAACTGTTGAAGGACAAGACTTGATGCAATCCCTATTGGTCCCATTGTGACAACCACTTTTGTCCTTTGAGTACAGCTGCTGTCGCAGTAAGCCGATCAGCCCACTGCAAGCAATGAGGTTAGGACACTGTCACCTTTACAAGATCCTTGCGCATCTTTTCTGACATTGAATCACGTGACAAGATATGATGGTTGACTTTTGATATTGCTGACGTGGATTCCAACGGATAAAAAGTTGTTCACTTCAAGTAGCCAATCATTGGATGCGGTTGGTGAGACGCGGTTAGGAAAGTGCGGTTTTGCTACACCAGGAGGTTGCAAGGATGCGGTTGCACATGAACTGCACAGGTGCGGTTCAAAGGTGGTTGCATGCGGTTGGTTCAAGAAGCAAGTTCAAGACTTGAACTCACTTATGCCAAGGCTTGCATGTGCGGTTCATGGTGCGGTTTTGAATACTTCAGGAACTACAACCTTGCTTCCAATGAAACTTGTGCCAGTCTTCAAGCCTAAGATTAACCTATTCTATAAAATGGACTTAGCTAAAAAATTGAAGTCTAAGCTTCATTACATAGGGTCCTAAAGTCCTTAAAATAGACAGGAGGTTATGGTATCAATCAAATCTAATACAAAATAGGAGGTTTAAAACATGCATACCCAACAATCTCCCCCTATTTGATTGATGCCATTACCTACTATAACAAAAGCAAACATTGTACTTGGTAAGAACATGTCCATAAGAATTAACATGGTAATTCATGTCCCAAGTCAATGCACACACTTAGCTTAAGCTATAGATTTCTATACTTTCTAAAAGATGAAAACTTACAATGTGGAAAGTACAGAAATGCATTCAGTGCACTTAAGAAATTCTGAGTTTAAGTTCAAAGTGCGGTTCAAACTGAATGTTTAAACATCAATTCAAAATAGTGATTTTAAGTTAGAAAATATTTGAATGAGTTTATAAACCATAAGAGATTTCATTGTTCTACAAACAAGTAGTTTGATATGAACAAGGTTTTGGAACCAATGATGCATTTTTCATTACTACCAATGCGGTTACACTTACAATGGTAGAGAAGCAAAATACAAAGGTTTCAAAAACAAAAGAAAGTTGGACAAGAATTACATGGAGTGTGGTCCAACAAATCAAAAAAGGAGTTCAGCAAGGAAGGATAAAGGAATTACAAAATGAGAAATCCTAATGCTGACGCGGTTGATGATGCGGTTGATGTTGATGGCGTGCTTGCTCTCTTGGTTGATTGACTTCTTGCTGAGGTAACTGCCGGTTACGAAGGTACGAAGGCTGAGCTTTCACCTCGATATTTCTTCCGAGGGCTACTGAGGTCTTCACTGTCTAGCAAGGGTAGTCTCAACCGGTCAGTAGTGCGGTTCCAGAATCGGCGGCGGTTCCAACAAAGATCAACAGGATCTAGTGTTTCCATCAACACTTTCCTTGATCCGAGTAGTGAATCCTTCAATGCAGGCCTTCAAGGAATTGTAGAATGTGAAGATCTCATCCCGAATGGCTACTGTTTGAGTAGAGAGAGCATCTCTAAGTGGTTCCGCATCAACGGTTACATTCGGGTTGGACTTCAATTCCTTGATGGAGTTGTCTAGCTTGAGGTTGAAGCCCGCTTTGAGGTTCTCAAATCAAGGAAATGTCATTATCAAAATTCCTTACTTGCTCTTTGATACTGTCTCCCATTATGTTGAGATCAACATTTATTCTATCTTTAAGGGAGTCCAGTTCAAGAAGAATTTTCACCGCAGTCATCTAGAGCGGTTTGGGAAGGAGCGGCCGAGGTTGAAGCTTGCCGCGGTTGGGTTTCTTGGAGGGTCTTCATGAAAGCTATCATGCAGAGTTGGTGGAGGTGACAAACTCACCGGAAAGATTTGTGAGCATTTCATGAAGTTGGGTTTTTGAAACAAAGATCACCCATGGCACTAAGTACTCCTCGGGCAAGATCTTCTTTAAAGCCCCGAAAACACTCAGTAGCTGCGGTTTTAACGGCTGGCGGTTTGGATAGAGGAACTTCTCTCCCTTAATGGTATCAATCAAAAAGGCTTTAAGATTTGCCAATTCTAGGGCTTGAGCATCCACCTTGGCTAGAAGGGTTTGGTTGGAAGCGGTTAGGGAATTATTGGAGGCCTCAAGAGCGGCATTTGAAGCGGTTAGCTTAATCATGTGGCCTTGGTTTAAGAGAAGTTGGCCTTGGATAAGATTAAGGGTTGAAAGAATTTGGGAGTAATCTGAGGGTGCGGTTGGAGTTGAAGGAATTTGGGTAATTGAGGGAGGCGGTTGAGAATGTGTTGGATGTGCGGTTTGGGAAATGGGTTGAAGGAGGGTTTGAAAAAGGCGGCTGGCAGGGACTGTATAAGGTGAAATTGTTGAGGGAGGAATTTGTGTTTGGGGTAATGGAATAGAAGCGGTTGGGATAGGTAAGGAGGGGATTGGTGCGGTTGAGATAGGTGCGGTTGAGATAGGTGCGGTTGAGGGTGGAATGTTGGTGGTTGGAATTTCAGAATTTATGGGGTTGGAATTTGATGAAGAACTGGTATGAGAGGTATGGACAGAAACAGGAGGGGTTCTTTGCGGCTGAGGGGGTGCGGTTTCAGGAATGGGTGAGGTTTGATGAGGCGGAGTAGGAAGGCGGTCAGGAGTAGGGGATTTTTGAGGTGGTGAATTTGCAGGAGGAGGAGTATTGATGCGGTTTGGGGATGGTGTTTTCTCGCGGTTAAGGTTTGAAATGGAGATGGCTGGGGTATGATGAGAATAAGGATTTGATTGAACGCGGTTTGAAGGTTGAGGGGAATTTGAGTGGATGGAATGTTGAGGTGAGGGAGTTGGTGATTCTGATTGATAGGAAGAAGAATGAGATTGAGAAGGGGATTTGGATGGTGTATGGGAAGTGGACTGGGAAGAAGATTTAGAAGGGGATGGAGAAGGGGAAGGTTGATTTCTAACTCTTTTAAGAAACCGCTTGGGGCCTTTGGTTGGAGTATTCTTTTTGGCAATCTGTTTAACCCTTTTTGGTTTCTCCCCCTGAGCGGTTGCAGCTCTTTGCGGTTGAAGAGGAGAGAGCGGTTTAGGTGATAGGGTTTTGGCTGGTGAGGAATGATGTGAGCGGTTTGGAGAGTGAGGTGGTGTTGGAATAAGAGTTTGGGTTTGGGGCGGTTTTGAAGGAGGCGGTTGGGGAATTGGATCCTTGGACTTTCCTTTGTTAGCTTCCCTCTCAGCCCTTTCTCTTTCCAGTCTCTCAAACTCAGCTTTGTAGAAGATTGTCAGCTCCTCATCAGTCATTTGGGCCAGATCAATCTGAGTTTGTTTGGCCTTCTTAGCCACGGCCACCGGTGGAGGAATGGAGTTATCCTCTTCCTCTTCTTCATCCTCATCAACGAGGGTCATCTTTTCTTTCATTTTCTCTTTCCTTTGCTTTTTCTCGGCTTCGGGCACACTTGATTGATCCAAGTGTTTAGTGGTTGCGGTTGAGGCTGATTTAGGGAGCGGTTTGGAAGGACTTTTTCTTTTCCTTGAAGCTTTCTTCATAGCCTTTCCAAGTGCGGTTGAAGCAGTGCCTGGATTCATATCTACAAACATCTCCTTATTTTGATAAGTATCAGCATCATAAATGGCTTTATAATCAACATTGCCAAAGGATCTTCTGAAGGAGTGCATAGCTTTTAGGCCAAAGGATTCTTCATCACCCCAATCAACACGGTATTCGGGGTTGGCAATCCTAAGCTCCTCCAAATCCGAAAGTTTGCAAATATTGCGGTTAGCCTTCTTCCAAAAGGTCTCCATCTGATCTTCTCATTCTTGACCTTTTGTTGATACGAATCAATGCCGGCTAATTCTCTCATCGAATTTTGGGCCAATGGAGCTTCATCTCGTTGTAGACAAAGACAACAAGATATTGCCATTGAGAAGAGGTGAAGTTGTTGTGGTTTCCTGTTTTGCCACACACAGACTTCCCTACGAGATAGCACAGATGGCTCATGATTTCACCAAAATCTTTCCTTGGCGTAGTTTTGTAAAGTCTAGAAAGAGAGGGCAGCCTTCCTGTTAGAGTTGAGCAGGTAGCATCTTGAACCTCTTGAGAAACTTCAACAGGGGCACCAGATACATGAAAACCGAAGGTGTTTCTGATGTCCAAATAGTCTATGGAGACTCTGAGTCCTTCAACAATTCCTACCAAACTTGGAATTGTGGATCCATCACCCAGCTCAGTTTCTCCCTTCTCAGCGGTTTCATAAAACTGGTCAATGAAGACAGGAATGGTATATTTCTGCTTCTTGTTGAATAGGGGAAGGATTCCAGAAACTTGCATCTTTCTCATCATCTCCCTTCCCAGAGCATCAGACCGCATCTCAGGTTCATTTATTTCCCAACCTGGTAGGAAATACTTGATGTTCTACAAAGAAAACATACAAGTTAGAATTTTTAAGAAAAATCACAGTTCCCATGCGGTTGGTGCACACATGCGGTTGGCAATAGTGCGGTTTTTGGAAATGTAAATTTCCAACCACAAGAAACTGTGAACACAGATAGGAAATAAAATAAGAAAAATACAAAAGTATATACTTAGTACGTGGCATTGTAATCCAAAATTATCCCACACTGCAAGCGGTGCTTAGAGAGGAATTTTATGGTGTCCAGCCTATATACTTAGTAAAACTTAAGTAAATTTCTAGCATGCGGTTTTGAAAATGTATATGCGGTTTTCAGCATGCGGTTTTGAGACAAAATAATATGCGGTTTTGAAACATGAATTTAGCAACAATAAGTGCGGTTTCAAAACATATGTCATGCGGTTTTAAGTCATGCGGTTCAAACATGCAAAACAACAATTAAAATTTTCAGAAATTTCTAAGTTATGGAAAACAAGATTTGAAACTTAGGTCAACCCAAAACATAAGAAAAAACTGAAAATGAAGATGAACAGTTACATGAGTGCATGAAGAACACGAAGAACACCAAGAATAAGGATTTGAAAAAAGTTAACCAAAATGAACAAATAATATGTCAAAATGATCATATTGAGCAGTAGATCAACAATATAACAATAAAAATCACTACTTCACTCAAAATCACCCAGAAAATGCAAAAATCATAAAGTGGGTTTCGAAACTTAGAAAGTTTAAAATTCAAAATCAGAGTTCAAGATGTTGATAGATCGTAAAACAAAGTTTAGAAACTTAATCTATGCATGAATCCGAACAAAACCTAACAAATATCAAGCAAAATGATCAAGATTTGAAGCAAATATGAACAAAAGTTAGTTATGGGTGTTTGAAGCTTCATGGTGTTCATCAATGGCAGAAACAGTTCTCAATAGCATGTATGATTTGCAGAAGATTAAAGAGAGTGTGAGTTCAAGAAGTCATACCATGTCATCAATGGGTTGTTTGGGAGCCATTGAAGAAGAAAAACTTGAAGATTTATGAAGTTTTTGAAGAATGGGTTTGGTGAGTTCTGACAGAAACGTACGGTGACAGAGAGAGTGAAGACAGTAAAAGTTTGAAAAGGTGTATTGTGTCTTCTATATATAGAAAGAGATTAGGGTTTGGCAGTTGAAAGGACACATTGGTTCACCAACTTAGTGAATCATTGCAAAGCATGCACCCTTTCAGCTTCAACACGTCAAACAATGACGGCTGACATGAAGGCCATTTAATGCTAATGTTCCCTTTGCATTGAATGCTCTTAAAATTTAAATTTTTGTGGGAAAACATTTGCAAATAAACCCTTAAAGAAAAAATAATGACTGAAAAATAAATAAAAGGAATTTGAACAGTTTTTTTTTTTTTTTTTTTTTTTTTTTTTTTTTTTTTTTTTTTTTAAATAACTATAAGTAAAAGTAAAGATAGAAAATACTCCAAGTTGAACTGCGGTTAAGATCAAGCGGTTGAACTGCAGCATGCGGTTTTAAGTGAAGCGGTTGGCTGCAGTGCGGTTGAAAATCCTTGCGGTTTGGTACACGCGGTTCAAATAGTGGAATTGAAACTATACTCAACAACCAAGTTAGTTAATAAAGAGAATGGAATTTATTTAAGTTCAAGCATACCCATTTCTCCTCTGAGGAAAGAAAACCTCTTGGAGTCAAGAGCCTTTGTGAGGATGTCAGCAATCTGGTTGTCTGTCCCCACGTACTCTAAATGGATATTCCTCTTCTCCACATGGTCTTTGAGGAAATGATACTTGATATCAATATGCTTGGTCTTGGAATGCATGACAGGGTTGTTGGAGACTGAAATTGTTGAAGTGTTGTCACACATGATGGGGCAATTCCCTTCATGGATTCCATAGTCTACCAACTGCTGCTTCATCCAAAGGATTTGACAGCAACAACTACCAGCAGCAATATACTCAGCCTCTGTGGTTGACACTGAAACTGAAGCTTGCTTCTTGCTGGCCCAAGCAACTAGTCTATTTCCAAGGAAATGACAAGTACCACTAGTGCTTTTCCTGTCAATAGTACAAGCTGCATAATCTGCATCTGAATAACCTACAAGATCGAAGTTCGAATCTTTGGAATACCAAAGTCCAAGGTTAGTGGTTCCAGATAAATAACGAATTATACGCTTGACTGCAATAAGATGTGCTTCTCTAGGATCTGCTTGATAGCGAGCACATACACAGACACTAAACATGATATCTGGCCTACTAGCAGTTAAGTAAAGTAATGAGCCGATCATACCTCGATATAAAGTTTGATCAACTTTCTTACCTTTGAGATCCTTATCTAGCTTATTGCCGGTGGCCATAGGAGTATCATATGCTTTAGCATTTTCTAATCCAAACTTCTTTATTAGCTCCTTGGTGTATTTGGCTTGGCTAAGGAAAATACCTTCTTCGCATTGCTTGATTTGAAGCCCGAGGAAGAATGTTAATTCTCCCATCATGCTCATCTCAAACTTGCTTTTCATTAGCTTCTCGAAACGCTTACAAAGTAACTCATTAGTAGAACCAAAAATAATATCATCGACATAAATTTGAACAAGTAAAGTATGCTCATTATATTTGGCAATAAAAAGAGTTGTATCAATTTTACCGCGTTTAAATCCTTTTTCTAGTAAAAATTTAGAAAGAGTCTCATACCATGCCCTTGGAGCTTGCTTAAGTCCATACAAAGCTTTTTGGAGTTTGTAGACATGATTGGGAAATTTGGAGTCTTCAAATCCAGGTGGTTGGGCAACATACACGGTCTCTTGCAGTTCGCCGTTGAGGAACGCACTCTTAACATCCATTTGATATAACTTGAAATGCTTGAAAGAGGCGTAGGCTAAGAAGATTCTGATAGCTTCCAATCTTGCAACTGGAGCAAAGGTTTCATCATAATCAATTCCTTCTTCTTGCCTATATCCTTGTGCAACCAACCTTGCTTTATTCCTAGTGATGCTTCCATTCTCATCCATCTTGTTCCTAAATACCCACTTAGTTCCTATCACTCCTTGATCCTGAGGTCTAGGCACCAAAGTCCAGACCTTGCATCTTTCAAACTGGTTGAGTTCTTCTTGCATAGCAACAACCCAACTGGAATCTTGGAGTGCTTCATCAATCTTCTTGGGTTCAACTTGAGATAAAAGAGAAGTATGCTCGTCATAATTTGATCTCCTTGTTTGAACACCGGAAAACAGATCACCAATCACATTAGTGAGGGGGTGACTGCTGACTTCACGAACCTCCGGGGGTAAGTCTGGTTGGACTGAGGTTTGCTGAAGATCTTCAATTGGAACATCGTTAGATCCTTCAGCGAAGTCATGGAAGGTTAGTTGACGAAGAGGTTCTATAAGCTGGATAGGGGAATTCTCAACTTCTTCTTCCCTTGCAGTTGCATCTGGAGAGGGTTCTTCAGGTGCGGTTTCAAAATTGCGGTTATGGGGAATTTCAGTTGAGGGTGCTGGATTTTGCGGTTGAGGTTCAGGTGCGGTTTGAGGTTCACCTGGTTCATTTTGCTCAACAAAATCATCAGCAACATTTGGAGCCAAATGTGGCTCAAGGAGAGAATGCTCATCAAAAGTAACATGGACAGACTCTACTATTTTTAAACTAGTTTTATTGAAAACACGAAAAGCTTTAGAATGTTTAGCATACCCAACAAAAATACCTTCGTCGGCTTTGGCTCCGAATTTACCTCTATTTTCTCTTCCGTTGTAGAGGACAAAGCATTTGCAGCCAAAGATCTTGAAGAATGCAATGTTGGGGGTTCTTCCTCGCCAAAGCTCATAGGGAGTCTTATTATAGGTTTTGTTGATGAGGGAGCGGTTCTGAGTGAAGCATGCGGTATTGATTGCTTCAGCCCAAAATACCGAGGTAGCTTCGCTTCAGATATCATTGTCTTTCCGGCCTCAATCAACGTCCTATTCTTCCTTTCCACAACCCCATTTTGTTGTGGAACACCAGTGTGGAAAAATTGTGATCAATCCCATGGTCATCACAATGCGAGCAACACCGTTGTTCTTAAATTCTGTTCCATTATCTGATCGAACACTAACGATGTCATCTTCTTTTTGAGTTTGGAGCCGTCTAAAGAGTGCGGTGAGAATCTCATAACAGTCATCTTTGGAAATCATCATCTCAACCCACGTATATCTTGAGTAATCATCCACCACCACTAAAGTATATCTATTTCCTCCAATGCTGGCAGTGGTTACGGGTCCAAACAAATCTATGTGAAGCAGTTGTAAGCATCTTGAAGTTGATGGAGCGGTCTTGCTGGTGAAAGACGACGCGGGCCCTTACCGAGCTGGCATGCACTGCATTTCTCTGGATGGTGGTCAGCCACTTTGGGTAAACCACGAACGAGGTTTTCCCTACCAATCTTTGCAAGATACTTGAAGTTCAAGTGGCTCAACCTTTTGTGCCATAGCCAACTATTTTCGCTCACATTCTTAGCTACAAAACAGAGATTAGTAATACTACATGCAGAATTTAGATCAATAATGTAAATATTACTCTTACGAATCCTGTGAGTAGGGTGACGCGGAAATGCTATCTTTGATAAAGCAATTTGATGACGTGAAGTTGCAAAGCATTCCTTTGTCGCAAAATTGAGAAATTGAAAGGAGGTTGTGTTTGAGTCCATCGACAAGAGAAACCTTCTCAATAGTTAGGTTTCCTCTCCTTATAACACCATATCCAATGGTCTTGCCTTTGTTGTTGTCACCAAAGGTTGATGGACCACTTGCTTCAACGACATCTTCAAGTAATGATCTATCTCCATTCATATGTCTTGATCAGCCACTGTCAAGATACCATTCATTATCCTTGTAGTGACCAGCCATGAAGCAGAGGACCTGAACTGTAAACATTAAGAACGAGGTCCCCCTTTATTCCTTGGGTCCTGAAGTTAGCAACCCTTTACGACCCACACTGTTTGTGGCACGAAGGAGGTTTGCTCTTCCTGGCATTGGATGTGAACCGCAAAAGGCATTCTGCAGCCTTGTGACCTAAACCATCACACACAGAACATTTGTAATAGCTACAAGCTTCATGAGGTTTTACTAACTCCTTACTCTTCTTAGGAGTTGCATGCGGTTTTGGACAAGGAAGCGGTTTGGGAGGAGCAGTTCCAGCTAACATTCCAGCTGATATGAAGGGAACAGGCTTTGGTTTGACCACGTATTTTCTGGGGACGCTATTCCTGCTTTTGAAGGCAGGAGGAGCGGTCGAAGAAGAAGCGCGGTCAGACCTGGAGTTAGCAGAACCGCCTTTTCCACCAGAAGCGGTTGGAGCAGGGATTCTACCAATTCCATAAGCCATTTCCTCTTCAGATGCTTCCACAGAATTCTTAGGTTTTAACACAGAATTCTTCCCATATTGCTTTCCTTTAGGGTAGACATAATTTACTTGTCTTCCTTTACCCTTTCCTTTGGCATGCTTCCCCTTGGGAATTTCTTTAGTTAGTTCCAAAAATTCCTCATCCTTTTCACTCGAGGATGCACACTTCTCCTCTTCCTCAGATCCAAACCCTAGACCATCCTTAGTTCCAGGAGGAACTTGGAAGTCCAAGATTTTATCCTTGGTGGATTGAGACTTGAGCCACGAATCAATAATCTTTTGACGATCGTCGATTTGGGTTATCAAGTCATCATTCCTGAGTTGAAGTGCAGCAACCTTAGTTTCAAGGATGCGGTTTTGATCAGCAAGAGGAGTCATCTGTTTGATTTGGTCCTTAAGATTAGAAATTTCAGACCTCATCACAGTTTTCTCCGTCTTGTACAGATTAAGTTCATCATGAGCTAAGCTTAAGGCTTTCTTAAGATTTGAGAATTGATGGATCACCATTTCAGCTTCCTTGAACATCTTTTCATGTTCCATGGGAGAAACCTCTTCCACCACCTTTTTCAAAATTTTCTTTGGAATAGCTTTTGAAGGTGGAGCAGTTTTAGATGAGAAAATGGGACGTGAATACGAACAATTTCCTATCTTAATACTAGGAGTAAGTTTAATGTCATCATCCAATTTATAATTTGGAAGTTTTGCAAAAACCTCCTTTTCCTCCATATCATGCAACTCAAATGATTCGTAATCTCGAGTCATCGAAGTGTCTGCAACTAAGCGAGAGATTAACCTCTTCGGTTTCATCATCACTTCCATCCTCAGAATCTGTTTCAATCCAAGTTGCTAATTCCTTGGAATTCTCTTCCTCCTCAGCAACCATTCCCTTACGATGAGAAAATTTCGAAGGGAAAGTTTTCTTTTTCATATATTCATATTTAGGTTGTGGACACTCAGATGCAAAGTGGCCAGGTTTCCTACAGTTGTAGCATACCAAGTCACTCTTCTTCTTTGTATCTGCAGCCCTAGAAAATGTTGCAGGAGGTTTGCCTTTTGAAAATGATTTTGTGAAAGGTTTTGAGGATTTTCTAAATTTTTGGAATCTTTTCACAAACATGGCAAAATCATCATCATCCATCTCGATGAGTGATGAGGTTGATATGGAAGGATCAGTGGTTTGATTGGATGTGGATGGTTTCTCTTCATGTTCCACTACAGACATAGAAAGCGATTTGGTTTTCCCTTCTATCTCTTCAATATGATTTAATTTAAGTTCATAGACTCTAAGATTGGCATACAAGTTACTTAACGACCAAGTACCCAATACTTTGGAGTCTTCTAGAGAGGTAGCCTTATTTACCCATCTAGAACCTAAAGCAGATAGGAAAGTCATATTGATTTCCTTATCGGTTAAAGTTTTACCAAGAGATCTACAAGCATTAACTACCTCAACATATCGATCGTAGGTTTGACGCAAGGTTTCGTTGGATTTTCTGTTGAAGTTGTTGTAGGATCTTTCAACAGTGTATAATTTGTTTTCCTTGCACTCTTCGTCACCTTCGAGGTAGCTCTCTATGGCATCCCACATCTGCTTTGCGGTTTTGAGGTACATCACTTTCTGAAGAGTTGATACGGGGAGGGTTCCAGAAATGATGAACCTCGCCTTGCTGTCCAAGGCAACTAATCTTTTCTCTTCATCCGACCACTCATCTTTTGGCTTTTTGACCTCTGGAGTTTCAGCATTGGTGGTTGCATCAGTGTTAGCCTTCATTGGAATTAGAGGGCCATTGATCACGCATTCCACCAAAGATCTCATCTATGGTTTCCAAATGAATAAGCATTCGGCACTTCCAGATGTCAAAGTGGTCTTCGTCCAACATTGGAATGTGTGAATAGTTAACAGTAGTCATTGTCTTTGAGGTTGCCATATCGAATCGGCACACAAGCTGTTAAGCTTGAAAAACAGTGGTTTTAAAATGTGTTTGCTCTGATACCACTTGTTGGTCCCAAAGGTGGCAACAAGGGTGAAAATACAGCTAGAGGGGGGGTGAATAGCTGTTTAAAATTTTTCGCCCTCTTTTAAAGACTGAACCTCTTGCTTACAAAATCCTCTTGCAGTTGATAATAGACTGCAAGTGATAGTGTAAAATGCACAGCGGAATAATAGAGTGTAAAGCGGTTTAGAGAGGCGGTTTGTAAAATGCGGTTTTGATGGTGCGGTTTTGGGAAGAGCAGTTTTACAAACACGTGTGGTTTTGACTTTGTTAACTCCAAACACTATTTCACAATAATGGATAGCTAAATAAAGATCAAACAGAGACAAAGATATATAATTAGCAAGCACAGTAAATATAAATGCAGAAAGTAAGAACACGCTATTTGGAGTGGTTCAATCGATAAACGATCTACGTCCACTACCAAGATGGTTAGTCTTGGATTTCTAAGAGAGATTTTATATTAAGTATTGTGAGATTACAAAGTACAATAAAATCTTTTCTATGAAGAACAAATCCAAAACTATAACCAGTGTATCTCAAATGAATAAACTATGTGTTTAGACAAGAGAGGTGTGTGTGAGAAACAAGATCAAGGCTCTTTAAATCTGTGAGATGTAGAGCTCAATGATTCTTGAATGTGTTTAAGGCTTGATTTCTGGGCTAGGAATATTTCTTGAAGTATGAAGATGAAGATTCAAAGGGTTGAATAATTTCTGGGCAGAGCTTCAGCTTCTATGAACACAGCACTTCTCAATTTTTCAAGCAATCTTCAAATGGTGAAGATTGGGGGTATTTATACCCAAGCATCAAGAAACTAGCCGTTGGATACAGCTGTTGAAGGACAGTACTTGATGCAATCCTATTGGTCCACAAAGAACCACTTTTGTCCTTTGAGTACAGGCTGCTGCGAGTAAAGGCGATCGGGCTCAGTGCAAGCAATGAGGTTAGGACACCTGTCACCTTTACAAGATCCTTGCAGATCTTTTCTGACATTGAATCACGTGACAAGATATGATGGTTGACTTTTGATATTGCTGACGTGGATTCCAACGGATAAAAAGTTGTTCACTTCAAGTAGCCAATCATTGGATGCGGTTGGTGAGACGCGGTTAGGAAAGTGCGGTTTTGCTACACCAGGAGGTTGCAAGGATGCGGTTGCACATGAACTGCACAGGTGCGGTTCAAAGGTGGTTGCATGCGGTTGGTTCAAGAAGCAAGTTCAAGACTTGAACTGCACTTGCGGTTTGCATGTGCGGTTCATGGTGCGGTTTTGAATACTTCAGGAACTACAACCTTGCTTCCAATGAAACTTGTGCCAGTCTTCAAGCCTAAGATTAACCTATTCTATAAAATGGACTTAGCTAAAAAATTGAAGTCTAAGCTTCATTACATAGGGTCCTAAAGTCCTTAAAATAGACAGGAGGTTATGGTATCAATCAAATCTAATACAAAATAGGAGGGTTAAAACATGCATACCCAACATATGCATATAATCATCATATGATTATCCATTAACAATTATACTAATTATTCTCTTAATAATCAGGGATGAAGATTATTACAATAAATATGCAAAATATATAATAATCAAATAATAAACTTAAACGATAAAGATGATACATAACGGTTTTCAGTTAAATATAACTAAAGCCTAAGGCATTACAACAACAGCATATACTGATTAGCGAGTAGAGTAAATATACTTTTACAAGGGAAGGTTCAAAGGCCAAACCCTACCTATCCTATGCAGGTTTTCGACTGCCAGACTTAATCACCTATCCTCGTGAATTTTCTTCATGTGGGAGATTGTTGGAAAATAGTGTGTTTTTAAAGGAAATTATAGATTATTTTCTAAAGGGTAATTTTGTCAAATTACTTAATTTTTTTATGTGTTTGTGTTCTACTCCATGAGAACAATAAATCAAATATTTATTTATCAAAAATGTTTTTTGGATGAATAAGATATGAATGCTCAAAGTAAGTGAGTTGGAAAGGGAAAACTTGAGTTATCCCACATTGCTAAGGAAATGAAGTTATCTCACTTTGATTGACATATAAATGCTCAAATTAAAAGGAAAGTGGGGTTATCCCACATTGGAAAGGAATTGAACTTGGTGCTAATATAAAGACTCGAACACTAGAGTAGTGTTCATGATTATATAGCATAGAGGCTCTCTCTCGCGCGTAGGGGGGGTGCAAATCAAGTTCCAATTTCACTTTCGAGGTGCATACTCGAGCATATGCGCATCCTGTAGACACGAATGTAGCACCGAAATTGCATACGAAGACAAGCCCACCTTTTGCTAATAATTTTGATTTTGTAAATCAAAATAAAGCCAATATTTGACTGATATGCTCGGCCAAGCCAGTTAGTGACTCGCCCGAGCAGAGCATGATAGAATGTGTAATTTCTGGAACAGGTATGCTCGACCGAGCATAGCTGGTGACTCGCCCGAGCAAGGCCAAACCAAAAGTTTCTGGACAAGCATGCTCGGTCGAGCAGTTCCTGAGCAATGTTGACTGCATTGATTTTAAATGTGTAACAGTCGAGACATAAATGTGGAAAACTGAAACCGAAATAATTATGATTAATATTTTCGGTTTAAATGGTTTTTATTTTCGGATTAATGGTGATTAATACCGAATTAAATCCTAAAGTTTCCGTTTTGATTCTATGAGGCTTTATAATGGAGTTTTGACAACAGTTGTTGATTAACCAAAGAAGAACAAAACAACAGAAGACACACGAAAACACCCAACAACTTTTAGCCTCCTCCATTCCAATTGTTGCATATTGTTTTTCGTTTCTTTGGCCTCCTTGCATCTTGTTAGTGTAATCTGCAGGTGATATCGCAGATGATTTCCCAAAAGTCCAGGTGATATCGCAGATGATTTTCTGGACTGAAAATTATATAGTTGTATATTTCTTGTTTGTTATTTAATGGACTAACGTGCTAATATGGTCTGTATAGTCTATGGTTTATGGTTATATTTCAGGGTGCAATAGCATCAAAGAAGGAGCTAGACACGTGTGGAAATTGGAAGAAAAGAATTAATACATTTTATGTATTAATTCGGAACTTTGGCAAACAACAACAACACGTATGGAGACTTTGTCAAAGGTTGTTGCTGAGTTATAGAAGAAGTACAAGGATGATAAAGCAAAGGAGTACAAGGCGTGGAAGCATGGCTTGAGGATTAAACAACTCGGTTGCTACAAAATAGGAAGTGGGAGCTAGAATTGTGGAAACAAATTCACCCACTCTCCCTACACTTCCTCCACGTGCAAGACCAGCCCCAAGGCTGTTATTGGAGTAGTCTTCAAGTAATTGAAGACTATAAATAAGCTTGGAAGGTTTATTTGAAGACATGCCAATTATTTCATCACATTCACACCTTCGAAAAGCTTAGAGATAAAGTTCTTTGTTTGGTTCTTTTTAATCCTTTCTCCCTTGTAATTTCGCACTTGATTACTTTGGTATCAAGGTGTGTGAAGGCTAGGATAGGATTCCGTTCTTTATCTCTTGTTCCATAGAGCTTAAAATAGATATAGCTATAGGGAACTTTCGGCTTTGTAACTTCATTCATAGTGATTATAAAGTCTTGCCTAAGAGGCACTCTCAAGTTATATTTATATAACTTGAGAAAAACAATTTTGGTGTTTTTATTCCGCTGCAAACTCTTTTACAAAATTGTTTTATTTTCGAAGTGTGTGTGTGTGCCATCCCAAGTGCTATCGTTGGTGCTGTTATCACCTTGGATATCACTTGTGATTCAAGCCGTGACAATTTCAATTGGTATCAGAGCCTCTCACTTGACGATACTAAGTGTTTGGTCCTTTTTATCATGGCTTTTGATCCTGCAAATCCAAACCAAAAACGTCTTCCTGTTTTAGATGGTTCGAATTATGCATATTGGAAAATTCGTCTTCGCTCGCATATCAAATCAATTGATCTTCGAGCATGGCGATCTATAGTTCATGGGTACTCTCTTCCACTATTACCTCCTGATGAGGATGGTGATGTTCGGAGTTAAACACGAAGGTGAGTGGACTAATGAAGAGATCACCCTGGCTAACTATAATGAGAAAGCTCTTAATGCTATCTTTGAGTGGGTTGACATGCATATTTTTAAACTTGTTCAAAATAGTTCCACAGCTCAAGAAGCTTGGGATATTTTACAAAGGTTTTGTGAAGATGATTCTAGTGTGCGTGAAAACAAACTTAGAGGTCTCACTGGCAAATTTGAAAGGTTGAGAATGGGTGAAAGTGATACCATTTCCTCTTATTTTGAAAAATTGTTTGACATTGCTAATGAGTGTCAACTTTTAGGTGAACCTTTTACAAACAAACAATTGGTTTCAAAGGCTATTAGAACTCTCCCTGAGCGTTTTAATATTAAGGTTTCATCTATAGAAGAGGCTCACAATCTTTCTACTATGAACATCAATTCCTTAATGAGCATCTTAAAAAATTTTGAGTCAAACCTTGCTGAGCAAAGTGAAGCTTCTAAAGGCAAGAGTGTTGCCTTAAAAGTTCAATCCTCTAGTGGTTCAACTAATGAGGATGACAAAATTTTTGAGGAATTAGGTGAAGATGCCAGTGTTGCCTTACTTACCAGGAAATATAACTCAATGGTGAGAAAATTTAACAAAGAAAATGTGCAGGTAAAGGCTAAAGAGCAACAAGCCAAGGTGTACAATTCAATGCCCAAGAGGACATTTCCATCTACTCAGAAAGGTGGTCCCATAAGGAGAGCATCATCAGATCAAACAGCAATGGTGGTCACAAACTGTGACTCGGATTCTGTCAGTGATACCCCAGGTGATATCCAAAATGGGATAGCACCTGAGATATCATCCAACAGGTATACAGATTTAAATTTGATAAATCTTTGTTTGTTTTGTGGGTTACGTTAACATGGATGCAGGTTGTTCACAAGATGAGAAGGAGTTCAGCAAGGATGAACTCATTTGTGGTCTTAAGAACCTTTGCAAAGAATTGATGGATGAATGGAAGAAAGAGAACAAGAAGGTGATCTCACTGTCCAAAGAGGTTCAAGATCTAACTGATGGCTTGACTAGATTGGAAGTTCAACTCACAAAGAAGGATGTGGAGCTGGACAAAGTCAAGAGCAAGCTTACTCTTGCCGAGACAACGTTCAAGAAACTCAACACGAGTTCTACCAAGTTAGATGCAATTCTTGGGTTGTCTAAACCACTCAAGGCAGGTATGGGTTTTCAAGAGTCTTTGAATGCTATTACTTCTACTTTGTCTAATACAGAAGATAAGTTAATTTTTGTTAAAGAAAGAGATCATGTTGAACTTATATCTTCGATAAGTCTTCGACAAGGTAAAAATATGTAAATACTGTTACTCCTCTTGGACATTTGAAAAATGATTGTAAAACTCTCTTAAAGAAACAGTCAGTTCTGTGTGATACCTGAAGTGCTACCTAGCATGTCGAGATATCACTTGTCGATCGAAGAAAAATTATCAAAGTAGAAAAGTGTGGAAACCTAAGTCTAATCTGATATGTGATGTTGTATGCACTGCCTTAAAAACTAATGTTGAAGGTTCATGGTATTTTGATAGTGGTTGTTCTCGTCATATGACTGGAACAAAAATGTTTTTAAAGGAATATGAACCTATTCAAGGTGGTAGTGTAACATATGGTGGTGGTGGCAAGAGTAATATAGTAGGAAAATGCGTATTAAATGTACCTGGATTTCCTGCTTTGAAAAATGTTTTGCATGTTGATGGACTGGTAACTAATTTAATTAGTATTAGCCAACTTTGTGATGACAACCTTGAAGTAAAATTCAATAAAAACACTTGTGAAGTTTTTGATTGTACCAATAAGCGTGTTATGACTGGTACTAGGTCAAGTAATAACTGTTATCTTGTTGAGGATAAACAAGTGTGTCATTCTGTGAGGGTTGATGATGCTACCTTATGGCATCAAAAGTTGGGTCATGTCCATTTTCGTAACATTGTGAAACTCATTAATGTTGAAGCTATAAGAGGTATACCTAGTTTGGACATAAGTACGAAAATCATATGTGAAGATTGTTTAAAGGGTAAACAAACACGTGCTACCCATAGTGCTACCCAACATAATGAGGAGTATTCTGGGACAACGCACTGTTTTCAATTAATGCATATGGATTTAATGGGTCCAGTTGAGGTAGACAATTTAGGAGGTAAGAAATATACTTTTGTAATAGTTGATGATTTTTCTAGATTTACTTGGGTATATTTTTTAAAAGAAAAATCAGAAACTTTTGAAAAGTTTAAAGTCTTACATGCTAAAATCAAAAACATGTTTTCTGCTCTTATCATGCGAATAAGGTCTGATCATGGAACGGAGTTTGATAATTCATTGTTCTTTACTTTTTGTGAATTAAAAGGAATTAAACATGAGTTTTCTGCTCCTAAAACACCTCAACAAAATGGGGTGGCTGAAAGGAAAAATAGGACCTTACTTGAGATGGCACGTGTGATGTTGTTTTCAAAAAGAATTTCAAAGAGATTTTAGGCCGAGGCCTTAAACACAGCGTGCCACACGGCCAATAGGGTTTTTCTAAGACCTGGTACTAGAATGACACCTTATGAAATTTTGAATGGTAGGATACCAAAGGTTCATTATTTTCATACATTTGGGTGTGTGTGTTATGTTATAAATGATCGGGATTACTTAGCTAAATTTGACTCTAAAAGTGATAAGGCTATATTTCTTGGGTATGCTCAGGACAGTCGAGCATATAGGGTTTATAACCTTAGGTTAAAAACCATTCAGGAATCAATTAACGTTGTTTTTGATGATTTAGCAAGTGTTACAGGTGATGGAGTACAGGAATCTCCATTAATATTGCTGGAAGAACTGGAGAATCAAAATCAAGTAAGTGATACCCCATGTGCTTGCCCAAGTGTTGCCACTGAAGGGATAGCATCTTCGGTATCACCCAAGACCAATCCAGCAACTGAAAAGGATGAACAGTCAGATGATGATGCTCATGTGCATGAAGATTTGAGAAGGGATCCACCAGCTAGGATCAGAAGAGACCATCCTTCCTCTCAAATTATTGGAGAAGCAAGTGAAGGGGTACAAACAAGAAACAAAGGACATTTTAGTGACCGTGAAATGGCAAGGTATGTGTGCATGTCCATCACATACCACAAGGTAAAATATTCATGTTTTGTCTCTTCTTTAGAACCCAAAAATATTTCTGAAGCTTTAAAAGATAATTTTTGGATACATGCCATGCAAGAGGAACTTGACCAATTTGCTCGTAATGAAGTTTGGTGTTTGGTACCACGTCCTAGTAATACAAATGTTATTGGTACTAAATGGATTTTCAAAAACAAATCAGATGAGCAAGGAAATATTATTAGGAACAAAGCTCGTCTCGTAGCACAAGGTTACACCCAAATTGAAGGTGTTGACTTTGATGAGACCTTTGCTCCCGTTGCTAGAATAGAATCTATAAGACTCCTCTTGGCTATAGCTTGTTTTCTAAAAATTACTTTGTTTCAAATGGATGTTAAAGCTGCCTTTTTAAATGGTTATTTAAAAGAAGAAGTTTTTGTTGAACAACCAAAAGGATTTGAAGATCCTCATCTACCAAACCATGTATATAGACTTGATAAAGCCTTATATGGCTTGAAACAAGCTCCACGTGCATGGTATGGTCGCTTAACCTCTTTTTTACTTGAATATGGATTTACAAGAGGTGAAGCAGATAGGACCTTATTTATCCTAAGGCATGGCAAAGAAATAGTCATTGTTCAAATCTATGTTGATGACATAGTCTATGGCTCTACTTCTCAAACGTGTTTAAAAGATTTTGTAGAGGCTATGACATCAACATTTGAAATGAGCATGATTGGAGAGTTAACATTTTTTCTAGGCTTACAGGTGAAACAATCAAATGAAGGAATATTCATTTCACAAAGCAAGTATGCAAAGAGCCTAGTAAAAAGGTTTGGGTTGGAAGGAGCAAAAAGTTCAAAAATCCCTATGTGTTCTTCTCTCAAACTCGGAAGAGACCAAGTAGGTGAGGATGTTGATCCTACTCTTTATCGTTCTATGATAGGTAGCCTTCTCTATCTCACTTCTAGTTGTCCTGATATCATGTTCAGCGTGTGTGTTTGTGCACGTTATCAAGCTAATCCTAAAGTCTCTCACCTTAATTCTGTCAAAAAGATAATTAAATATGTTTCAGGAACTAGTGAATTAGGGATTTGGTTTAGTAAGGATACTAATACAAATTTGGTTGGCTTTAGTGACTCGGATTGGGCGGGGGATATGGATGATAGGAAGAGTACTAGTGGGGGGTGTTTTTACTTGGGCAACAATTTAGTTTCATGGTATAGTCGTAAACAAAATTGTGTTTCTCTCTCCACAGCTGAGTCTGAGTATGTTGCAGCTGGTAGTTGTTGTTCACAACTTATTTGGCTAAAACATATGTTAGATGACTATGGCCTAGAGAGTAATTCTTTGACTATGTACTGTGATAACCTGAGTGCTATCAACAATTCAAAAAACCCAGTTCAACATTCCCGTACCAAACACATTGACATACGTTATCATTTTCTTAGAGATATGGTAGATAAAGGCCTAATTAACATTGATCATATTGATACTAAGTATCAACTGGCTGACATCTTTACCAAGGCCTTAGACCACGAGAGATTTTCTAGTTTGAAAAGATCTCTTGGTCTTTGTAATCTCTGAGTCTGTTCGTCTGTGCTACCCCAGGTGATGTTATCACTTAGGGTAACACTTGTATATTAGTGTATTTTTTCTTTGGTTATTTACTTAAAAAAAATGCTTTATTATTTGTTTAATCTGGTTAGGTTAGTTATAACTGTGGCACATGCTGACCTTTTTGTTATGGTAGGTTATTATTTAGGTTAGCACGTCTGATATCATTCCCCTTCATATGCTTAAAGTGACAAAGTCACTAATATTTTCTTTTTGATAAATAAAAGACAAAGGCTTTTATCCATACTATTCTCTCGAGCTCGGGGCACGGTGTTCGCTGCAACGATGTACTCTTGCCAATGAGAATGTATGAGGTTATGTATGCTAAGTATTAGGGACATGGAGTTCGCCACTACAGTGTACCCTACTTGAAAGGCATAGATCACTTGGTCTCTACACTTGAAATATAACTTGAAGCACGGAGCTCGTTACTACGATGCTTTCTTGTTTAAAGAAGTGTATTGAGACGTGTTTAACAAGCAATGTACTTAAAAATATATATATAGGCATATAATGCCTAAAGTGCATGAAAAATGCTCAGCTTGTTATGCCTGAAGTGTCTAAAAAGGCTAAGCTTATTATGCCTCAAATGTTTGAAACTGAAAATTATTTATCAAGGGGTTTTATATCATATGTGTTATCCTACGTGTTGCCATCATTGCCTTAACACATTAGTGTGTGCTATAATAGTTTTTTTTTATTATTTTCGAAGTATTGTTGATTAATTTCTCAAAATCTGAAAGTCTTTTTAATTAAAGAGTTTACGATTTTGAAAACGTCTTCAACAAGTTTCCTTTATTTTTGGTAAACTTAATTAAGTAACTAACCCATATTTATTTTTATTTGTGCATATATTGTTTTGGTTTAGTTACAAATTATTTAGTTTACTTATTTTTTTTGTTTTTTACGTTTTTACTTAAAATAAAAAAAAAACATTTATTTTAAATTTTTCAACCGTGTTTTATCCTTAAGTTGGTTGGGGTTTTTAAAAATTTTGTGTGGTTAGGGTTTATTGTTAATGAGTGGATAGGGTTAAAGGTGAGGGTTTTTAGGAGTTTAGATGGGATGGGGTGTCTAATCAAATTAATTTTTTTGTTCCCTCACCGTCTCTCTCTCTCTTAAATTCCTAATTTATCTCTAACTCTCCTATTATCTCTCTCTAACCGTTACTCCCTCTACCTCTTTAAACCCCCATTCCAGCGTCTTCTTCCCTTCTCAACCTAGGTCAAAAAATTCGTTCCAAAATTCCCTCATATCTCCATGGCATCTCCATCCAAAGCTAGTACCAAACCTTCACACACGGACCAAATGGACATCTCACCTAGCATTGCTCCATCCGTGGCTTCTCGTGTGGCCATGGATACTTCCCCAATGATCACTCCAAGCTCTTCTCCACCAACAATGGCGATTGTTCCTACCTCTGGCCCCATTACCTCGTTTGATCAAGGCATTCCTAAAGTGACTCTCATCCCTGCCGAGCCAAAAAGGAAGAGGAAAGCCCCAATTGCCAAGCTGTCTCCCCAAATCGAAAAAAGGAGGTCTTCCAACCGCATTAGATCAATCAGGTCCAAGGCAACTTCAAATACCTCTCTTGATCCAGTTGAAGTCTCAGAAAGCTCTATTGATGTGTCCTCACCCCATGTGAGTGACGAGAACTTTGAAGCAAACAAGGAAAAGGAGCCTTCTGTGGACTCATTTGATGCTTGGGTAGATGGTGATGAAGAGGAGACTCTCTCGATTATCGTAAAAGAAGGCCAAGGGCAACCGTGAGTGCTACCAACGGCGCTAGCAAGAAGAGGATATCATGCGAGGTAACAATTGCCCCCTCTTACTGTTCCTAAACATTCCTCTAGTGATAATTGGTGATGAGGTTACTCAAGCGAAGAGGATAAAGCTTTTCCAAAACCTTTTCTTACTACGGAATATTATAAGAAAGAAAATATGGAACTTTGGTTGAATAGTCCGAGTAAGAGAATTTTAAAAGAGAAGCACATTGATGAGGGTCGATTGGAAAAGGAAGGAGTGGTTCAATTTTTAAAGGACAGGAATTTTATTAATGCTAATAATCATGCATCAGTGTTTGTTGAGAATGTCATTCGCAATTTCTTTGCCAATTTGCATGCTCATTTGGATGATGAAGGGTCTGCTAAATATGGAAAAGTGTTTGTTAGGGGAAGAGTCTATTCTTTTACTCCAGCCCTAATCAACAAAGTTTTAGGCCTCCCTAATGTAGATGATGAGAGCATTAGGGTCAATAGAGATGAAATGGTAAAATTGCTCACTCACAACAAACTGCAGTCTTGGCCTTTGAAAGAGAAACTTCATGCTTCTAGATTATCTTCTCTCTATTACGTACTACACAAACCTGTGCATCTTCAATTGGCTTCCTACAACTAATGAACCTATTGTGACATTGGAGCATGCGAATGTGTTGTATAGATTGGGTAAAAATTTAAGGATTAACTTTGGAAGATTAGTGTTTAAACACTTAGCTTCATGGGGTAGAAAAAAGGAAGTGAACATTAGCTTTTTCCCCTATCCTTATCTAATCTTCAAAGTTTTGGTATTTCAATCCTTGCCCATTGAAGCCTCTGATGTTTTTACCATCGAACACGAGTACTATACCATTGATCAACAAGCGAAAAAAGGCAAAAGGTATACTAAAGATCTTCCTTGGAACAAATCGATGAATCAACCCTGCTCCTCCCGTGCTATCTCACGTGATACCCCAAGTGCTTCCCAGGTGTTGCCCCTCATACTTTTGCAGAACCGATGCCGCAAGTATTACTGAACAACATGATAAATCTTTTGGGCAACTCTGGACCATCAATCCCAAAGGCTACAGTTCTCAACTTCCTGCACAAACAGTCAAGTGCAATAGGAGAACTTGCTGAGGGATGGGCTAAGCTTAAGCAGGTAACAGATGCTTTTATTGATGAAATTTCTTCCCAAACAGGGGGAGGATCTGCTGCTGCTGGAACTTCTGGAGCTGGTGCTACTGCAGGTGCTACCACCAGTGCTGGCCCAAGTGATGGTGGAAGTGATAGGGAAGGAGATCAGGAGGAAGGAGAGGAAGAAGAGGAGTTTGAAGAAGAAGAAAACTGAACCTGAAGGTTGACAAACCTGAAGGTTGATGTTGCCGCTATCATATGGGTGACTGTTTTTGTGGTGGTCCTTAAAAACAATTTCTGTTATTTTGGTTATGGTGGTGGTTCTCTAAACAATTTACTTTTATTTTGTTTATTTTTGCTAAAACACTTTAGTTGGTTTGTTAATAACTTAATCTGCTAGGTTGTTTTTTTGCTAGTTTTGGATGATATTTGCTACAATGGTTATGGTTTTTAATGGTTACTTAGTTTATTTCGAAAACTTTTTAAAAGTTTGAAATAAATTAGTTTATTATGATAAATCATTGTTTAGGATTAGCTCCTTGATTAAGGGGGAGTTAATTTTTTTGTGGAGATATTATTCTATGTTCTATGCTCTGTACATTTGTATATAGACTAATCCTACAGGACAGCAGCACATTGAGTTTGGAAAGAAATATCCAACTAAGGGGGAGATTGTTAGTGTAATCTGCAGGTGATATCGCAGATGATTTCCCAAAAGTCCAGGTGATATCGCAGATGATTTCCTGGACTGAAAATTATATAGTTGTATATTTCTTGTTTGTTATTTAATGGACTAACGTGCTAATATGGTCTGTATAGTCTATGGTTTATGGTTATATTTCAGGGTGCAATAGCATCAAAGAAGGAGCTAGACACGTGTGGAAATTGGAAGAAAAGAATTAATACATTTTATGTATTAATTCGTAACTTTGGCAAACAACAACAACACGTATGGAGACTTTGTCAAAGGTTGTTGCTGAGTTATAGAAGAAGTACAAGGATGATAAAGTAAAGGAGTACAAGGCATGGAAGCATGGCTTGAGGATTAAACAACTCGGTTGCTACAAAATAGGAAGTGGGAGCTAGAATTGTGGAAACAAATTCACCCACTCTCCCTACACTTCCTCCACGTGCAAGACCAGCCCCAAGGCTGTTATTGGAGTAGTCTTCAAGTAATTGAAGACTATAAATAAGCTTGGAAGGTTTATTTGAAGACATGCCAATTATTTAATCACATTCACACCTTCGAAAAGCTTAGAGATAAAGTTCTTTGTTTGGTTCTTTTTAATCCTTTCTCCCTTGTAATTTCGCACTTGATTACTTTGGTATCAAGGTGTGTGAAGGCTAGGATAGGATTCCGTTCTTTATCTCTTGTTCCATAGAACTTAAAATAGATATAGCTATAGGGAACTTTCGGCTTTGTAACTTCATTCATAGTGATTATAAAGTCTTGCCTAAGAGGCACTCTCAAGTTATATTTATATAACTTGAGAAAAACAATTTTGGTGTTTTTATTCCGCTGCAAACTCTTTTACAAAATTGTTTTATTTTCGAAGTGTGTGTGTGTGCCATCCCAAGTGCTATCGTTGGTGCTGTTATCACCTTGGATATCACTTGTGATTCAAGCCGTGACAATTTCACATCCGTAGTAACAAGATGTGATTTTGTCCAAGCATTCTTCAGCTCTTCGGGATACTTAGGTGCAAAGTGCCCCTAATCCGCACATTCTATCCTGGGAGACAAGCGTCCCACCAAAGCTCAAGGAAACTCGGTGAGGGGACAAATATGTCTTAAGGAGACAGTGATTAACATTAGGCTCGTACAACAACAACAACTATCCTTTTTGTATTTTCATTTTATTAACTTTCTGCATTTTACATTATTTCTGTAATTTCCCTCTGCAATAGCTTGTAACAAGAACCACATTGACTGACATTACTAATCGTTAGTTTTTTAAATTGTTTTTCTCCAGTTGTGAGCTACCTATCTTTCACCCATATTTTAGTTTGGTCACTAAACTTATTTACTTTTTTAAAAATATAACCAATCTTTAACTTTATTTTATCCGCAGGTGGAAGTCAATTGATGACGCCGACATTTTCTATGATTAACATTTCAAACGGTAATAATATTAATATAATTTAATTGTTTGGATAATTTTAGATCCATATACATATATATATTCTTTTTATGTATATATATTATTTTTCATAGACAAAATTAGCCTTCATAGTAAAAAATTAGCCTTCGTTTTTAAAATTGTTTTTCTCCAGTTGTGATATACCTTTTTTTCACCCAAATTTTAGTTTGATCATTAAGTTTATTTACTTTTTTAAATATAATTTATCATTTAACTTTATTTTATCCGCAGGTGAAAGTCAATTGATGACACCCACATTTCCTATTAGTAACATTTCAATCAGTAAGAATATTAATATATTTTAATTATTTGAAAAATTTGTTATATCTATATACATATATGTTCTTTTTCATAGTAAAACATTAGCCTTCATTTTTTGTTACCTAAATCAAACACTTTATGAGTTTTGATTCAAAAATAGTAAACTATTTTTTTTAAATATTGTTGGGTGATATATTAATTATTTATTTTGTATTTTCTATCCGGTGTTACTAGCAATCTGACTGGTAAAAAGCAAAAGCAACAAAAAAAATGAAGAGATGGAAAAGCATCCAATAGTCTTGATTGGTAATCAAAGAGCCACGTTGTCTGACATTACTAATCTTGATTTTTTAAATTATTTTTCTCCAGTTGTGAGCTACCTCTCTTTCACCCATATTTTAGTTTGGTCACTAAGATTATTTATTTTTTTAAATATAACCAATCCTTTAAATTGATTTTATCCGCAGGTGGAAGTCAATTAATGACGCCGACATTTCCTATGAGTAACATTTCGAACAGTAAGAATATTAATATAATTTAGATGTTTGAAAAAATGTCAGATCCATATACATATATATTTTTTTTCATAGTAAAAAATTAGCATTCTTTTTTTGTTACCTAAATCAAACACTTTACGAGATTTGATTCAAAAATAGTAAACTATTTTTTTATTGTGTGGTGGGTGATATCTTAATTATTTATTTTATATTTTCTATCAGGTGTTACTAGCTCTCCGACCGGTTGTAATTTAATATGACCGATATTTCCTACATATAATATTAGAACGAAACGGTAAGATATATTAATTTTCCATATTCAATTGTTTTATACTATATAATATTGTTATATCATTATTATTGATCATTACTTTTTTTTATCGTAGCTTTCAGGTCCATACGGTAAGATATATTAATTTTCCATATTCAAATATTTTATACTATATAATATTGTTATAGCATTATTATTGATCATTACTTTTTTTTTTATCGTAGCTTTCAGGCCCATCGGTAGTAACCCAACAAGCTTAGAAGTTAGAAGTTGTGGTAGGTTGACTAATCAATGTGTAGGGGGTTTACAATCTCTGAAAAAAAAGATTGGATGTTGATTACTCCAATTCTGGGAATCGACAACAAGAAATCGAAAACATTTCTCCTTCCGACGATGTGAATTTGAGTAATTTATTAAGCCCAACAAACTTGGAATTGAGAAGGCATGGTAGGCCAATTAGCCAAAGTAGTAGAGTCTTGCAATCTCTCAACAAAAACCTGAATGTTGAGCACTTCAGTTCTGAAACTCAACATCAAGTAAATGAGAGTAATGGCTCACTTAATCGCATGGATATAGATACAAATAAGATATTAAAAGTGACCAATTTTCAATATTTTAAATGGTTTTTGAGCTTTTCGTACTTATTATATATATATATATATATATATATATATATATATATATATATATATATATATATATATATATATATATATATATATATATATATATATATATATATATTATAGAATTATCATCCTATCAGATTTTTACACATCTTAATATTTTATTCAAGATTCCGTGTGAGTACAAGATTATGTGACGATTGAATCACAAAATGATTTGCCAATAAATAGAACATCACGAGGTAATATATTATTTTAATGTTTGCGTAAATGTTTTTGTGATTTCAAATGTTTTCATCTAACTTTACTTTTTTTTGCCACTCTTAGATTACTTTTTTAACATGTGATCACTTTAATCCCTCTATTTTATATGCTGGTCGAAGTCAATTAATGACGCCAACATTTCCTATGAGTAATTTTTTTTTTGGGGCGAAAGGAGACGGTACTCCCTAGATTTTATTAATTAAGAAAAAATTACAAACGAAGGTGGGGGACATGACAACCTCAACCACCGAAAAGGAAAATACATTGGGCTTAAAGCCGAAGTAAAAGAAAAAATAGCTACGGGGAGGGGTCCAGCAACTAACGAGCTGCCCATTACAAAAAGGGGACATGGCCAAAACGCCAAGCCCCAGCCCAAACCAAACGACCCAACAGGCATTGGGAGCGGACGCTCCCAACCGGCAGAAACTCCCAAGCAGAAGTGGATGAGTCGTCCCCATAAAGCCCAACTCGTCCCCTACAAAGGGACGACTGTAATAGAGGGAAGAACAAAAGGGACGAGTCGTCCCCTCTGTCATGACTCGTGCCCATAATGGCCATGAATGTCGCACGCCAGAACCAGCCATTTGCAGAAAACATCAGCAACAAAAACAGCAGCAACCCAAAACCAACCATTGGGGTTATTTCAAACGGATATAAGGGGTCTTGGCTTTATCTAGGATAAAATGGCCTTGACATCGACAAGGGAGATCCGAGTGAGAAAAAAATTCAGCATCCCTTTTCTCATCTGCAGCAAAATTTGCTAAACCATCAGCCACACCGTTGCCTTCCCGAAGAATATGAGTAACTCTGACCTCCATGGAAGACATAAGTCTATGAATGTGAGCAACAACATACCAAACAGCCCAAGGGATATGATAATCTCTAATAATGATGCTCATAAGGGGAAGAGAGTCCACTTCCAGCCAAACCCTCAAATAACCACGATTATAAGCCAAAAGGAGGCCATCACAAACATCCATTGCCTTTTCCATCATGTTAGAAGAATGGCCATAGAATTTGCAAAAACCATAAAGGAAATCACCATTGTTATCCCGAAAGACTCCTCCACCCGCAGCCAGACCCGGATTACCACGAGAAACCCCATCCGTATTCAATTTGATGGATCCATGAGAAGGATATTGCCAAATCACCAGCCGAATTTTATGACAACCAAGACCAGCCCTATCCAGCCTAAAGAAAGAAAAGAGGTGATCATCAGTTGAGTTCCACAAAAAGGACAAAGCAAAAGCCTTAGCAATACTTAGGACTTGCTCTTGAATTTTATATATGATAGTCATATGATTCATAGCAGCTCCTTCATGTCTACTTTTATTCCTTGACAACCAGATTTCCCAAAGAATTAAGGCTGGAAGAACTTGAAATAAATAAGAAGAAACACTATTCTTGGAGGTAGACGAGCCATTCCACCAACAATAAAGCATTTGGTTCAAACCACCCCAAAACATGTGAACACCACAAAGAGAGCCATAATGCTGCCAAACCTTTATACCAATCTCACCATGAATAAAAATATGGGGGATGGACTCTTCCCTTGATCTAAGCAGCACTCACATTTAGAGGCGAACTGAATGCCCTTTCTTTTAACTCTATCATCCGTAGGAATGCCACCATGAAGGACCCTCCAAAGAAAGACCGAGACTTTAGTAGGAATGTATTTATTCCAGTAAAAGGACAATATAGAAGACCTTACTCTCGGCCTTCTACATTCCCGCTAAGCCGAACTAACAGAGAACTTACCAGAGGAAGAGGGTAACCAAATAGGAGTATCTGCCTGATCTATAATAGACAAAGAGTGTTCTTGAATTAACGAGAGAAGCTGGGATATTATCCAAGGAAGAATAGGGGCCAAATGACGAGTTAATAAATTGGTGACAACTTTGTTACAAAAATTGCATAGGCTGATTGGCCTCAGATTCGAGAAAGAAGTTGGATTTTCCACTTTGGGAATGGTAACTATTAAGGTGCTTGTCCAGCTACGTGGCATTTGAAACCCAAAAAAGAAATCTCCAATGGCACGAACGAAATCATTCTTAATCACATCCCAACAAGCTTTGTAGAATTCTCCCGTAAAACCATCCGGACCCGCTGCACTCTGCCCATTCATACCAAAAACAATAGTCTTAACTAGAGTCGTCAAGTTGGGATGGTCCCGTCGGGATGTCCCATCCCGTCATACAAATGGGACGGGATGGGACAGAATATTTTAGTCCCGTCCCGTTTCGTCCCATCCCGTCTCGTCCCATTCCCATCACGGGATAACTTATTTTTATCCCGTCCCATCCCGTTTTCCCGTATTGACCTGTATCTATGTTCAGTTGCTCCCCAAGTATGTTGTTTAGTTAGTTTTTCTAAGATTTTCAGGGATGCAGCTTGTCGGCATGATGACTTATTTTCTCAATGATTCACTGCTCCAGTGCCTGCACATATATGCTTGTAATAGGGTCGTAAATCTCCTTGCGCCGATTTACATTTATATTGGTATTCAACACAAACACGTAGGCGCAATCTCTCTTACTCTGATGCACATTAAATTTTCATTTAGATCGTGTAGTTTCTGAAATGTAGTATACACACCTTTTCCCTTCCACACACTTAATCTATATATCCAAATATTCTATTCCTGATTCCTGTCTATCCCACATTGAGACGCTGCAAGAGTCCATTTTTTAATGTGCTTAGCTTAGTGTTATGTGCTTATCTTAGTGTTTGCAGTTGCAGCAAATGCAATCAGCCAATCAGTGGTGTTATGCAACTTATGTTATGTCTTATAAATATGTAGTTTGGAGTTGGAGTTTCTTGTTGATATTATATTTATGGCTGTCCCGTCTTCCATAGACGGGACAGCCATAAGATTTCCCTTATCCACCTCTGTAATAAGACGTCGAATGAGAAACAAAAAGTCATCCGATGGATTCGTACATTGCCCTTGAAGCTGTTCTGAGTAGAAACCCACTGCCTCATTTTGAATATCAACCTTATTTGTAAGCCAATGACCTTGCCTATCCTTGATCTTATGAATAAAAAGCTTTTGCGTCTTCTTCTTCACCGTTGCATGAAAAAATCTAGTGTTCCGATCCCCCTCTTTTATCCAAGAAATATTAGCCTTTTGAGCCCAAAACTCCTCCTCAAGTTTAATTTTTGACAAGAGGTGAGCTTGAGCAAGGCTAAGAGCATCCCTACTATCCTTATTACCATGTTTCTGATGAAGCAACTCGCAAGCAAGAACCTCGTCCTCCGCAATTTTAACATGCTGGTCAATTCGCCCACCTCTTTGTTCCAAACCGAGATACACTTTCGTAATCGACCAAGCTTCTTTGCAAAACAGACCATAGGCCTACCATCCATAGGGAGTTCCCACAAATCTTGAACAATGTTGAGGAAGTTATAGTGCTTTAGCCACACATTAAGAAATCTAAAAGACCCCTTAATAAGCTCAGCCTCAACCTGAATATTAATAAGAAGTGGAGCTTGGTCCGAGCATGAACGAGGTAGATGGGAAACTCTAGTCAGGTGAAAAGACGCATCCATTTTTCAGTATAAAACGCCATATTCCCATCATAGCCCGCATCAATAAGATTAGAATATTGGATCATGTCAGAAAATTCAGCCACATTAGACTTATTAATAGGATTACCACCCACCTTTTCAGACTGATCTAACACAACATTAAAGTCCCCAACCACCATCAAAGGAAAATCAGCCTCACTAATCACCATAAGATCATCCCAAAGAGCCCGTCGCGAATATTTATTACAGCTAGCATGAACAAAAGAAACCCAGACCACTTCATGCCAAAGAGGATGAGATATTTGCAGCGTTAAAGCCTGACTGGAATCTTGCATGACTACACAATGGAGACCATGTTTCCAAATAACCCAAAATCTATTATTCATATTCATTAAGCCGTCCTCACAACCAACTTTTCGAACAAAAGTGCCCAAAGTGTCACCCCTTGCTTTTGGCTCATAAATAGCAAATAAAGAGACATTATATAAACGAAAAAGATGTTTAATCCTTCAGATTGTGACACCATTGCTGATACCCCTGGCATTCCAACTTAAAAAAGACACCATTTAAAACAATTAAGGTAAAAGTAAGTGGATCAAATAGGAAGGAGAGACTCACGGAGAGTAAAAGAATTAGGACTGTGGGCTACGGACTGCGGACAGCAGACCTTTTTCTTTGCCTTTACGTTTCTTATTAACCACTTCCGTGAATTCACCTTCCCTATCATCTAGGTTCACAAACTCATGCTCCTTTCGATCCATATGAAGCTCCATGACATGTGAAATAGAGGTAATAGCCGGGTCTCTAGGTGATAAATTTAAGGAGCTATAAGTATTCATCTTGGCAATAGATGAACCTTTTGCTCTTAAGGCCGAGTCATCCTTAAGGGGAGTGCACAGTTTCTTCAAATTCTGCAACTCCGAAATAGCACAAGATTCCTTCAAAGCAGTAGAGGACAAAGGGTTTTTAAGAGCCTCATTAACTGCTTTAGGAAGCTCCAATCCCCTACGAGCTACCCTTGGGATTGTACGCTTATCTGACTTCGCCTTAGTGCCATTTTTCGCCTTCAAAACCTCATTAGAAAGATTAGAGTTCATTCCTTTTTCATTTCCAACCCCCGCAACTTTATTAGTTTTGGGAGCAGCAAGCTTCTCTTTATCCTCTTTTTTACCCTCCTTCTTGTTCTCCTTATTCAACACTCGGCAACTAAAATTGTCATGTCCCAACACCGAGTAATGACGGCAATAAAGAGGTAGATTATCATATTCCACAGCTTGATAGAAACTAGGAGAAACATTCCCACAATCAATATGAATCTTTTTCGGGAGTGATTTTAACAAATCCACTTGAACCAAAATTTTAGCAACACTTGGCCTGGATAATTCAGCCGTAGCCTTATCAATAGACAAAGGCTTGCCAAATGTGCTAGCAAGAGAAAATAGAAAAACCTTGTTAAACAAATGGACGGGCAGCCCTGGAAGGCTAACCCACACCGGAGCCAATGGAGAATCTTGTTTAGGTCGCCATGAAGGAGTCCAAACAGTAGTTCTCGTAGGGAACTTCGTTACATACCACACATCCTTCGTCCATAACTGATGAAAATCTTCTTCGATCGATAATTGAATCAAGCATTAGGATTTCATTTACCAACTTTTAGGGCACACCAATTAATGAAAAGTAATGTAGTAGAGAGGTGTTGTGAGCATGAAAAGTAAAATAGGAAAGAAATGAGTTGGAAGGATAGTAAATTTACTGGTGCTGTGAGTATAAAATTAAAGTACGAAAGAGAACGAGCAGGAGCAATATTAAAGAGTATTTGCCATTTTAGAAAGTCCAATTTGTGTTGGGACCAACTAAAATGCAAAAAGTCTGGCTGAAGTGGGATGGAGTGAGTATACGTTTTTTCATAGTTAACAATAGCCATTGTTTGTTTCAATCTAATTTACATATCAGTAAACTATATCATAGATAACACACTATATTATTGATAAATGTGATGCATGATGTCATAATTAGTTATATTATATTTCACTCAGGTGTCACTCCGACCGCCGGAGGTCATTTAAATCAACCAATATTTCCTACATATAATCTTACAAATGGTAAGAATAGTAATTATGCGTTTTCAAATATTTTATATTATAAAATTTTTTATAGCATTACTAATCAACATTACACATTTTATTTATCGTAGCTACCACGCCAACTGATACTAATCCAACAAGCTTTGAAGTTATAAGACGTGGTAGACCAATTAGCCAAAGTAATGGGGTTTTGGGATCTCTCAACACAAACTTGAATTTTGATCAATTAAATTCTGAATTTCAACATCAAGTACATGAGAGAAATAACTCACTTAATTCCATGGATACAGGTACACGAAATCAATCAAAACATCCAATTTTAACTATTTTAAATCCTTATGCCGCTTTCGTATTTATTATTTTATAATTCTTATCATCATATTATGCTTCAACATAACTTAATATTTCTTCTAGATTCAGTGAGGATTGTATCAAAAAATGAATTGCCAATAAATGAGGAAACTAAGGCGAGAATATCACGAGGTAATAGAAAACAAAAGATGAAGGAAATTGCACAAAAAGCACAGGTATGGCTAAAGAGATTAGCTGTGAAATATAATTGTACTTTAAGAGTATTTTGTTTGTTTTAATTTATTTACGGAATAGTAAAATATAGTACATTGAATACTTAATGCTTTTAAAAAATCAGTTACATTTTGGATTGTTTTACGTACGCAGCGTATTGGGATATTGGAGATGCAAATTATGAATGTGATCTTTTAGAGAAAAAGCACGAAAAAAACAAAAATCTTATGGATAATATACGTGCCTACAACATGATGTATGTGTTTATGTCGATGAGGGGGGACGATTGATAGGATCGTAAATCAAGGAAGTGGTCCTTATGCATTTAATTTGGGAGGTCAGAATATTCAACTAATCAGATCACTACTGCCCAATGAAGGAGAGCCCCCCACAATTCGCGCAATTATATATATATGACACCGATAACGAAGTTACAAACAGAAAAAAAGCGGTACTTATCTTTAATAATGTACGTTATCATTATGTGCTTTATGCATATATCATGAGAAATATCTACTGATGTTAATTGCTTGCCTTCAAATGAATAGTAAACATAATTCTTCAGACTTCAACAACTCCTTTGTAGCGAACTTGAGAAAAATGGTTGATAAAAACAACCCATATGCAAAGATTTACAGAGTAGCTGGAGAACGTATTTCATTGAGAAATTCCAGTAAGATAAAGATTCGACTCATAGGAAAACGATACAAGGATGGAAGAATGTATAATTTGCCAACGACTTTTGAAGTGGCAACTCTTATCGAGGGTGATATTGAAGATGCCCCTGATGTTAGAGACATTATGGTTAAGAAACAGTCCGGTGAACTAAAACAGATTCACGAATGCAACCCATGTTATCTTCCTCTTTGGTACCCCCTGTTGTTTGTTTATGAGGAAGATGGATACTATATAGATATTCCTAGGAATAAACTTCCTACGTAAGTAATTCTTTCCCTATATCATTGATTGCTGCCTTTGACAATTAAATATATATATATATATATATATATATATATATATATATATATATATATATATATATATATATATATATATATATATATATATATATATATATATATATATATATATATTATACATTTTTTTATATATTATACATTTTTTTATTTCCCCTATGTTGAAAATCAAATTATTGCACCACAGATTAAATTAACAATTTAATCAACAGTAGGGAATTTATTGATCAAGTCAAGAACGTACCAATTAAGCCAATAGCAAAACCGAAAGCAATGGAACAGGATCAGGAAAACAGAATAGAAACAAGTAAACAATTGATTAGAAAACTTATCGTGATTTGATCGAGTCGCCTTAGGAAGACTGTCCTAAGAGAAAATATTGCCCCCAATTGGTGCAACTCAGGTACAGGCAAATTTCTCCGAGGATAAAACGATCACGGACTACGTACCACAAAATAGCACACACGTAGGTAATCACCGGCGGTCCTATCTCAGTTGCCTTGAATCTCACGAACAAATCTCTATGAACGGGAGTAATCGATCAATGAATAAAACCAAGAGAATTGTGTTTCTCTCCAATATTCATGTGTCAAAAACGGCTGAGGGAAGTTTATTATTTATACATATGGTAAAATTAGGTTTTAGACTCAAAGAGACCTAAAACACTGCTCCAAACTCGGCCCAAGAAAACACAGATCCGTCACAAGCGCGACCGTCCTTGGGGATGGCACGACCGCGCTAAGCTCCAGGAACTTTTGGCGTAATCAAGGCAACCAAGCGCGGCCGCCCTAGGCCTAAGCGCGGCCGCCCTCCTTGGCAGAAACTCCTACGTGTTTTCCCCTTTGCCGAGAATCAGTTCAAGCCCAAGACACCCCAAGGTCATGGATCTATGAACTTTCATACCACATATATAAAAAATCCAACACCCTATATCATTGCACTTTTATCCTTTTTCTCCCTCACTTTGATTGCCGCCTTTGACAATTATTCTGTTACATGTCAAGATAATCACAATGTTAATCTTTAGCTTGGTCAGATGCTTTCTGGAACATATTCTGATTGTGGACCTTTTAAGAACTATTTCTATTTAACGCTATTTGTCATTTTTTTATTAAGGAAATGCTAGCATTGGTTTACATGTGATTATTTCTGTGGTTTCTTATACATCATTAGTCCTTTACAAGCCTTTATCTTCCCAAACTCTCTTGAGTGAATTCGAGCAGTTTTGAAGACATGTTTCTTTCATAATTAGTTACGTGGTATTAGAAGTTGTTAGACCCTTTTAAAAACCTTTCACTGCTTCATTTGTCAAATAAGAGTAAAACTTCACCATTTGTGAAAAGGCAATTAGACTCTTTTGAAATACTACAGGAGTCTGCATACTAATTCTGTTCAAGTTTTATTGTTGAGAAATAATAAGTTGGTTAAGGGGTGGCCAGTAAAACGTGACTGATCCGTTGTGGGGGATATAAATGATGTATATAAACTAAGCCTGACAATCTCCCTAACTTTCCTACCTCTGTCTTTCTTATTGGAAGGCCGCTGGTGTCTTTCAAGATTCCCACTAGGATGGTTTTTGTATATTCTCATAGAGTCGTAGGAGAAGAAGAAAAAGCAGCAGATTGAATAATAAAAGTGGTTCAGTTATGGAAAAAAAGAAGAAAAAGAGAATAATGTTGTCCAAGGTAAGTTTTCATGGTATGAAACTTAAAACCTGTCCATGCATTGACCGTAGATCTTTTTGAAGGAAGTAATAATTTGGGGAACCAATTGATCTGATGAGCCACTGCCAAATAAAGAATACAGTAGCTAAATTCCTAGCTAATGATCATTTGATTTAGAAGAAGTCTTTTGATGAAGTACTGCTTCAGAATTCCAACAACCTGAGATTATAGACCAAGTTCATTGTTGCAAATTGGTTTTAACACCCTGAAATTATAGACCAAGTTATAAAGTAGGCACAGATAATCAACCTCAGTTGCAGCCCTATTCATCAGGCATGTCTTATCACCCAAACTGATGAAACTCATTTATATTTGACTTCTAAACCATCACAACTTGTACTCTCATGCATGTTGTGTCCTATTCCCCAACACATTTTTTTACCTTCAGTGTGATGTAGAATCAAAAGCAACATATATTTAACAAGCAATTGGATGGAGAAAATAATGCTGCAGCAGCACTGGACAAGGTCTCGCTGTTCTAGGTTTTTTTTTTTTAGTTTCATTGCACATAAATGTTGCAACTAACAGCGGAATTTTGTGTAAGAAATTTGACTTTTTATACTCCTTACGTCCCATAACAATTTCCCATTTGACAATTTGAACATTTAACAACCTTTTTGCATTTCCATCACTAAAATTAATGAGTTTAGTGATGGTGACATTACTCCCTCTTCTCCTTAATTGGCTTTATTTCTCTCCTCTTTCCCTCTTCTTACTTGGTTGGCAATTTTGAAAGTTCAATGATTTTGTTATTAACAACTTTTGAATTGAGACCATCCGCCCCACTATTTTTTCTCCTTTTAGTCTACTTGATTACAATTACACCTATAATTTGAATAAAAAATAATTATCATTATCAAAATTAAAAAATTGTTATTGAAAATATTATTAAATATAATACATTTATAATTTTAATTTTTCATATGGTAATTATTTTTAATTTAAATTATTTGTCAAACTGTAATCAAATTGATCAAAGGTAGCAATAATAGTGGGGAAAATGGAGTAATATTAACTAACATTTTATATTATTATTGACTTTCACTAATTTTAACTATGCACATGTTTATTCGATGGAGTTGTTTACATAGTGGAATTTCAAAAGCGAGGTCTTTCCCATGCTCATTGTTTTGGCTAAAAACAGTCAACAATGATAGGAGTTGAAATGAAGCTAAGAAGGGTGCAATGGAATATAATTGGTGCAACAATGTAATCAAGATGGCTCGATCATGTAACGAGGAAAACCCTTGAGATAACTATCTCGCCGGCACAAAACCTCGGGAGGTGATTATGAGCACCTACCTTCCCAAACAATTGTATTAATAATGAATTACAAAGTAGAAAGCTATAGCGGATTACAAAGTATTTTTGAGCTGTGTGAACGTAGTGCGTGTGTCCTTGTGTTGTCTCCAGCCATGAGCTTAAATAAAAAAGAAAATAACGGAAAAATAAAATCCTAACAAACTTCCCTACAATCTCGGTAAGTTATCTATATCTTGACTTAGTCTTCCGAGCCGTTGAAAGGAGTCTTATTGGACACGTTTTTCCCACATACTTTTTATCCCTGTAATTAAAATATAACTGAAATAAAAAATTAATTTAAGTAAATAATTTTTACCTTGCCTTCGAGAGTGAAGATGTTGACATGCTGACAAAAACTCAAGGCGTAGCAATCCTGAATTTTACCCACAACAATTGTCCCCAAAAAACTGTCTTTTAAATGAATTTAAAAGGTTGTTTTTTCCACGTCTTTCTAGAAGCTCTGCGGTTAAGTTTTTGAGAAGTTACGTGGCAGTTGAGGAGGAAAGGAAAGAGTCTTGATAGGAACCGTAATTCTCGATAGGCATCGTTATCAGCAAATCTTTTTCAAATTCTTTCCACATCAGACGTCTCCTTCTATATTATGGTGAAAGTAGCATAAAGGGTGTAGTTTTTATCCGTCTTTCTCAAGTCCAGAGTCACGACGTTCTTCAAAAAAGAGTGAGTCAGGGTTAACGTATCATTGAATTGGCTACCCTGCCAAGTCTGTACTAACATATACCCTTACGTGCAGTGACTCAATTCGGCTTTATGACAAATGATATTGTGGCCAAATACAAAGGTAAGATGAAAGCGGAAGAGACCATACCTGAAGCGGGCAATAAAGTTATTTTGAAAAGAAAAAGGGTGGATCAGATTACCAGCGCGGAGAAGCAATCTTGGAATGAAGAGGGGTTGGAGAATCAGGTAAGAGTTGATTTGGACCTTGGTGCAGTGATTTTTATTTTGGTAAAATGTCTTTTTGCTTGTTGATAACATTTTGTCTCGATGACCAAGTTAATGTCCAAAGAAATCAGGATATGGAGGAAAAAGTGTGATACCTTTAATATGAGTAGGGTTGAGTACGAGAAGGATTTGAAAGAAGCTGCAAGGATACTGAGGGAAAAGGGATTGGAAATCAGGGACAAAAATGAAGAGATTTTAAAATGGCGGTCCAGGCTTGCTAGTGTCGATATCAGACATGAAAGGGAGATGGAAGCACTTCGAGATGATTTGGTAAATGAAACTGCAAAAGCAGTTTTTGAAACTAGAATCCAAATGATTGAGGAATATCAGGCAGGAGAGCATGTGAACTGGAACCTGGATGATGAAAAAGCAGCTTTGCAGCGGATCCATGATGAAAAGATGAATGAGGCCTCCAAGGACCTTGAACAGGCTGACGATGCCCATGACAGCAACACGGAATGACTTTTTAGGATGGGAAGCACAAAGAGTGGGATGTTGAACAGCAACGTTCCCTCTTGAAGACTTTGGAAGCTAAGGGAGAGGAGGTAGGAGAAGGATCTTCTGCAGCCAAGGGTGATGATATCTTGGATGAAGGAGCAGCAACAACATCAGCGGCAGTAGCCACCCTATGAAGGAAGAAGGTAACATGGTAAAAACTTTTGGTTTTGAAAAAATTTGGTTTATAAAACTTTGTTTTGAAATGGGCTGCGTCCCGAAGACAATATTTTGCTTTGTAATCGGCCCATAAGGGCCAAGACAATTTGTTTTTTCAAGTGTTGGGTTGGTCCAGCACTGTTTATGCTTTCTGTAGGATAAAATTTTGCTTGGGTTTTGGAAAAACTTTCCCCAGGTATCTTTATGAAAAACGTTTTTAGGAAGTTGATATGTTAACCTCTTCGTAGATGGTAACAGCTTGCGAGTGGATGTAGAAATCCTTTGCAATTACTTAGATTGACATGTAAATGTCAATAACCGTTTGTACTTAGATGACACGTAAGTGTCATAACCATTTGTAAAGATCTTAGGGTCTAACACATTGATTGAGTGGTGATGGGTAATTCGTATATTTTAAACATACGGGCCCACCACACACCTCAACCAAGGTTGACATCTTGCGCTCCAGGCGAGGTGTTTAAACCTTAATGTGGTGAAAGAAAGAAATTTCTTTAAACCTTTGAAGGGATTAAGTACCTTAAACGGAAGTGAGATGGCCAGTCTCAAAACGGTTGTTATCACGAGGATTTGGACTGAATTTGGAGATTTCCAATTTAAGATGTCAACTTCTTGCAAAATAACAAATTAATGAAAGATTTCGACATCTTTTCTGATGTCACATTTTATTAAAAGAAAATAAAAGAATTATAAAAATACTTTTTAAACAAAGATTGAGAGATAGTCCGTACCATAAGATGTTATGTTCTTGGGAAGATGCTTACATCTTAGTTGACCAATGAGTTTTATTCTAATGCTTCTTATTTCCTTGCAAAACAGAAATATGTTAGGGGTGGGCGTTAGCTTAGCTAACGCCCCTCCGTTGCTTAAGTCAGTAATTATTCCAAAAATTGAATAAAAATGGAAACAAGTACTTTTATTGAACTTAGGATGATAAAGATCGTACCTTGTTTTTATTTGCATTGTAAAATAATCATGTAAACTTACATAAAATAGGCTTTGAGATGGATGGCATTCCAGCTTCTGGGAATCCTTGCTCCTTCTAGAGTTGATAGCCAATAGGAACCTTTGCCTGCTTCAGCATCTACTAGGTATGGCCCTTCCCATTTGGGAGCCATCTTTCCAACATTGGGTTCTCTTGTATTCTGAAATACCTTTGGTAGGACTAAATCACCAACTTGGAATTTTCGCAGTCTAACATTCTTGTTGTAGAATCTTGCAATCTTCTGCTGATATGCTGCTATCCTGATCTTAGGAAGGTCCCTTAGTTCGTCAATGGTGCCTAGGTCATGACTTAGTTCGAACCTAGAATTCTTCTTTAAGATGTCATAGAACGGCTTGCATCTGTCTGAGGATTTTGAGATGAATCGATTTAATGCTGCCACCTTTCCTGTCAATCTTTGAACATCTTTTATGGATTTGGGTGACGTTAAGTTGATGATATCTTTTATTTGTTCTGGGCTTGCTTCTATCCCTCTCTGCGTCACCATGTACCCCAAGAATTTCCCGGACTTCATGCCAAAATTGCATTTTGCTGGGTTCAGCTTCATGTTGAACTTGTCTAGGATGTCGAATGCTTGAGCAAGATCTCGAACATGGTCTTCAGCTTTCTTTGACTTTATCGCCATATCGTCGATGTATACTTCCATAGTGTCCCCAATCTGCTCTTTGAACATCATGTTGACTAGCCTTTGATATGTAGCACCTGCATTTCTTAGTCCAAAAGGCATTACAATATAACAATAAATACCTGTTGGGGTGATGAAGGCGGTATCCTCTTGGTCGGATGGCTCCATCTGGATTTGCTGGAATCCTGAAGACGCATCTAGGAAAGTCAACACTTCATGTCCACAAGTAGCGTCTACCAGAGTATCAATGTGTGGCAAGGGAAAAGGATCTTTTGGACAAGCTTTGTTCAAGCCTGTGAAGTCAACACAAACTCTCCATTTTCCGTTCTTCTTTTCTACTACCACCACATTTGCTAGCCATCTTGGGTATTCGACCTCTCTGATCATCTTAGCTTTGAGCAGTCTGTCCACTTCTTCTTGGATGATAATGTTCCTTTCTTATGCGAACTTCCTTCTCTTTTGGTGGATCGGTCTAAAAGATGGATCGATGTTGAGTTTGTGGGTGATTACATCCTTACTGATGCCTGTCATATCTTCATGTTTCCATACGAAGCTTCTAATCCTGCTTTTCAAAAGATTAATAAGATCTTCTTCTATTTCTGCTGGAACATCTTGGTCAACCAGCACCTTGAGATCTGGGTTTGAAGGATCTAAGAGTATCTCTTTTAAATCATGCTCCTTCGCCTCCAGAACCTCACGGGCCTTTCTCTGTAATTGCTATGCCATCTTAGGGGTTGTTGATGCCTTCATGGAAGTCATATAACATTCTTTAGCTGACTGTTGATCACTGTAAACCTTGACAACACCCCAAGGTGTCGGCATCTTGACACATTGGTGATAGGTGGATGGTACAGCCTTCATCCCATGGATCCACGGTCTTCTCAGGATTACATTATAACAAGTTGCACTATCAATTACACAGAATTTCTCCATGGATTTGATACCCTCAACGTAGACTGGAAGTGTAATTTCACCCACTGTACTTTTGGTTTCTCCACTGAAACCCACGAGCACCGAGGTCCTTTTTACAATGTTGTCTTTAGGGATCTTCATTTCCTTCAGAGCATCCATCATGATGAGATTCACAGAGCTGCCCCCATCTATTAGGATACGTCTGACCTTGCAGTTGGCTATCTGAAGTGCAACAACCAAGGCGTCATGATGTGGATCCATAACATTGTCCCGATCACTTTCTTTGAAGGAGATGACATCTTGAGATGTGAGCTGTGATATCTTGGAGGATCTCTCGAGTTTCTCATCCTTAGCTTGCTTAGAGAATCTCTTAGCTGCAGAATAAGAAGTACCACAAATATCAGAACCACCACTAATAACATTAATTACCTTTGTTACCGGTGGAGGAGATGGTGGTCTGGTTGCAACGGGTTCTTTGTTCTCCATCTTGGTCTTGCGGTTCCCAAGGAGCACTTTAAGATGTCACTTAGACAACAGGTAACTAATCTCTCTCCTCAAGGCGATGCAATCTTCGGTAAGATGTCCAAAATCTTCATGATAGGCGCACCATTTGGATTTGTCCTTCCATCCGAATGACTTATCGGTCTTTTGAGGCCACCTTGCTTTATCTCCAAGACTGCTCATTGCACATAAAATACCTGAGACATCAACAGAAAAACAATAATCAGAAATTTTAGGAGATTCAATATCATCATCATCTCCATCATCCTCCACATAATTGACACTTTTATGGTCATTTCTGTGGTATGGTCTAGATCTACTCTGCTTTTGATGAGATGAATCTATCTTCCTATCAGGATGGTCATATGTTGAAGCTTTGTCAGGATTCTTGGATTGCTGCATCTTGTCCTCTTCCAGCCTGAAGAATCTTAGGGCCCGATTTTGGATATCTTCCATTTTCTTGCACGGGTTCATCACCAGATCCTCATAGTAAGGGGAATCCTTCTTCAATCCCATTTTGAAAGCTTCTGCAGCTGTTGCCATGTCCAGGTTGGGGATCTCCAAGACTTCTTTGTTAAACCTGTTAAAAAAGTCTTTTAATGCTTCATTGGGTTGCTGAGTGATACGATAAAGGTCACTGGTAAGCTTTTCAAATTGCCGGCTGCAAGAAAATTGATTGTTGAAGAGGTTGACAAGTTGAGCAAATGAGCCAATAGAACCAGGAGGTTGACGGATCAGCCACTTTAATGCCGGGCCTACTAATGTTGAACTGAATCCTTGACACAAACAAGCCTCACGAAACTGGAGCGGGATGCAAACGATCTCCATCTTTTCTTGGTAGTAGGCGACATGCTCCTCAGGATTTGAACTTCCATCATATAACTTCATGGCAGGAACGCTGAATCCTTTCGGGATGTCGACATGTGCAATTGCTGGAGTAAAGCGAGATTGATTGTAACATGTCGGGGAGACTTGTTGGATAGGCGGGGTGACACCAGGCACATTCATGATCATATCTCTCAATTCCTGAAGCTGATTCGCAATTTAGGTTCCTGCAAAAGGGTTAGTAGTACGAGCAGTATTATCTAAAGCAGAACTAGTATTGAAATTAATGAAAGGATTAACATTATCTGTAGAGGATGTCAGAACGGTGCTATTAGTGAAGATAGGCCCTTCTGTAAAAGTCATCCTGTAGGCACTGCTGGCTAAGGGTGTCAACATCGCCACAGAAGTCGTAATGGGAGGAGAAGATGTGGACATCCTGACAGATGAAGCCATTGGAAGGAATTCGTTGAAAGTTTGAGAGCTGTCCCCAATGTTGAAATCAAGGACTCTAGGACGATAAGGAGAGACATTATCCATTCTTTTGGAGAGTAACTCCTTCTCTTTTTGCACCTTGATCAAGCTTTCGGCTATCAAGGAGGTGCTATTCTGTTGACGGTCCAGTTGATTCTTCATCTGCATCAGCATACTCTTGATCTCGAGATCAGGAGATGGCGATATCTGCTTCTTGCCAGAATTCACAGGAGGAGGAGGAGGCAATATTTCTTAGCCTCCGGTTGTCGACCTGTTACTGGTTTGAGGATTCAAACTGTTAGGAAGGGCTTTGGTGACGGCGGAAGTCAAAGGTTGGGTAGACATGGTAGAAACGTAAGAATTTTGAACCAATTAAAAAACCAATGGCCCCTCGGTGGGCGCCAAACTGTTTTGGCTAAAAACAGTCAACAATGATAGCAGTTGAAATGAAGCTAAAAAGGGTGCAATGGAATATAATTGGTGCAACAATGTAATCAAGATGGCTCGATCATGTAACGAGGAAAACCCTTGAGATAACTATCTCGCCGGCACAAAACCTCGGGAGGTGATTATGAGCACCTACCTTCCCAAACAATTGTATTAATAATGAATTACAAAGTAGAAAGCTATGGCGGATTACAAAGTATTTTTGAGCTGTGTGAACGTAGTGCGTGTGTCCGTGTGTTGTCTCCAGCCATGAGCTTAAATAAAAAAGAAAATAACGGAAAAATAAAATCCTAACAAACTTCCCTACAATCTCAGTAAGTTATCTATATCTTGACTTAGTCTTCGAGCCGTTGAAAGGAGTCTTATTGGACACGTTTTTCCCACATACTTTTTATCCCTGTAATTAAAATATAACAGAAATAAATAATTAATTTATGTAAATAATTTTTACCTTGCCTTCGAGAGTGAAGATGTTGACATGCTGACAAAAACTCAAGACGTAGCAATCCTGAATTTTACCCACAACACTCATAATCTTCTTTTTCTCAACTGTAAGGACCAAGCACGAATTGACGAGGATGTCGACAAGTGGATATGTGCTGAGATTCCCGACAAAGAAACTAACCCGGAGTTGTACGAGGCTGTGAAATAATATATGGTACACGGTCCTTGTGGAGCCGCTAACCTAAAATCCCTGTGCATGTGTAAAAATAGATGCTAAAAGAATTTTCCTAAAAGCTTTAATGCAGGCACATCCATTGACGACAATGTATATCATGTCTATAGGAGGAGAGATATCGGTGCCAATGTAGAAAAAGGTGGAGTTTTGCTTGATAATAGGTACATTGTACCTTATAATGCAGTGTTATTATTGAAATATCAGGCCCACATCAACGTTGAATATTGTAATCAAATGAAGTCAATAAAGTATTTATTCAAGTATATCAGCAAGGGAAGCGACATAATTGGGGTAAGGTTTTACGTGGAAGATGAAGTGAAAAGGTATGTCGATTGCCGATATGTTTCTGCATGTGAAGCGATGTGGTGAATATTTGGATTTGATATTCACTACATGACATCTTCTGTAGAGCGCTTATCTTTCCATTTAGAAGGAGACCAAAGCATTCCTTTCAAAGATGGAGATTATCTTCCAGATGTTGTGGGTAAGCCTACTATTAGCCAATCATAATTTTACAATGGATGAAGACCAATCATGAGAACCCAGATGCTCGATAGTACAAGTACTATGAATTTCCGCATCATTTTGTTTGGGATAAGCCAAAGCGAGAATGGCATCCTATAAAGAAAGGCACAACAATAGGGAGGATTTACCATGTCCCGATGAATTCAGGAGATATTAACTATTTGAGGATAATGTTGAATCATATTGTTGGTGCTACATGCCATAATGATTTGAAAACTGTAAATGGCATCATGTACGATGATTATAAAGAAGCATGTTATTGTTGGGTTTTATGGGTCCATGCGCAACGGAATTAAGCATCTAAATAACACAAAACCCAAGCCCTAAGATCTGTTCTATATGATTAAATTGAATTCCTATGAGATAGAATTTACCAACCTTTATTGCTTTTTGTTCTTGAGCTATCGAACAATTATCAATGTGATTTTGAATCACAAACTTCGATCTTCAAAAACTTGAATCATCATATTGCTTTGAACAATAGAACTCTAGGCCTTGATCGTCGTAAGAGCGAAGACCCTCTAGTAGTATCCACACGTTAGAATGAACCAAGAACAGTTCTTGAGAATTGCTAGATTCTTAAACCTATGGAAGAAATATTGAGAAACCTTTTGGTGATTTTCTCTCTTGAAAAATTCAGCTCTCTGCTAGGGTTTACAGACTTAATATTTATACTACATTAGTATAGGTATTTGTTTCCTAATCAAATTAGGAAACTGTCTGTCGAACTGCCTCAGGCATGAAGTGTCTCACAACCATACGAGTCTTCTGGACAAGAAGTGTCGCACGACCATACAAGTCCTCTGGACAAGTTATGTCGCGCTACAACATATGTTGTCGCGCTACAACTTATGCCTGATGAGGAATTCTCAATATTTTTCCTTTGGTTTAACCAATTCATTCTAATTGTGTGTGACACAATAGGATTATATTATGTTGGCAATGAGTCCGATCATATCGACCCTCATAAGACATAAGCGGACTCTAGCAAGCCATTATGCCTACCCAATTAATATAACGTAAGAGTTCACGTTTCCAATGGTACACTTCCATTTCTCCCTTTATCTCACAATGTTATATTGAACACAAGTCATGGTCCTCGTCAACTTGTATTTGTTCAATGCTTTCTCGATCTTGAGTATAATGATAATCCAATCGCATTGGGGTGTGGCCACACACTTTCCATCATTATCACTCATCGAGGGGCCCAAGCAAAACATCTCTCTTTCGAGAGACAAATTCCATCTTGACTTATCATCCTTCCCATCATGAATCCGATCATGCCAAAGATAGCCTTTATAAATATCGTGTTAAGATATCGTTTGACTAAAATCAAACATAACTTTCATCATATGTAAGGTCATGATAATCTCAGGTCTAGGGACTAAATGAAGTGACCATATGAGATTTAATTATGACATTTGACCATGACATAAATCTCATACGGGTCAAGTCCAGTCACTTGTTCTCTAACAAGTACCCATAATTTCAATGTGCATCTCAATGCATATAATCATCATATGATTATCCATTGACAATTATACTAATTATTCTCTTAATAATTAGGGATGGAGATTATTACAATAAATATGCAAAATGTATAATAATCTAATAATAAACTTAAACGATAAAGACGATACATAACGGTTTTAAGTTAAACATAACTAAAGCCTAGGACATTACACCAACAGTCTCCCACTTGCACTAGGCTCCATTTATGTATCGAATACTCATGGATCTAACATGACTATCATGCTTCTGCTTGTGCGAGGGTCTTTTGTAAGTGAATCCCTAATGTCATCATCGGATGATACTTTGCATATTTTAACGTCTTCTCATTCTTTATGAATTCCTCGAAAAACGTCTAAGTATGTGTTTGAATCGCTGTTGTGAACTTGGTTCCATTGTTTGCACAAATGGCACCATAATTGTCACAACAAAAGTTCCATCGATTAGTGATACTTAGAACATTTCCAAAATACTAATGAACTATTGATCCAAACTGCCTCTTTTAGCCACATCATATGTTACTAAAACTTGGCCTTAGTAGTAGAATCGACTACAATTTTCTGCTTGGAACTCTACCAATGAAAACTGCACCTCTAATAAGCATAAACACAAATCCTAATTGCGATCTTATATCAACTTTATTAGTTTGGAAGCTAGCATCTATGTAACATTTACAACAAGATTTTCTTCTAACCTTTCAAATACCAAGAACGTATCCTTAGTTCTTCTTAAGTACTTAAGGATCATATTGACTGCCATCCAATGGTTCTCAACAGGATCAAATTGGTATCGACTCATCATGCTCAAAGCATATGAGACGTCGGGTCTAGTACAAGTCATGGTATTCATGACAGATCCAAATGCCGAAGCATATAGAACTTCATTCATTCCCTTTTGCTCATCAGTTGTCATAAGACAATGAGTATTGCTAAGAGAGACACCATGAACCATTAACAAGTTACTTTTCTTAGACTCTTCTAAGAACCTTGTCAATGTGAATACTTTGACTCAAACCAATTTATTCTTCTAGATCTATCTCTATAGATCTTGATGCCAAGGATGTAATAGGCTTCACCCATATCTTTCATTGAGAAACCTTTCCTTGACCAAGACTTGACAGTCTTAAGTGTCGGAACTTTGTTTTTCCAATGAGTAAGATATCATTGTAATAAAACAATAGGAATAATACTACGCTCCCACTGAATTTCATGCATACACAAGATTCATCTTCGTACTTGATGAAGTCAAACTTTTGACCGATTCATCAATATGAAGATTCCAATTCCTTGAAGCTTGCTTCAACCCATCTTATGGATCTTTGCAACATGCATACTTTATTAGATTTTCTTGGATCGATAAAACTCTCAGGTTGTGTACTATACACATCCTTAAGAAAGTCGTTTGACATCCATTTGTCATATCACATAGTCATAATATGCGATCATGGCAATTTGAAATTCTAATAGACTTCGACATTGTAACTGGCGAAAAAGGTTTCAACATAGTCAGTACTATGAATTAACCTAAATCCCTTTGCTATAATCCTTAGTCATGAAAGTATACACCTTCCCATCCATGTCGATCTTGAGGACCTACTTGCATCCCTTTAATTTTTACACCTTCAGGTAGCCCAATCAAGTTCCAAACTTGATCATCAAACATGGATTGCAATTCGAACTCCATGGTTCCTAACCATTTATCCAAATTAGGAGTGGACATCGCTTCTAGATAGGAAGTAGGATCGTCATTCTCAATGACTTCCACTTTATTACTTTTCGAAATGAGAAATCAATATTTCTTGAGTTCGGATCGTAACCTATCCGATCTACGATGGACTTGTGCATCTTGAACCGGTTCCACAATTCCTTGTGAACTTGGTTCCGTCTCTACTCTTGGTTCCATTTTATTTTCGAATTCTTGAATTTCTTCAAGGATTAATTTTACTCCCACTAGATTCTTTATTGGGAAACTATTTCTCAAGAAATAAATCATATAGAGCAACAAACGTTTTGTTCTCTTTGCGGTTGTAAGATTAATTTCCGAAAATAACCTTGTCAGATTTGGTGCTAACTTATAAGAGACAAGTCTCTTTTCATAAGATTCGCAACCCCAAATCTTCATGAAAGACAAACTAAGTTTTCTTCCATGCCACATTTCATGTGGGGCCTTAGGAACCGATTTAGTAAGGACTCAATTCAGTGTAACCGCATTATTTCTAATGCATATCCTCAAAAGGAATTAGGAAATAGGAAAGTCTAATTGACACATCATCGAACGAACCATGTCCTACAAGGTTCAATTCCTCTCTTAGACACACCATACAATGTGGTGTTCTGGGTGGAGTCAACTCTGAAACGATTTCATAGTTTTGAGATGATTGTCAAACTCTTGGCTCAAATATCCATCACCTCGATCCAATTGAAGTACTCAATAGTTTTGCCAAGTTGTTTTGTATTTCATCTTGAAATGTTCGAAACATCTCAAACGATTCACCTTTGGACTTGATCAGACAGACATAGTCATATCTAGATAAGTCTTTAGTGAAATGTGATGAAATACCGAAGTCTTCCCCTAGCAATGCTGCTTAACAGTCCATATACATCTCCTTTCGTTGAAAAAAAAAAAAAAAAAAAAAAAAAAAAAGACCAATAAGTCACTAGCCCTCCCACTACTCTTAGTGTAGGGTGGTTTGGTCAATAATCCCAATAAATAAGATTCACATTCCTCAAATGATTCATGGTCATATGAGTCTAAAAGTCCATGTTAATGGAGTTTAGATATATGTTTCTTATTTATATGACTGTTGGAAAAATTGGGTGTATTTAAAAAATAGCTTTGAAAAAGAAACGGGACGAAAAATTATATTTCAAAAATAAGTCGAGGCAAGAGTTTGACTCTTTCTCCGTAAGACAATATTGCCCCGTATACGAGTGCTCACGGTCTACGGCAATTGTCCCCAAGATACAATGACTTTCGGAATTTCAGATTGCAGCACAACAACTCTGAAACTATCGGGCGAACTACTGAATACTCGGGATTTTCTTGGACTCGAAAAGCAAGACTTATGAATGCTAGGATGCTTTAGAGAATAGAATGCTTGAATGATTTTTGGATGGGAATGAAATGAGGAGGAGGGGGCTATTTATAGTTATTGAAGAGATGGGGTGTCTATTGGGAATAGACACAAATTGCACCCGTTAAATCTGGACCGTTGGATCTAAGCGAAATGGATGGAGGAGATCTGCTAGGTCGGCCCAACAGCCTTGACCCGCCTCTTCCAAGAGACATGGGTCGCCCCATGCCTTTTCTAGAACCAACACAACCCAATTTACAAACCGGATCAGTGCCATCCCCCTTGCTGAACCGCCGCCAGCCCAATTTCCATTCGGCCCAACCCAGGCGAACTGCACCCAACCGGTCCGAGCCCCCACATTCGGATTGGGCTGGCCCAATTCCATTTGGCCCAAACCAAGCCACGCCACCTTTGCTGAACCAGCCTCGGCCCAAACCATCCCAAGCCAAGCATCCGCCGGCCCATACCGAGCCGAATTCCGTCAAAAGTTTAAGGCTCCTCAGCTCCCAGCGACCGATGCGTACGTGCGAAGTGCAAAGTGCACCCTAAACCGCCCATTCCGCCCTTCGCGCGCTTCGCGGGTTGTGGGTCCATTTTGAGCTAGAACAAAACTAGCTCAATAGCCCACTTAGATGCATGGTTGGCCCAATGGTTCAACTAGGTTGGCCCAAGGAGATTAACTTGATGTCTCCTTCCTTGGATGCTCACATTAATAAAGTGAAGTAACTTCCCTTTTCCTAGCAATGTGGGATATGTTTCTTCCATTCCAACTTCTCTTCAAATAACAACATTAAGTTGCTCACTTTAACCATTAATTTCTCATTCACCCGAAATTGGTTTTGAGAAAATAAATATACCATTTTAATCTACACTAAATGTAGATTAATTATTTGCAACTTATTTCTATTTTTACAAAATAGAAACTTCTAGAAACTTGGTCAAATATTGGTCAAACACCAATAATACTACCAATTTCTAACAATCCCCCACATGAATGAAATTAATGCATGAATGCAGACTTTCAAGAAAAATCCCGACGAACTGTTACCGCATCGGGGTAGGTAGCTTTCGGCTTTGAACCATCCCTAGTAAGATGCTATCGGATTTACTTCTTTGCTCGGTGAACGCGATGTCTTGAGCGATCGGCGTTTTGTGTAAACCAAGACAATAACATTTACACGATAACAATTACGATATCTTTCGTTCTCACGTTGTGTCCAATTCGGCCTGGACCATATCTTGGATTCATAAGTGTTTTCTATTAGAAGCGGCCAAACTTCTTCACTTATATAGGTGATCTCCTATAAGGAGTAACCTGCAATACTCCACCTTTGTTAAGGTATAGGAATCATTAAAAGCTTTAAAGCTTACCCTCACCACACGTCGCCAGGGGTTTCTTGCACTTGGGCAGCTTCTGAGAATGGGTTTTAAGAAGTTCCAAGTGTGCTACTAGAATATCCATAACTTAGTTGTCTCATTGAACCAAGTTTGTGGGATCTCCACTCATCATGGTTGAGTTACCGCTATAGACTTCTTTTATTGTGTGGGTTTTAACCCCATTCCCCTTACTGCATTGTACATTTGATCTCTGTTTATTCCTTTCGTAAACGGATCCGCTATATTTTCTTTTGACTTTACATAGTCAATGGAAATTATTCCATTAGAGATCAATTGTCTTACTGTATTATGCCTCCTCCGTATGTGTCACGACATTCCGTTGTACATACAACTTTTAGCTCTTCCAATAGCTGACATGCTATCACAATGTACCATGACAGGAGGCACTGGCTTATTCCAGCATGGAATATCCTCTAGAAAATTTCTGAGCCATTCGGCTTCTTCTCCAGCCTTATCTAAGGCGATAAACTCTGATTCCATTGTGGAACGAGCTATACACGTTTGTTTAGAGGATTTCTAAGACACGGCTCCACCACCAATGGTAAATACATACCCACTTGTGGATTTTGAGTCTTTTGTGTCTGATATCCAATTTGCATCACTGTATCCTTCCAATACAGCTGGATATCTCATATAATGCAATCCATGGCTTATGGTATGTTTTAAATACCTAAGCACTCTTGTTAGTGCTTTCCAATGTTCAGTATTTGGATTACTCGTGAATCTACTTAGTTTACTAAGTGAGTATGCTATGTCCGGTCGAGTACAATTTGTTAAGTACATTAAACTTCCTATGACTCGAGCATAATTTGATTGTGATACTGGGTCACCTTTATTTTTGGCTAAATGTAGACTTAGATCTACCGGAGTCTTAGCCGGAGACAGATCGAACGCTTCGAATTTCTTAAGCACATTCTCGATGTAGTGAGATTGTGATAAGACAATTCCGTTATCTGTCCTAGAGATCTTTATCCCTAGAATAACATCTGCTTGACCCAGATCTTTCATGTCAAAGTTCTTCTTTAACATCTTTTTGGTTTTCATGATTATATCATGATTACTTCCAATGATTAGCATGTCATCCACGTATAGACATATAATCACATATTCATCGGGTGTGCCTTTAATGTAAACACATTTGTCACACTCATTTATTTTGAACCCGTTCGACAACATGGTTCGGTCAAACTTCTCATGCCATTGTTTTGGTGCTTGTTTAAGACCATACAATGATTTGACAAGTTTACAGACCTTTTGTTCTTGTCCATGTGCAACGAACCCTTCAGGTTGTTGCATATAAATCTCCTCATCTAATTCTCCATTTAGAAAGGCCGTTTTCACATCCATTTGATGTATCTCAAGGTTATGCAGAGCTGCGATAGCAATGAGAACACGAATGGATGTGATCCTAGTTACAGGAGAATACGTATCAAAAAAGTCATATCCTTCTCTTTGTTTGAACCCTTGAGCTACCAATCTAGCTTTGTACTTATCAATAGTTCCATCTGATTTGTACTTCTTTTTAAGGATCCATTTGCAACCCAACGGTTTGCATCCTGGAGGAAGATCTACTATCTCCCAAGTATGATTTTGCATGATGGACTCAATTTCACTATTGATAGCTTCTTTCCAGAGAGGAGCTTCTGGACTAGACAAAGCTTCTTGCAATGTCCTTGGTTCATCATCTAACATGTAAGTTAGAAAGTCAGGACCAAAGGTCTTAGCTACCTTTGTCCTCTTACTTCGTCTTGGCTCTTCATCTTCGTGAGAAGAACCAATAGCCGTATCATAAGTTCTTTTATTTGAACTTGCTTCATTCTTTTCCTTACATGGAAATTTAGTTTCAAAGAATACTGCATTCCTTGATTCTATAGTCATTCCTGCCGTTATATCGGGAATTTGGACTTGTGCACTAAGAATCGATATGCACTACTATTGTTTGCATATCCAATGAAAATGCAATCAATGGTTTTGGGTCCTATCCGCACTTGTTTAGGTTTAGGTATTTCTACCTTTGCTAGGCACCCCCACACTTTAAGATAATTGTAGGAAGGCTTTCTTCCATTCCATAATTTATATGGAGTTTTATCTTTATTCTTGTGTGGTAACTTGTTAAGAATGTAGTTAGCTGAAAGGATTGCTTCCCCCCACAAGTTGTCAGGTAAGCCCGAGCTGATCAACATTGTGTTCATCATCTCCTTAAGAGTTCGATTTTTCCTTTCAGGGACTCCATTTGATTGAGGTGTGTAAGGAGCAGTCGTTTGATGAATAATGCCAGCGTCCCAGCAAATATTTTCAAACGGTGCTACATACTCTCCACCTCTATCACTACGAATCTTCTTAATTGTTACATTAAGTTGATTCTCAACTTCATTCTTATATCCTTTAAAAGCTTCTAAAGCTTCATCTTTGCTTCTCAAAAGATACTTTTTTTTTTTTTTTTTTGGCGAAAAGAGGACGGTACCTCCCTAGATTTTATTGATTAGAAACAAAAATACAAAAGCGGTGTGGGACATGACGGCCTCAAACCACCGAGAAACAACCTATGGGAGGAGGCCATACACAAACTGTAAGACCTACTACACAAGAGGGAAAGGGGATGACTAGAAACATAAGATAATAAATAAAACAAAAATCTAGCCATAAAATCAAGTACGAAAAGAAGGAACTCCTGCACTATCAAGAACATAAGCTCCATAGCAGCAAGGAGAGAGCTCTGAGTGATGATACCACGCCATATCCGCCTTACAATCCGCCGCCTCATTAGCTAAACCATCAGCCACTCTATTGCCTTGTCGAAGGATGTGCGTAACATGAACATGAATAGAATTCATAATGTAATGAATTCGCTGAATCAAGTAGTGAATTTCCCAAGGGATATGGAATACCTTCGTAATGATTTTCATTAAAACCTCCGAATCAACCTCCAACCAAACATTATTAATCCCAAAATCAACCGCATACAAAAGGCCATCCAAAGCAGCCCTAGCTTCAGCCCAAATGTTTGTTTGCACACCATAGAATTTACCATACGCGAAAATGAGTTTACCTTGAGAGTTTCTAAAAATGCCTCCGCCTCGAAGCAATTCCCGGATTTCCTCTAGACACACCATCCGAATTTAACTTGTAAACTCCTAGACTAGGTTTAGCCCAAGCAACCATCCGAACCTTAGGATGCCGAGGAAGAGCTGTCCTAATAGAAAATACATTTTTGGCATGCAGATCAGCCACGTTGCTCTCAAAACGCAGATTATGCGCCTTAGCAATATCCGAAACTTGTTGAACAATGGAGGAGATTAAAACATGATAAGGGATTTTAATCCCTTCAAAAACCATTTGTTTCGTAGCACCATATATTCCAGCAAATTACCCCCGGGAGAATAGAAAACAACCACTTACCAAATGAGGTTGAGGCTTTAGGAATCTCATACCACCACGAACATAACAGCTGCCTTAGGTTTCCCATTCGAAGCACACCACCAAGAAGATGGCTAAAATGATTCCACATTGTCCGAGCCAAATCCCCAAAAACAAAAAGATGATCAATGAATTCCATATGAGGCCGAATACAACAAGAACATCTAGAGACCACCCGAATACCCCGTTTCGAAGCGCTTCATCCGTAGGAAGCCCACGATGTAAGGCCCTCCAAAGAAGAATAGACATTTTCATCGGTAAATGTTTATGCCAAATGCTTTTGAACACAAAGCTGGAAGCATGACCTTGACGACATTCACGCCAAGCGTAATTAATGGAGAATTTCCCGAGGATGAAGGCTTCCAAATAAGAACATCCTCCTTCCCATTGAGCACAATTTGCCGCTCCCTTATAACTCTAGCAAGCTGCCCCCAAATTGATCATTGATGTAATCATACTTAGGGACGGAGTTCTCAAAAACGTGTAAATTTCGATATGCTCAAATGGGAGATTTGGGAGAGAACCATCCAGCCACTTCTCATGAATAGATAAATAACCTTGCCCAACTCTCCAACCCATTCTCTCTTCCATGAAATCCTTGATGCTAATCATTCTCTTCCAAACATGCGAAGCAAAGCTTGTAATGACAAAGCATCCATCGGATGAGTCTCATAACAATATTTATTGAGCATAAAAGAGGACCATAGAGAAACAGACCCTCGGAACCTCCACCAAAGCTTCATTGCAAAAGAAATGCCGATATCCTCAAACTTGCGAATACCAAGCCCCCTTCGTCTTGGGGTTGGGCTGATACGGGCCCAACCTATCCAATGGCATTTGTGATGGCCATCAACTCCGCCTCCGTAAAAGTTCATAATCATTCGCTGCATGGCTGTAATAACACCTTTGGGAGGCTCTAAAACAGACATGTAGTATAAGGGGATGGATTGGAGACAAGATTTTATAAGAATTACCTTAGCACCATATGAGAGCAACTTTCCTTGCCAAGAAGCGAAACGAGATTCCATCTTCCTCAACAAAGGGCCAAAAAGAGATCGAGTTTTTCGACCCACATAAAGAGGGCAGCCCAAATAAGTAAGAGGCAGGTCCTTTTTTGAAACCCCGTAGCATCGAAATGGCTAAATCTTTATCCTCATCATATTTCCCGTAACAAAACAAGATTTACCAATGCTAACCAACCGGCCCGAGAAAGCTTGGTATTTTTCCGTACAAAGCATGTGTTTCGAAGAGAATGTTGCGCCCATTGCAGAAAATGATGATATCATCCGCATAAGAAAGATGGGAAACAACCGGGGTATGGGGATGCGGCCAAATTTACCTAAGACGAGGCTGGCTTTCATGGAGATAATTCAGCCCTCTACTAAGGACTTCAGCTGCAATAATAAAGAGACTAGGAGATAGGGGATCCCCTTGACGAAGGCCTCTTGAAGAATGAAAAACCGCAGCTTTCCCCATTAATCAATATAGAGAACCAACATTCAGTAAATGCAACGATAAATCATATCAACCCATTCAATGGCAAAACCAAATTTCTTCAACACTTTAATTAACGACAACCAAGAGATCCTATCATACGCCTTTGCCATATCCAAATTTTTGATGGCAATATTAGACCCACGAACTTTCTTCTTAATCGAATGCATCAACTCTTGGGCCAGCAATATGTTCTCATGAATGACTCTACCTTTAACAAACCCACTTTGATTCAGCGAAATAATGCGAGGAAGGATCCGCCCCAACCGACAAGTAAAAATCTTAGTAATTATCTTGTTAGAGAAATTACAAAGGCTTATGGGCCTTAAATCCGAGAAGGTGATAGGGGAATCAACCTTCGGCAAGGTAACAATCAAAGTACTTGTCCAAGATCTAGGCATCTCAAAACCAGCAAAGAATTCCTTTATAGCTCTAAGAAGGTCATCCTTGATAATATCCCAACAAATCATGTAAAACATACCTGTGAAACCATCCGGACCAGCTGCACTCTGAGCATTCATACTTTTTACAATCTCAAAAACTTCATCAATAGAAGGCGTGGCAATAAGAGAAGCATTTTCTTCCGAGGAAATAAGAGTTGGAATAAGATTTAAGAGATCGTCATGAGCATTCGGGTCTACCATATTAGACTCCGCCCGAAGCTGGTTGTGATAGAACTCAACGGCTTCCAGTTGAATGTCCCCTTTAGAAGAAAGAAGATTTCCTTCCCTATCACGAATCCGGTGTATAAACAGCCTTTGCCTCTTTTTCTTGACGTAAGCATGGAAAAATTTTGTATTACGGTCCCCTTCTTTAATCCAACGAATGTTAGCTTTTTGCCTCCAAAAAGACTCCTCCGTAACAAGCGTATGCCGCAAATGCGCCCGAGCAAGACTAAGAGCAGCCCTATTTTCCTCCGATGGATCCAACTCAACCATGTTTTCTTTGACCAAAATCCTCATCTTCGCAAGAGATACTTGCTGCTCAATCCGGCCAAACACATTTTTATTCCAAAGAGACAAGGATTTTCTAAGGCGGGCGCCTTCTTCCCAAAACACACCATAGGCCTCCCATCCATCCAATCCGCCCAAGATTTTTTAACCACTTCCAAAAAGGAAGAGTGCTTAGTCCATGCATTGATGAAACGAAAAGAGCCTCGACATAACTCCGCTTCAGCCCTAATAGAAACAACCAAAGGAGCATGATCCGAGCAAGTCCTATTTAAGTGAGTCACGTAGTACTATGGAATGTTTGCAGCCAATGCTCATTGTAGAAAACTCTATCAATACGTTGAAGAATTGACCTGCTCCCAAGCCGCTTATTCCACCAAGTATATTTAGATCCCAAGAAACCAGCATCAATAAGAGACGAGACCTGAATGGTATCCGAGAATTCTCTAACCTTCCTTGGAGTAACAAGAGTCCCACCAAGCTTGTCATCTTGATCTAAAACGGCATTAAAATCCCCCACAACCATCCAAGCCAAATGTGTAGAACTTAACGCAATAATATCATCCCATAACTTTCTTCTCTCATATTTATTACACCTCGCATGAACACAAGTGACAAGAACTCGGTAAAGGCCATAAAACATGAGAAATCTGAATAGTAATTGCTTGATCACTATCATGGACCATTTGACAATCAAAACCATGCTTCCATATGAACCAAATCCGCCCACTACCATTAGAAATGCCCCCACTACAATGCAGTTTTCGAACCACTGAAGGAATACAAGAAGGATGTTGTTTTGGCTCATAAACAGCCAAAGCCGAAGCTCCATGCAGATTAAACAATTTATTGACTCTTCTAATCGTGGCTTTGTTAGCAAGGCCACGAAGGTTCCAACTTAAGACAACTACCATTGATAAACGAAATGATAAAAAAATAAAGAGACTCACACCTAATTAAGATGGAGGGAGGCAGATTTGCTTCGATTCTTCCTTGGTTTCACAATGCTGAAACCCTCCAAATCAACATTGGAGCTACTAGATGCATTGAAAGGAGTAGATCCAGCCCTTTCGGTAACAAAGGTTGAATGAAGTACCGTAGCCCTAGGAGATAGATTTAGATTTCCAACCGGGTCATTTCCAGCCTGTGCTATTTCCTCGCCACTCACAATGTTTTCCACATTACCACCATTATTTGCTTTATGAGCAGCCACTTGCTGCAGAATAACCTCTTCAATTAAGTTGGCTGCATCAACTTGGCCATCCTCTTCTATGTCCTCAACATTATCCTTCGTAGAGACCCCAACCTGGTCATCAATAATTGCCTCAACATTATCCTTAGTAGAGACCCCAACCTCGGTCATCAACAACTTCAATGGGCTGCGCAACCACTTTTTTGCACGCCTTTTGTAAAGCTTTATTAACACCTCCGGAAGAACAGCTCCTCGTTTGGCCATTATAGGAAACGATGTTTTTAATTCCTCCTTACTCTTTCCCCCATCATCCTTACTAACACTTTTTCTTTCCCAAGCATCCTTCTGCCCAACAAACTTCTGCCCGAGAGAAGGATTTGCACGTTTACAAGTGCCAACATCATGCCCAAGCATAAAACAATGCTTACAATACTTTGGAAGGTTATCGTATTCCACCTTTTGATAAAAGCTCGGAATGCAGTCCCCACAATCAATGAATACCTCACTAGGAAGCTTTTTTGTTACATCAACTTGGACAAGAACTTTAGCAATACTCGGTCTAGATAACTCCGCAGTTGGCTTATCTAGCGACAAAGGAGTGCCAATGGCCTTGGCTAAAGAGAAGATGATAGACCTATCAAAAAGATGAATGGGAAGACCGGGAAGACCTACCCAAACAGGAACAATGGGAGATTCTTGTTCTGGGCGCCAAGACGGAGACCATGCAAGAGTTCTCATGGGAAACCTATGTACGTACCACACCTCCTTCATCCATAATCGCTGATAATCTACTTCCGTTGAGAGCTGAATTAGTAAATGTTTGGCATCCAACTGACCCAATTTGTATGTCCCTTTCAAATGAAATTTCGAAAACGCAATACGAGTATCTTCCATGGAAGGTCTACCATGAGAAAATTTACCAACCAGGGTCCACCGAAAAGGCTGGGCAAGCTTGTCAATAACTTCTTTGGAAAGCTTGAGGGAAGGAGTACCTTTGCGATTTTCCAATGGGATGATTGGAAAAGCACAAGAACCGAAAGAACCATTAGTAGGCGCATGAAACAAATCTGCAAATGACTTAGTTTTAGGCGCATCATTAGGGTTTGTGTTTGTAGGATTAGGATTAGGGTTTGTGTTTGTAGGATTATGATTTGGTTGAGGCGGCTGGTTTGTAGGATTAGGGTTTGCATGCGGCAATTGATTAGGGTTTGTTGCAGTCGCCATATCATACAGGCCATGATGCACGATGGAAGGATTAAAGTAGGGATTTTTGTTGCTTGAATTCATGGAGGAAAAGAAATTACCCGGAGAAACCATGGCTGCCGGAGCAGCAAGGAAGAAAGAGGAGCCCTAGGGCAAACCCTAGGATCGCCGGCACACACACACTGATCGCACCTTAAGTGCGTGAGAGAGGAGAGAGCTCTCAATCGAAGTACTTCCCTTAAACCCTTCTCAAAAGATACACATGACAATATCTAGTGCAATCATCAATGAACGTTATGAAGTACTTCTTCCCACCTCTAGTTTGCACAAGTTTTAAATCACATATGTCCGTATGGACTAATTCTAGAGGGGTAGTATTTCTTTCAATAGTGGGGAAGGGTGACTTCGTCAATTTTGCTTCCACACAAATTTCACACTTATTTTCTGAATCAAATTTCATTTTAGGAAGTAAATTTAAATTTACTAACATACGTAATGAATTTAGATTCACATGTCCTAATCTATCATGCCATAAATTAGAACACTCAGACAAATAAGCAACATACTTTTCATTCTTCGCTTCCATGCGGATAATACATCTTACATTCATTTTAAACAGGCCCTTTTCAAGGTACCCATTTCCAAGAAACATATCATTCTTGGTCAATACAAAGTTTTCTAACTCAAACACTAGTTTAAATCCAGCCATGCTCAACAAATGATCCGGAAACTGTGTTCTTGCGAATGTCTGGGACATGCAGCACATCCTTGAGAGTTAGCTCTTTGCCTGAAGTCATCTTCAGTATAACCTTTCCAAATCCCATGATGTTGGAAGTGACACCGTTTCCCATACACACCTTCTCTCCACTGATAGGAGTGTATGACGAAAAACAAAATCTATCAGCACATATGTGGCGGGTAGCCCCAGTGTCTATCCACCATTTATTACTGGTGTCTTCAAGATTTGCTAAGGTGGCTTCATAAGTTTCACACACCATGGCTTCTAAATCAAGCTCATTCAGCCTTTCAATAACGGTGGCTTGATTTCTGGAGTCGGTCTCTTGAATCTTGTAGACCCGTTCCAATGAGTTCCACAACTCCTTGGCTGTTTCCACGAGACAGTACTCCTGGTATAGGGCTTTACTTAGCCCACTCAATATGTACAATTTACATATGAGATTTCCATAATTCCATGCCTCTGTGGCTATCCGTCCTTGCGGATCTGAATCATCATCCCGACTAGCGGGGATATCTTGTTCAACGAACATCTTCAAACCGAGGTTGGTTAAGAGGTTCATCATCTCTTGTTGCCAGCTTTTGAAATCTGTACCGGTGAATTTTGCCGGTTTCTCTGCATGGATATGGATGGGAGCAGCAGGAGTTCCCGAGCCAGGAGAAGGAGCGGAGGTGGAGTCGGATGCCATTCTTTAAACACACAAAATATTGTCTTACGATTGTTGGAAAAATTGGGTGTATTTAAAAAATAGCTTTGAAAAAGAAACGGGACGGAAAATTATATTTCAAAAATAAGTCGAGGCAAGAGTTTGACTCTTTCTCCGTAAGACAATATTGTCCCGTATACGAGTGCTCACGGTCTACGGCAATATTGCACCCCTCCCCTTAGCTTTCTTGTTTTTATTGTAGGCTTTAAGCCACACCTTGTAATTTTCTTTCTATTTCCGGTGGTTAGGTTTTATGTCCCCCACCATGCTTTGTTCTTTTATTTTATTTATAAAATCTAGGGAGCTACGTCTCCTTTCGTTGAAAAAAAAAAAAAAAAAAAAAAAACTCTGAAACTATCGGGCGAACTACTGAATACTCGGGATTTTCTTGGACTCGAAAAGCAAGACTTATGAATTCTAGGATGCTTTAGAGAATAGAATGCTTGAATGATTTTTGGATGGGAATGAAATGAGGAGGAGGGGGCTATTTATAGTTATTGAAGAGATGGGGTGTCTATTGGGAATAGACACAAATTGCACCCGTTAAATCTGGACCGTTGGATCTAAGCGAAATGGATGGAGGAGATCTGCTGGGTCGGCCCAACAGCCTTGACCCGCCTCTTCCAAGAGACATGGGTCGCCCCATGCCTTTTCTAGAACCAACACAACCCAATTTACAAATCGGATCAGTGCCATCCCCCTTGCTGAACCGCCGCCAGCCCAATTTCCATTCGGCCCAACCCTGGCGAATTGCACCCAACCTGGTCCGAGCCCCCACATCCGGATTGGGCTGGCCCAATTCCATTTGGCCCAAACCAAGCCACGCCACCTTTGCTGAACCAGCCTCGGCCCAAACCATCCCAAGCCAAGCATCCGCCGGCCCATACCGAGCCGAATTCCGTCAAAAGTTTAAGGCTCCTCAGCTCCCAGCGACCGATGCGTACGTGCGAAGTGCAAAGTGCGCCCTAAACCGCCCATTCTGCCCTTCGCGCGCTTAGCGGGTTGTGGGTCCATTTTGAGCTAGAACAAAACTAGCTCAATAGCCCACTTAGATGCATGGTTGGCTCAATGGTTCAACTAGGTTGGCCCAAGGAGATTAACTTGATGTCTCCTTCCTTGGATGCTCACATTAATAAAGTGAAGTAACTTCCCTTTTCCTAGCAATGTGGGATATGTTTCTTCCATTCCAACTTCTCTTCAAATAACAACATTAAGTTGCTCAATTTAACCATTAATTTCTCATTCACCCGAAATTGGTTTTGAGAAAATAAATATACCATTTTAATCTACACTAAATGTAGATTAATTATTTGCAACTTATTTCTATTTTTACAAAATAGAAACTTCTAGAAACTTGGTCAAATATTGGTCAAACACCAATAATACTACCAATTTCTAACAATGACCAATCCGGCAATGCCATATGAACGCGTTGTTCATATTATTCGGTTTAGATTTCCAATTTATATTATAGATATCTTCAATATTATTTTGTTTCTTATCATCAAGGATATGAAGATCATTTAATGACATATGCAATACAATAAGGCATATCATTAAATAAATATAAAACTTCTTATTCTCAATAAGAAAATTATATCCTTCATCATCCATATAAGAAACGGAAATAATACTTCTACTCAAATCCGGAACGTAGTCATACTTGTTCAAAACAAGTACTACTCCACAAGGTAAAGTGACTTCATAAGTCCCTATGGCTAATGTAGCAACCCTTGCTTCATTCCCACGCATAGGTTTAATTTACCTTCTTTGAGTAGCTTTCTATTCTTTGTTCCTTGCACATTTAAACAAATGTGGGATCCAATCCGGTATCATATATCCAAGAACAAGAAGTCAAAAGGAAAATATCTATCATATAGATACTTGAAATAGTAGCAATCATATTGCCCTTCTTCACCTTTTAGGCCTTCCTAATAAGCCTTGCAACTTTGCTTCCAATGACAGTCTTATTGCAATGATAGCAAACTGCATCCTTTTGAGACACTTTGGGTTTAGCCTCTTCGGCTTTGACAAGTTTTGTCCTAGGTTTAGCAACCTTTGCTTTACCTACTTTTCCTTCCTTTTTGAACCCGTTTCTTGTGTTAACCATTAACACATTTGCGGTTTGCTCCTTTTTCATCTCATGAATTAAGAGCTACACCACAACATACATCTTTTGCCTATCTTGCACTTGGAACAATTCCTTTGTGCATTGTGCTAGAACAAGAGCAGTTTCCATGTGTTCAAGGTTCTTCATAAGAGCCTTTAAACATGGTGGCAAGTATAAGGCAAGCAATATTATTAGAATCATCAACATGTTTCTAATGTTGCTCCTTGTATGCCCTTTGCAACATTTGCAATGGGTTCAACAAGAATGGATTCGTCAAGAACGTACATTTTTGCCTAAGAACCATTCTTTAGGCTTCTGATCCAATCAGAATTATTTGTATCGTTCCTTTCGAACTTTGTCCTTCATAAGGACGAATCGTAATTATCATTATGTAATGCTGCTTCTACAACAAAATATACAAATTATATGAACACATATCAATACCAACACATTTATCATTTAAGAGCAAATAATGTATTTTACAAATACTCCCACTAAATCATACACCTTCTAATGCAAATAAGCATAATATGCATTTAATGGGCTAAGATCCAACTTTAATTTAATCTCAAGTACGCTATGGCGCACAACTCAAGATTAAATTAATTAGGTAGAAAACATCAATCATATCGTATATGACTCTTAGATCTTTTATGAGATTTATTTAAGACATCATATGTCTAAGCATATTTTAATCTCATCTTATGCCTTTGGTCCAAAACCATTTTGATAACCCAATTAAGTTCATCCACTTTAAACATATAGGAACCACCATTTCCTCATCTTGCTCGCAAACGAAATAGAATCAAAGCACCTTGCTATGGCAAGCCCACCCAAAACTATTCGAGTGGTCTCAAGTGTTTTAATCATGGATTGGCATAAAGAACTTAAAAGTTAAATGAAAGTTCTTTAAAGCAGATTATAAGCATATCAACAAAGATAGTCATAATCGTACACCAGGTAAGTTCCCAAGAAAATAGGTGAGCCACAAGGACTGCTTAAGTACCAAATCTTCCTTCGACAGAACTCTCCTAGTCATGCACAGTTATAATACCAATTTGAATGCAACATAATCAATACTTTGTATGCTGACTTGTTTCTCATAAACAATCAGACTCGTAAACTAACTTGTTTCTCATAAACAATCAGATTCCTTCAAACTTTGCGTAAACTGACTTGTTTCTCATAAACAATCAGAAAACCAAAATTTAATGTTTCAACTAAACATTTAACAAATTGCAATTCAATGTTTCAACTAAACATCTAATAGAATTCTTAACACTTAAGAACATATAATTCATGCATCGCAACAATTAATTAAAATCACATTTAAATTAATTAAGCATGCATAAATAATGAATTAATCTAGCATAGCCCTATAAATTTAATTTCCAGAAATTTATGGTATCCAGATTAAGACAAAAAACATCTCAAATTATAAACATAATCACAGATTAGCAAGGAAAGATTAACAAATTGAAACTGCTCTGATCAGGAAAAGTATGTCGCGTGACAGAAGCCTTCATAAGACCTGATTTGTCACGTGACCCTACGATGTCATCAGACCAGATCTGTCGCGTGACATAGTCCAACTATGTCGCGTGACAGAGAGTTACCAGATTTGCAGATTTTTCCATCTCTTATCAATTCCAATCATAAATCAATTAAATCAATAAAACAACCCTTTTACAGATTCAATTCATCATAATCAGAAAACGATTTCACATTGTTTCACATAAAAAATTAAAACTCTACCGCATACAAAACATGCAATAAGCATATAAACAATTTATATCTTAATTCTAGCATGTCAATTCAAACTTAACCATACGAACGGGGCTCTGATACCACTGTTGGGTTTTATGGGTCCATGCGCAGCGGAATTAAGCATCTAAATAACACAAAACCCAAGCCCTAAGATCCGTTCTATACGATTAAATTAAATTCCTATGAGATAGAATTTACCAACCTTTATTGCTTTCTGTTCTTGAGCTATCAAACAATTATAAATGTGATTTTGAATTACAAACTTCGATCTTCAAAAACTTGAATCATCATATTGCATTGAACAATAGAACTCTAGGCCTTAATCGTCGTACGAACGAAGACCCTCTAGTAGTATCCACACTTTAGAATGAACCAAGAACAGTTCTTGAGAATTGCTAGATTCTTAAACCTATGGAAGAAATATTGAGAAACCTTTTGGTGATTTTCTCTCTTGAAAAATTCGGCTCTCTGCTAGGGTTTACAGACTTAATATTTATACTACATTAGTATAGGTATTTTTTTCCTAATCAAATTAGAAAACTGTCTGTCAAACCGCCTCAGGCATGAAGTGTCGCACGACCATACGAGTCTTCTGGACAAGAAGTGTCGCACGACCAAACATGTAACAACCCCGAATTTCCATAATTTATATAATCCATAAACATGAATAATAAAATATCCCAAAACGGATCCACAAGGTAACTTAGTTCAAACCATTACATCGGTGCGGAATATTCGAATGTAACGGCTAAGTACAATTACTAGAACTAATAAAAGTCTTGAAACTCGGAATCATTAATTAACTAATTTATTCTACTTAAATGCTTTGCCTCTTTCTGATGGCGATTCTCCTTCTCCTCTATTCTGATCCTGGGAAAAAAGAAATGAAGGAATGAGCGAACAATGCCTAGTAAGTTTATACGTGGTCCCTTCGGTTCAATGAAGAGACGACCGGAATGAACGGAATCCAAAGAAGTATATTCAAGGATAGGTTAAAATCAAACATGTATATATATATAGTAAACAAGGAAAGTGTGGCAACTACACATTTAGTTATACTTTTAATACTTCCGTCAATTCCATAGGATATACCCTTCATTGAGTACTCCCAATATTTTCATCACTTCCGTCAATTCCATAGGATATACCCTACATTGAGTATTCCCAGTATCGATTACCTACATTGATGTCGGCTGTGCATAAAATATAGACCAGTATGTAACACATATCATACCAGTCCAATATCAATTCATATAACCTTGACATGCATGTACATTCATACAAGTCATAATCCATTCACAGGTAACATGCATCATTTCATGTTATATAATAATACTTGACAAGCATGCATCATTTCATACAAGTCATAATATATGGTGCATTCGTGGTACATGAACACACATAGCAATTTTCAATACTTGAGATATTCCATGAACAAGATCACCTCATAGAATAAGGAATTTCCAATGACGATACATTTCGCAAGGATATTTTAGAAAAGTACTATCAGCCACAGATAGCATTCATGTTTTGAAAAGACTCGATGGAGTTTTCAAACGAAATTGATACACAAAGTGTTTAGGAACGTAATTCCTTACCTTAGCTTTGCTTTTCGTCCTTAAGCAACGCCTTTACGCGAAATCTACAATCACGTAATAACATAACTTAGGCACAAGTAATTGATTATTACTTCTTATGTACCTATACTTCCTTTCTTTAGTTAACCTATGAGTTACTCTTAGACTCTTTTTTTTTTTTTTTTTTTTTTTTTTTGGCGAAAAGAGGGCGAGACCTCCCTAGATTTTATTAATTAGAAAAAGTAAATACATAATGTGGGGGACAAGTCCGATACCACAAGAGGGCATACCCTCTAGTACAAGAAAGGGGAATAAGAATAGGACTTAAAAAAGCCCTATAAAAATGTCTAGGGAAAACCATAAAAAACTACAAACGAAAATAGGGGATCAAAGCCTTGTCAAGTCTATAAGGACCATGACAAAGCTTTGGAAGCTCATTAGCTAACTGGAAAACATGATTCTGCCGAGTCTTCACAGCCCAATTTGCAAGCCCATCTGCCACTTGATTCCCTTCCCTCAGAATATGAGAAACATGAACCACCATACGACCCATAAAGTCTTTGATTTGCTGGATTATATACCAAATTTCCCACGGAATATGATACTCCCCCTTGATAATTTTGACAAGGGCTTCTAATCAACCTCCAACCATATAAATTGGAATCCATATTCGGAAGCCAAGCAAAGACCATCAAGGGCAGCCATAGCCTCTGCCCACATGTTCGAATGGTGCCCATAGAATTTTGAAAAAGCATAGAAAATGTCCCCATTATTGTCTCTAATGATGCCACCACCCGCAGCCATCCCCGGGTTCCCCTTGGATGCACCATCCGTATTCAACTTAAATTGTGCTGAAGAAGGATGTTTCCAAAGGACCAAACGAGATGGCTTATTCACCTTAGAAGGAAGAACTAGCTGAAAATAGGATACAATGGTCTGGCTTCTAAAGCTCCCATCCAATATCGGACTAAACGCCAAGAACGTGTCCCGGATATCCACCCGAATCTGCTCAATAATAGCTGGAATAAACATATCCCCATCATCATACTTAGCCTTGTTACGATGCTTCCATATCTCCCATAAGATAAAGCAAGGAAGTAGGCGGATTACCCATTTAGAAATACCATCAGGGGGATCCGAGAGAAGCCACCATGCGCTAAGGCTTTGATTAAAGCCGTGAGCATTATGTCTTACACCACAAAACAAATAGATGGAATCGAAATACCTCTTTTCCGAACAGCATCATCCGTTGGAAGGCCTCGATGGATAGCTCGCCACATAAAAACCGATATCTTCATGGGAATGTGAACATGCCAACAAAGAGAAGAAATCCTACTCTCATTTCGAGAAACTTTCCATTCTTTCCATGCGGAACTAGTGGAAAATTTACCCGAAGAAGATGGGAGCCAAACGAGAACATCATCAACATCCCTTAAACGAACCACTTGAGAAGTAATAAGATGCAAAACCTGATCTCCATAGATATCCCGAATAAAATCCGCCCTTGGCAAAGAATTTTCAAAGAGAGAGGCAATCTGCGAATGCTCAAAAGGAAGGGGTGGTTTATCCCCAAGATACCATCTCTCCTGAATAGATATATCACCCCTACCAACCCTCCAACCAATCCTTTCTTCCATAAAGTCCTTAACTTTAACCATCCTACGCCAAATGTGAGACGCGAAAGAGGGGCAACCTGCATCCATGGGGTGAATTTCCCAACAATATTTAGCTAGCATAAAAGAAGACCAAAGCGAAGGAGGCCCACGGATGCGCCACCAAAGTTTCATAGCAAAAGTAGCTGCAATATCTTCAAACCGACGAAGACCCAATCCCCCTTCTTGGATAGGCAAAGACATTTTCTCCCAAGAAAGCCAATGACACTTCATCTGCCCATCTACTCCATTCCAGAAAAAGGAAGTAATAATCCTTTGCATAGAACGGATAACCGTCTTTGGAGGATCGATAAGAGACAATGTATAAAGAGGTATAGCCTGTAGACAGGATTTAATTAGAACTAGCTTTGCCCCCGAAGAAAGGAGAGCACCTTTCCATCCAGCAAGCTTATCCCTCATCTTTCTCACAACCCCATCATATAAAGAAATAGCCTTCCTTCCCACATATAAAGGACATCCAAGATAGGTAATAGGAAGCTCCTTCCTTTGGAAACCCGTAGCATCAGCAATAACTTCATCTCGGTGGCTAACTGCTCTCCCCGTAACATAGCAAGATTTGGAAACACTAACAAGTTGTCCCGAAAAATCTTGGTACATTTGAAGGCATTGCATATGCTTTTCAAGAGACCTCTTCGACCCATTACAAAATATAACTACATCATCTGCATACGCCAAATGAGACACAAAAGGGACATTGGGATGAGTCCAAAACCTGAGGAAAGGATACTCTTCATGCAAAAAATTCAGCCCTCTACTCAGAACTTCAGCCGCTATAATAAAAAGGGTGGGAGATAAAGGATCCTTCGCCGTAAGCCTCTAGAAGAATGAAAAACCACAAATTTTCACCATTGACTAGAACCGAAAACCAACAAGAAGAAATGCACCTATAAATCATGTCAATAAGGGTTTCTGAAAATCCAAAAGCTCGAAGAACTTTAATGATAGCAAACCATGAGAGACGATCATATGCTTTGGCCATATCTAATTTAAGAACCACATTCCAGCCCCTAACATTTGGTTTCTTTAAAGAGTGCATAAGCTCTTGAGCAAGTAACACATTTTCATGAATAACCCTTCCCGGAACAAAACCACTTTGTTGGGGAGAGATAATACGAGGAAGGAGAACAGCCAACCTCTGATTTAGAAGCTTAGTAATCACCTTATTTGAAAAATTGCAGAGGCTAATAGGCCTCATTTCCGAAAATGAGGTAGGAGACTCAACCTTTGGAATAGTAACAATCAAAGTGCTTGTCCAACTTCTAGGAAGAGAGAATCCAGCAAAGAAATCACGAACAGCCAACAAAAGATCATCTCGGATGATATCCCAAAGAAGCTTTGTAGAAATCTCCCGAAAACCCATCCGGACCCGCAAAGACTAGACCCATTCATAGTAAAGATAATATCACGAAGTTCCTCCATACTTGGATCCCTACATACCTCCGAATTATCTTGAGGAGAGATAATATTCGGAATCAAAGGGAGGAGGGCATCCGAAGGATTAGATAGCTCACCCCGCACTGGTCCGAAAAGAAATCAACGGCTTCTTGTTGAATATCATTTGAAGATGTAAGCCAATGCCCCTCCCTATTCCTGATTTTGTGAATGAAAAGCTTTTGCCTCTTCTTTTTAACTGAAGCTTGAAAAAACTTAGTGTTTTTATCCCCCTCACGCCGCCACTTCAGATTAGCTTTTTGCCTCCGTAAATCCTCCTCCACCTTTAATTTAGCTTGCAAATTGGCTTGAGCTAAACTAAGAGCAGCCCTTGCCTCTTCCGAAGGAGAGGCCTCAAAATCATTTTCCCGAGCAAGAACCTCATCTTCTCGCATTATGAACCCGTTGATCAATCCTACCAAATGTGGATCTATTCCATATAGCAAGAGCCTTACGCAACCGAAAGAGTTTTTTAGCAAATTTAACCATAGGCCTTCCCTCAATATGAGACTCCCAAGAATGAGAGACGACATCTAGGAAAGAATTATGACCAGCCCACACCGAGAGATAACGAAAGGATTTGCCAACCCCATTTGAAGACATCTGAATATTAACAAGAAGAGGGGAATGATCTGAACAAGTTTTATTTAAATGCGCCACATGGGTGTCTTGAAATAGATCAAGCCAATGCGCATTAAATAACACTCTATCCAGACGTTGCATGATCCTTTTACGCCCGTTTGCTTATTCCACCATGTATAAATGCTACCATTGAACCCGGCATCAATAAGAGAAGACACTTGAATCATATCTGAGAATTCAGCCACCACACTTTCACGAACCAACCTACCACCAATCTTTTCAGATTGATCAATAACAGCATTAAAATCCCCGGCTACCAACCACGGCAAATTCACCTCACTAGAAGCAATAAGATAATCCCAAAGACTACGCCGATCATATCTATTACACCTGCCATGCACGAAAGTAACTAACACAAGCAAGAGCCCACAAAGGATGAGACAACCTAATAGTAATAGCCTCGATCATGCTCATGCACCACATTACCAATCAGCCCATGTTTCCAAAACCCAAATCCGGCCATTAGAAGCATAAACACCATTAGAACAGCCCAAACGGCGAGAATAACTAGAGAAGAGCCGAACATTACATTTAGGCTCATAAATAGCAAGAAGAGAACAGCCATGCAAACGAAGAAGCCTTCTAGCCCTCCTGAATGTGGCAATATTGCAAAAACCACGAGCATTCCAACTAATAAACGACACCATTAAAAAAAAACTATAAATTAAAGTAAAAGACAATCAAAAGATATAAGAATCACGGAGTGGACGTCCCCTTCGACAACCTCTTCTTGGACGTATATATTTGAAATCCCTCCTCATCTACCCCCATAGATCGAGGGTTACCACTCAATGCATGCAAATCAGCCACCTTAGTCACTCTTGGAGCTTTAGGAGAAATGTTTAATGCTTCCATAGCAATCGATTCATCAACCTCCGTGTCTGACTCCTCTACATCAATGGAGATATTAATAGGTGAAACCTTCGATATTGCATCTAAAAGATCAGAATCCTTGTCTTCACCACCTCTTTTTCCACAAAGATTAGAAACAGAACAATTGTACCCCTACGAGGCTTAAGAATGCCTTTAGGGAACGTCCCAAAATACGAGTTGCCTTGCTTTAACACCTCACCCTCCACTTCGTGGCCTTTGAATGGGGCCTCGGAAGTGGTGGGGATTGATGTAGCACCCACCTCATTAGACACACCTTCCCCTTCCTTGCCTTTGATTGGGGCCTTGGAAGAACCAGTAGAGTTGTGGCTAGAAACAGCCCCATTATCCTTCCCCTTGCCTTGAGTAGGCTGAAATGCCACTCTTATAGTTCCTATATCAGACCCCATAGGAGCAGCCACACCCTTTTGCTTCTTGTCATTGAGAGGAGGTTTTTGGTTCTCACCACCTCCAGAAGAGGACCCATTAGCATTCCTTTTTCCATCTTTAGATCCACGGCTTCCACCCTCCTTAGGCACATAATTTTGTGGCAAAGGAGTACGTGCAATAAGTTGTGGTTTAATCCCCTCCTTACCACCCTTTTTTCCGCCGTTACCAACACGCTTTGGTACTGATCCATTTGTACCTGGTTTGTTTGGCGGATGAGCCTTCTTGCAATCCATAATATCATGTCCAAAAATAAAGCAATGTTTGCAATATGAAGGAATATTATCATACTCAATTTTCTGCATAAACCCCGGCATAGAATCATCATAATCAACAAAGAATTCAGAAACAGGTTTCTTTGAAACATCCATTTGCACTAACATTTTAGCAATGCTCGGCCTAGTAAGGTCCAAAGTTGGTTTATCCAACGCAAGAGATTTGCCAATCATATTACCAACCGAAAACATAAAAGATTTATTAAAAAGATGTATGGGCAGCCCCGGCAACCCTACCCAAATAGGAACAATGGGGGACTCTTGCTCCGGCCTCCAAGAGGGTGACCATGCAAGCGTACGCATAGGAGACTTACTAATATACCAAACATCTTTAGCAAAGAGTCTTTGGTAATCAGAATCATTAGCAAGCCGAATAAGGACATGCCTATTATCAATCAAACCAATATGATAATGACCTTTTAATTGGAATTTAGCAAAGGATAACCGAATAACATCCATGGAAGGCTTTCCATGGCTGAATTTACCAATTAAGGTGAAACGAAAGGGCTGCACAAAGGTCTGAATCAGAACTTTTGAAAGCTTCACAGTCGGCATTCCCTTTTGCGATACAATCGGTATTGAAATCAATTCAGAATTCGAAGAAGATTGGAAAGATTTGCCCGAATCTTTGACAATATTAGCGAAAGAAGGCGGGCTGTTGACGGGTGCAGTAGGTGCGGTAGAATTACGGTTAGTATTGGGCGCCGCATGCAGATCAGGGTTTAATGAATTTGGCGGCGTTACAAAGATAGGAGACGGATGCTGGAGAGGAGGGAAACATGATGGATCAGCCATATTTGTGGCCATGGTGGCCGGAATCAATACGAAAAAGCAGCCGACGGCAGCCCTTGTACGGAATCCTAGAGAGAAAATTAATTTAGTTACTCTTAGACTCACCTTAACTGGTTAATTAACTTTCTAATTTTTAGGAACTTTCCTAATTTAGCAGTTTCTTAATTTAGAAACTTTCTTCTTATAAATCTTTCCTCAAGAGGACACTTAGTTTCCTTCCTTTCAATGGAAGTCTAATTCCTTGATAACTTCCTAATTACGGTAACTCTTCTCTTTTTGGGTAACCTTCTTTAATTAGAAAGTTTCCTTCTTTTGAAGCTTTCAATTTCGAATCCTACTATTTTAGGTATCTAAGTCTTTTAGTATTCTTTTTAATACTAAAGTGTTATTTTTCTTCTTTCTCTATTATATAACTTCTTTAAAGTCTTTGGTCTTCCCCTAAATTTCAAAAGGTTCCTTTAGGTTTTCTTAATTTCAATAAAGTCCTTTAACTTTCCAAATTTTACAAATTAGTCCCTCAACTTTTTAAAAATTACAAAACAGTCCCTCAACTTTTGAAAAATTACAAAACAGTCCCTCAACTTTTGAAAAATTACAAAACAGTCCCTAAGAAACTTTGGACTTTTCAGTTTAGTCCCTTAGTTAACTGTTCAGTGAATAACTTAACTGGAAATCAGAATTTAATCCCTTCAGCTTTGTAAACCTTTCAGTTTGGTCCCTTTTCAGTTTAAAAACTAACTGTTCTTATACAAACTAACTAAAATTCTAACACCCAAGTGGAGACAACCCCAAATCCTCCTTAGATCAATTCGGCCGAAACCCCAGGTTGATTCCCAAAAATTATTTTGTTCCTCTTTTTATTTTTTAAACATTAAACATTCATTTAATTTATATATTCTTAATCAAACACTTTTAATCATATTAATTGTGTTAGATTTAAATTCAAATCAAGATGAACTAGAGTTATGATTACTTCATTATAACCTTCAATTCCCCATTATTCAAACCCTTAATTTATACATTAAACACTAAGATTAAACCATTAAAACTCTAAGAATGATTAAGCCTAGAATTAAAATAGTTCTAAGATTTTAAAAATTCATATCTAATTCAATTTAATTCCGAATTGAATGAAATAAAAACTAGGGTTTAGGGTATCATCTTACCTTGATTTTGATGAAGAATTATTGGCCAAAGAAGACCAAAAACCGGCTGCCACTCCTCCTCCAAGACTCGGCCGCCGCCCCCTCCTCTCCTAGGGTTTTTAAAATTTTTCTTTTCTTTGATTAATGAATGATTATGGAAAAATTTAATTAGGAGGTTTATTATGTATAGCTAGGCTTTCACCTCCTTGGGCCCCTTTAACCTCCTAAGCCCACAACTTAGCCCACTTGATTTAAATCATTAATTTGGTCCATTCAATTTAAATCTAAGTCCAAACTAAATAATGAGTATTATTTTATTTATTATTCTAATTAAAATAATACTAAAAAAAAATTTCAAAATTTTCGGGTCTTTACATTCTTACCCCCTTAAAAGAGTTTGGTCCTCCAAACTAAACGTACCTTAATTTTCGAAGAGATCGGGATACATTTCCCTCATTTCGCTTTCGAGCTCCCATGTCGCCTCGCGTTCCGCGTGGTTGCTCCATTGCACCTTCACGTACGGGATAACTCGTCTTCGCAGATTCTGGTCCTTCCGATCCACAATCTTAATCGGTTTCTCGTCGTAACTCAAGTCCGTTCGAAGTCTCAGCTGCTTGTATTCAATTACGTGACTTGCATCTGCCATATACTTCCTTAACATGGATACGTGAAGTACATTGTGTACCCCAGCAAGTACAGGTGGTAAAGCTAATCGATATGCCACCTTTCCAACCTTATTCAAAATCTCAAACGGTCCTACGTACCGTGGACTCAACTTTCCTTTTATGCCAAATCTCATGATACCCTTGGTTGGTGAGATCTTCAAAAACACATGATCCCCCACTTGAAATTCTAAATCGCGACGTCGGTTGTCTGCGTACGATTTATGTCTGCTTTGTGCCGTTAACAACCATTTACGAATCTGTTGTACCTTGTCCGCGGTTACTTGGACTAGTTCTGGTCCTGTCAATTTCCGTTCACCTACTTCATCCCAACAAGTAGGCGATCTACACTTTCGCCCATAAAGTGCCTCATATGGAGCCATTCCAATACTCGCATGAAAACTATTGTTGTATGCGAACTCCACTAGAGGTAAGTGTTCGTCCCAAGTGCCTTGCCAATCCAACGACGTAGCCCTTAGCATGTCTTCCAAAGTTTGAATTGTCCTCTCCGACTGCCCATCCGTCTGTGGATGAAAAGCTGTACTCATTGTCAACTCCGTCCCCAATGCTTGTTGTAGACTCTTCCAGAATTTCGACGTAAACCTTCCGTCCCTGTCTGACACTATCGAAACTGGAATCCCATGTAGTCGTACAATCTCGTCAATATACAGTTTAGCCAACTTCTCTAATGAATCTGTCACTTTGATTGCTAAGAAGTGTGCCGACTTTGTTAACCTGTCCACTATCACCCAAATGGCATTTTGACCTTTCAGTGTCCTTGGTAGTCCAACAACTAAATCCATCGCTATATGATCCCACTTCCATTCTGGAATAGGTAACGATTGTAGTAACCCCGCAGGCTTTTGGTGTTCACTCTTCACTTGCTGACACACCAAACATCTTGCCACAAAATCAGCCACGTCTCCTTTCATGTTGTTCCACCAAAACGATTCTCGCAGATTTCTATACATCTTGGTACTTCCCGGGTGAACTGAGAATCTTGAACAATGAGCCTCCTTCAAGATTTCTCTTTTTATCTCTTCGTTACTTGGTACCCATATTCTCTTTTGATACCTCAAAATTCCATCTTCGTCCATGCGAAGATCCTTTCCCTGTCCTTTTCCTACAAGAGCATCCCTCTCATCATCTACACCTTGAGCTTCCTTGATTCTCTCCAAAAGCGTAGGTTGAACAATTAACTGAGCTAGATACCCTTTAACTCGCACTTCTATGCTTGAAATTTCCATGTTTTCCCATGAACTGATCCCCTTAGAAACTAGCATCGCTAGACTTCCATGATTCTTCCTACTTAATGCATCAGCCACCTTGTTTGCCTTCCCTGGGTGGTACAAAATTGTACAATCATAGTCTTTCAACAATTCGAGCCATCTCCTTTGCCTCATGTTCAACTCCTTCTGGGTAAAAATATACTTAAGGCTCTTGTGGTCAGTGTATATCTGACACGTCGCACCATACAAATAGTGTCTCCATATCTTCAATGCAAAAACCACTGCAGCTAATTCCAGATCATGAGTTGGGTAATTCTTTTCATGGTTCTTTAACTGTCTCGAGGCATATGCTATGACCTTTTCATTCTGCATTAGTACACAACCTAACCCTTTCAATGACGCATCGCTATATATTACAAAACCCTCTGATCCTGTGGGTAATGTCAAAACTGGTGCGGTTACCAACCTCTTCTTCAGTTCTTGGAAGCTCCTTTCACATTCTTCCGACCAAATAAACTTTGCCGCCTTCTGAGTCAGCCTTGTCAACGGTCCAGACAATTTCGAGAATCCTTCCACGAATCTCCGATAATATCCAGCTAAACCCAAGAAACTTCTTATTTCTGTCACTGTGCTTGGTCTCTCCCAATTCACTATAGCTTCTACCTTTGCCGGATCCACTGCGATTCCATCCCTAGACACCACGTGTCCTAAGAATGCTACTTTCTCCAACCAGAATTCGCACTTTTTAAATTTAGCATACAATTTCTGTTTCCTCAAAATTTCCAGTACCGTTAAGTGTTCTGCATGTTCCTCCTCTGATCTCGAATATACTAGTATGTCGTCAATGAATACAATAATACACTTATCTAGATACTCTTGAAATACTCTATTCATCAATTCCATAAATACCACTGGTGCATTGGTTAGTCCGAATGGCATCACTACGAACTCATAATGCCCATACCTTGTTCTAAAGGCAGTCTTAGCAACATCTTCGCTTTTTACCCTCAACTGATGATATCCAGAACGAAGGTCTATCTTTGAGAAATAACACGCTCCTTTTAGTTGATCAAACAAGTCATCGATCCTAGGCAACGGATATTGATTCCTTATTGTCACTTTATTCAACTCGCGGTAATCAATGCACAGTCTCATCGAACCATCCTTCTTTTTCACAAATAAAACTGGTGCACCCCAAGGTGAAACACTCGGTCGGATCAGACCTTTGTCTAACAATTCTTCCAGTTGCTCCTTCAATTCCTTCAATTCCGTGGGAGCCATTCTATACGGTGCTCTCGATATTGGTGTCGTCTCCGGTACCAATTCTATCGAGAATTCGACTTCTCTTTCTGGTGGTATCCCTGGCAAGTCTTCAGGAAATACGTCCTTGAATTCCCTTATTACTTCCAACGATTCTATATTTACTTCCTTGGTATCGGTCTCACCGATATAGGCCAAAAATCCTTCACATCCTTTCCTTAGTAGTTTTCGAGCCTTCATTACTGTGATCATACTTATCGGCCTTCTAGGTTTCGCCCCTACGAACCTATATTCCTTCCCATCTTGTCCTTGGAAAGTAACTTCCTTCTTACGGCAATCCACATTAGCGTGGTTGGTAGCTAACCAATCCATACCCAATATAATATCAAATTCGTTCATTTCTAGCTCAATGAATTCTACTGGTAGTTCGGTGCCTCCTATCTTTAAAGGACAATGTCTATAGCAGGTTGTGATAGGTATCGCTTCATTAGTAGGAGTATCTATCACTAAAGGTGTCTCTAGCAATTCAGGTTTCAAATTCAGTTTCTTTGCTACAGAACTACTTATCACAGAATGTGTAGCGCCCAATGGAAGCGGTCGTGGACGAGTATTCACCATGACAGCCAAGGCGGCAAGTACTACAAATGACTTGGTGGCAGGTACACTCCATTGGTATTCTTCGCTCCCTGAGCAGACTCATCTTTCTTTGCCTCGGGACATCTCCACTTAGTATGTCCCTCCTTACCACATATATAACATTTCTTGCTCTTGTACCAGCAGTTCTCAGCCTTGTGAGTTCTATCACATATGGTGCACTTCTCAGTTGCCCCTTGTCCTTGGGCCTCATTCTTATTGCCTTCCTTTCGATTTCCAGCATTATTGGTTGGATGCTTTGCAGCCTAGTTGTTCTTATCACGACCATCGTCAACAGCCTTCCTCTTGTTGTTCTGCCCCTCCTTATTCCAATTTCCCGTAGAACCCTTCTGTCCACTAGCTCCTTTGCTCGCAGCTTTGTCTTTTTCTTCTTTCTTACTGCGGTAGTTGTTAGACTCTCTTTCAACCACCTTAGCTCTTTCTAGTACATCAGCATAAGTTTTCAGCATCAATGGAGTGATCCGATACTTGATTCGGTCACTTAATCCTGCCTCAAATTTTTTGGCCTTTTGCTCTTCATTATCGAAAAATGTTGGGGCTAATTCCATTAAGTCTGTGAACTTTTCACAGTACTCGTCTACTGTCATGCTTCCTTGACTCAGCATCATGAATTCTGCTACTTTGGCGTTTCTAACACTATCGGGATAGTACTTGTCATTAAATGCTGTCTTGAATGCATCCCAAGTATATTCCGTAATTCCCCGAGCCGTTCCAGCCCGCTTCTCAGCTTCCCACCACGATCTGGCTTTTCCTTTTAGCATGAACGTAGCGAATATCACCTTCTGTTCTGGTGTACATGTCAAGGTCCCGAATATAGTCTCCATACTCTTAATCCACTCTTGTGGGTTCTCCTTCGCACTCCCAGAAAAAGACTCTGGGTTTCTCCTTTGAAATAACTCCAGGGGATCGCGTAGTGGCACTTGAGCTGCCGGTCTCTCTTGAGCTAAACCAGTTACCACTTGGCCAATTCCTGCCAATGTTTGATTCAAAGTTTGTAACACTGCCGCCATGGGGTCTTGCCCTTGATCGTTTCCGTTCCCAGCGTTACGGTTTCCCCTACGGTTTCCATTATGCGACATCTGCATAATACTTTTATTATCACTACGATTTATCGTATAATAGATCACTCACTCAACAGTAAGTAGTAAGAACTATTAAGACTAGTTTATCTAGCTCTCTACATATGTACCTGTAGTCGTCTAGCTAGTTAATGTTTTAAGGTATCGTCTCAACAGACTGAATTGGTTTTCATATTTCTGTCTTCACAGATTAGATGTTTAATCTTTGAGGATTTTTTTTCCGTTTCATCAAACGGTTATAACTTTCTCACTAGCCCATCATTTGACTAGTCTTTCACTTTTTCTTTGGATCATTTTTACTTGACCCCTTTTTAAATTTCTGTAGGTATTATAATAACATAGTCATTCACACATTTTCCACACTTAAGGATTATTGAATAACTAAGCAACTTTATTTCTTCCTTCGAAGTGGTACTAAAACTATTGGTTCAAACTGCTAACTAATGGTTCATCAACCACAAAAGAAACAAACTAACATACTAAACAAAGTATTTGCTTTCAAAAATAAAACGACTAGCTAAAACAAAGAATTCCTTTTCTTCAGTTGGATGGAGTAGCTGTCTTCCAATTTGTTTTCGTCACTTCCACGAATTCCACAATCAGCTTCCTATATTCGTCATTGACCTCGATATATTTGTCATACCAAGCATACATTTCGGCCCTAATTCCTGCCTCATGCTGGTTTTGCTCATTTATCTCTCTTTGCAACCTATAGCCCATCATGCTCTCCTTACCTAATTGTGTACTAATCCTTGTCCATTCCCTGTGCGCAACTCTAGCACTTGCCTCCATGTCTTTGGCCCTTTGGGTTTCCTTCTTTAGCTTGTCAGTGAGTCTTTTCATCTCTATCTCATGTGCTTTGTCTTCCTCTTTCCTCAAGTCCACCAGAATTTCACAATCTTCTTCTAAAAACTTTACTGCTTGAACCTCTTCCTTCAGCTTATCTTCAAGTGATTTAGCCCTATCTTCAACCTTCAATAATTGTGCGGTAGTCAGATGCCATTTCTCTTCCGCCCTATTTGCTTTCTTCTTAAGATCTTCTATCTCCTTCACAAGTGATTTGATCCTTGATTCTTGAGCCAGCAATGTTTCTGCCTTAATGGCTCTAGTCCTCACCGATTTCATGGGTCTCCTAGCCATTTCCTACACATAAGACACACCATCATTAGTACATCCTCAATAAACAATTATTTATACATGCAAAGACATATGCCTTAATCTTTAAAGTAACAGTAAGTTATTCCTTTAACTTTTCCACTTAGTTTTCCTAACTTTATTAATTTCAACCCTAGAACCATTTCTTAATTCTGGGTTTCATTCCTCAAAAGTCAATTCTATTACTCCAAGGTACTTAGATCTAACACTTCCAATGAGACCTAAAACCGGAGCTCTGATACCAACTGTAACAACCCTGAATTTCCATAATTTAAATAATCCATAAACATGAATAATAAAATATCCCAAAACGGATCCACAAGGTAACTTAGTTCAAACCATTACATCGGTGCGGAATATTCGAATGTAACGGCTAAGTACAATTACTAGAACTAATAAAAGTCTAGAAACTCGGAATCATTAATTAACTAATTTATTCTACTTAAATGCTTCGCCTCTTTCTGATGGCGATTCTCCTTCTCCTCTATTTCGATCCTGGGAAAAAAGAAATGAAGGAATGAGCGAACAATGCCCAGTAAGTTCATACGTGGTCCCTTCGTTTCAATGAAGAGACGACCGGAATGAACGGAATCCAAAGAAGTATATTCAAGGATAGGTTAAAATCAAACATGTATATATATAGTAAACAAGGAAAGTGTGGCAACTACACATTTAGTTATACTTTTAACACTTCCGTCAATTCCATAGGATATACCCTTCATTGAGTACTCCCAATATTTTCATCACTTCCGTCAATTCCATAGGATATACCCTACATTGAGTATTCCCAGTATCGATCACCTACATTGATGTCGGCTGTGCATAAAATATAGACCAGTATGTAACACATATCATACCAGTCCAATATCAATTCATATAACCTTGACATGCATGTACATTCATACAAGTCATAATCCATTCACAGGTAACATGCATCATTTCATGTTATATAATAATACTTGACAAGCATGCATCATTTCATACAAGTCATAATATATGGTGCATTCGTGGTACATGAACACACATAGAAATTTTCAATACTTGAGATATTCCATGAACAAGATCACCTCATAGAATAAGGAATTTCCAATGACGATACATTTCGCAAGGATATTTTAGAAGAGTACTATCAGCCACAGATATCATTCATGTTTTGAAAAGACTCGATGGAGTTTTCAAACGAAATTGATACACAAAGTGTTTAGGAACGTAATTCCTTACCTTAGCTTTGCTTTCCGTCCTTAAGCAACGCCTTTACGCGAAATCTACAATCACGTAATAACATAACTTAGGCACAAGTAATTGCTTATTACTTCTTATGTACCTATACTTCCTTTCTTTAGTTAACCTATGAGTTACTCTTAGACTCACCTTAACTGGTTAATTAACTTCCTAATTTTTAGGAACTTTCCTAATTTAGCAGTTTCTTAATTTAGAAACTTTCTTCTTATAAATCTTTCCTCAAGAGGACACTTAGTTTCCTTCCTTTCAATGGAAGTCTAATTCCTTGATAACTTCCTAATTACGGTCCCTCTTCTCTTTTTGGGTAACCTTCTTTAATTAGAAAGTTTCCTTCTTTGGAAGCTTTCAATTTCGAATCCTACTATTTTAGGAATCTAAGTCTTTTAGTATTCTTTTTAATACTAAAGTGTTATTTTTCTTCTTTCTCTTTTATATAACTTCTTTAAAGTCTTTGGTCTTCCCCTAAATTTCAAAAGGTTCCTTTAGGTTTTCTTAATTTCAATAAAGTCCTTTAACTTTCCAAATTTTACAAATTAGTCCCTCAACTTTTTAAAAATTACAAAACAGTCCCTCAACTTTTGAAAAATTACAAAACAGTCCCTAAGAAACTTTGGACTTTTCAGTTTAGTCCCTTAGTTAACTGTTCAGTGAATAACTTAACTGGAAATCAGAATTTAATCCCTTCAGCTTTGTAAACCTTTCAGTTTGGTCCCTTTTCAGTTTAAAAACTAACTGTTCTTATACAAACTAACTAAAATTCTAACACCCAAGTGGAGACAACCCCAAATCCTCCTTAGATCAATTCGGCCGAAACCCCAGGTTGATTCCCAAAAATTATTTTGTTCCTCTTTTTATTTTTTAAACATTAAACATTCATTTAATTTATATATTCTTAATCAAACACTTTTAATCATATTAATTGTGTTAGATTTAAATTCAAATCAAGATGAACTAGGGTTATGATTACTTCATTATAACCTTCAATTCCCCATTATTCAAACCCTTAATTTATACATTAAACACTAAGATTAAACCATTAAAACTCTAAGAATGATTAAGCCTAGAATTAAAATAGTTCTAAGATTTCAAAAATTCATATCTAATTCAATTTAATTCTGAATTGAATGAAATAAAAACTAGGGTTTAGGGTATCATCTTACCTTGATTTTGATTAAGAATTATTGGCCAAAGAAGACCAAAAACCGGCTGCCACTCCTCCTCCAAGACTCGGCCGCCGCCCCCTCCTCTCCTAGGGTTTTTAAAATTTTTCTTTTCTTTGATTAATGAATGATTATGGAAAAATTTAATTAGGAGGTTTATTATATATAGCTAGGCTTTCACCTCCTTGGGCCCCTTTAACCTCCTAAGCCCACAACTTAGCCCACTTGATTTAAATCATTAATTTGGTCCATTCAATTTAAATCTAAGTCCAAACTAAATAATGAGTATTATTTTATTTATTATTCTAATTAAAATAATACTAAAAAAAAATTTCAAAATTTTTGGGTCTTTACAATACAAGTCCTCTGGACAAGTTATGTCGCGCTACGACATATGTTGTCGCGCTACAACTTATGCCTGATGAGGAATTCTCAATATTTTTCCTTTGGTTTAACCAATTCATTCTAATTGTGTGTGACCCAATAGAATTATATTATGTTGGCAATGAGTCCGATCATATCGACTCTCATAAGACATAAGCGGACTCTAGCAAGCCATTATGTCTACCCAATTAATATAATGTAAGAGTTCACGTTTCCAATGGTACACTTCCATTTCTCCCTTTGTCTCACGATGTTATATTGAACACAAGTCATGGTCCTCGTCAACTTGTATTTGTTCAATGCTTTCTCGATCTTGAGTATAATGATAATCCAATCGCATTGGGGTGTGGCCACACACTTTCCATCATTGTCACTCATCACGGGACCCAAGCAAAACATCTCTCTTTCAAGGGACAAATTCCATCTTGACTTATCATCCTTCCCATCATGAATCCGATCATGCCAAAGATAGCCTTTATAAATATCGTGTTAAGATATCGTTTGACTAAAATCAAACATAACTTTCATCATATGTAAGGTCATGATAATCTCAGGTCTATGGACTAAATGAAGTGACCATATGAGATTTAATTATGACATTTGACCATGACATAAATCTCATATAGGTCAAGTCCAGTCACTTTTTCTCTAACAAGTACCCATAATTTCAATGTGCATCTCTATGCATATAATCATCATATGATTATCCATTGACAATTATACTAATTATTCTCTTAATAATTAGGGACAGAGATTATTACATTAAATATGCAAAATGTATAATAATCTAATAATAAACTTAAACGATAAAGACGATACATAACGGTTTTAAGTTAAACACAACTAAAGCCTAGGGCATTACACCAACAGTTATGCTCTAGGATTGTTAGATGATGATAAAGAATATGTTGATAGAATTAAAGAAGCAAATGAATGGGGATCTCCAGATTACTTAAGAAGACAATTCGCGATGCTACTACTATCTAATAATAGTATGTCGAGGCCAGAAGACGTCTGGAATAAAACTTGGCAACTTTTGTCGGATGATATCATCTACAAGCATCAAAAGAATTTCAACAATCCTGGTAAATGTTTTAATATGTTAGAATTTGAATTTTTTTGTGAAATATATATCACATTGCATATATATATATTTTAACTCAAGTTTATTAATCATTGTTTGAGCATTTTCTTCTTAATGTGAATCAATTTCTTATATACAGGTCAAACACTCAGTGACGAGCAAGTTAAAAATTTTGCATTGGCTAAAATTGATAAGTTATTGGAAGCAAATTGCAGCAGTCTCCTGAATTTTAAAGATATGCCTAAACCTAGCACTTCTGTCATATGTGATGCGGAGAATATGCTAATATTAGATGAAATGTCATATGACATAGATGAGATGAAGGCCGAGCACTATAGATTATATGCATATTTGACTGAAGAACAAAAGATGGTTTATGATAAGATTATGACTGCAGTTGATAGTGGCAATGGTGGAGTGTTCTTTCTGTATGGGTATGGAGGTACGGGAAATAATTTCATATGGAAGACATTGTGCTCTGCCTTACGAACTAGGAGGGATATAGTTCTTCCTGCGACTTCTAGCAGTATTGCTTCTTTGCTTCTTTCGAGGGGTAGAATTGCTCACTCCAGATTCGGTATACCCATCCAGGTCGATGAAAGCTCAACTTGCAGAAAGATTAAACTGGGTTCCGAAGTGTGTGGTCTTCTAAAGAAAACAAAGCTCATAATTTGGGATGAGGCTCCAATGACCCACAAGCACTGCTTTGAGGCTCTTGACAGGAGCTTGAGGGACATTATGCGTACATCGTCAGGTCGATACTCTATAAGCCCTTCGATGGATTTGTTGTTGTGTTTGGAGGAGATTTCAGGCAAATATTGTCGGTTGTTCCCAAAGTAGATGACATGATATTGTGCATGCTACCATTAGTTCATCTAAACTTTGGAATTCGTGTGAGGTCCTTAAATTGATAAAAAACATGAGATTACAGGTAAACTCATCTAAACTCTTCTGATATTAAATTCTCAATACTCTATGTTTCCCTATTTCAGTCATTGAATATTTTATATCAATCATTGTCTATATGCAAACCCACCAAGGATTTATCCTTGCCTGTCCCAAGTCAGGATAAAGGGTGAGGGTTGCGGTAGGCTTGTGACAGCCAGCGTAAAAATTTTGTCACATTATCATGACATGAATCAGAATATGAATATCGTTGGGGCGTTTCCTCAGCAGCGACGCACTACACTTCGAAGACTTGGGTGTAGTAATAAGTATGCAAAGGTTGCTAGGTCATCGCCCGGAAGCGACGCGCCATCTCTTCGCCCGGGGGTGGTATCAAATATGCAAGGGTTCCTACATTGCGGACGAGTGCGGGTAAAGAAGCTAGTCCATGGTAGGTGTAAGGGTAGTGGGATGCGCTTTGGAACTTGGAACATTGGATCCTCAACAGGGAGATCAGCAGAGGTGGTGGAAGTTCTGAGGAGGAGGATGATTCACATAATGTGTCTACAGGAAACTAAGTGGGTTGGAGAGAAAGCAAAAGAAATATCGCCTTGGGGTTTTAAGCTTTGGTACTCAGGAAAGGATAAGGGTAGAAATGGAGTGGGTATCATTATTGATAATGAGTATATTAATGATGTGGTGGAAGTGTACAGGAAGAGTGATCGAATTATGGGCATTAAACTGGTGATACGTGATGAGATTATAACTATTATTTCCGCCTATGCACCACAAGTAGGGTTGGATGCATCTATTAAACAAGTGTTCTGGGAAGATTTGGAGGAGGTAGTGCAACGAGTACCTAGTGGTGAGAAATTAGTGATTGGTGGTGATCTGAACGGGCATGTGGGGTCTAGTCGACATGGCTTTGAGAGCATATATGGAGGTTTTGGTTTTGGGGAGAGGAATGAAGCAGGAAATAGTATCCTGGACATTGCATTGGCATATGACTTGAGTATAATGAACACTTGGTTCAAGAAGAGAGAATCTCACTTAGTGTCCTATAGGAGTGGAGGTAATGCGAGTCAGATTGACTTCTTCTTAGTAAGAAATGCTTGTAGAAAGAGTTATACAGACTGCAAGGTTATTTCGGGTGAGAGCACAGCAACTCAACATAGACTGGTGGTACTTGATTTTCGAAGTAAGAGAATTTCGAGGAAGAGAAAACCACAAGTAGACCCTAGAATCAAGTGGTGGAGACTTCAAGGGGAGAATCAATAGAAATTTGTAGCTAAGATGGTCAATACCGGTATTTGGTCGAATAATATGGAGGATATGAATATAGATTCGACTTGGACTAAGATGGAACATACCATAAAGGAGGTGGTGAAAGAAGCCCTTGGAGAATCTAGAGGAAACGGGCCACCAAGTAAAGACACATCATGGTGGAACGAGGAAGTAAAACAAGCAATAAGGGGCAAGCGAGAATGCTACAAATTATTGGGGAAATGTAGGAGCTACGAGAACTATGAGAAGTATAAGGAAGCTAGAAGAGATGCTAAGAAAGCAGTAAGAGACGCAAGAGCAAAGGTGCATCAAAAAATTTATGATAAGTTGGATACAAAAGAAGGGGAAAAGGACATCTACAGAATCTCTCGTATGAGGGATAAGAGGACACGAGATATTGGGATGGTTAAATATGTGAAAGATGTAGATCAAAGAGTTCTAGTCGGGGATAAAGAGATAAAAGATAGATGAAGTTCGTACTTTGATACCTTGTTCAATGGCGGTCAAGAGCAAGATATTGGAGATTTAAATATCTCTTCGTGTATGGTTAATCGAGATTTTATGCAAAGAATTCAAAAGAGTGAAGTGGAAATGGCAATGAAAAAGATGAGATTGAAGAAAGCTATAGGACCGGATGGTATACCAATTGAGGTTTGGAGATGTTTCGGGGAGAGGGGAGTAGATTGGTTAACAATGCTATTTAACAAGATATGGAGAATTAACACAATGCCATTGGAGTGGCGGAAGAGTACAATGATCCCTTTGTATAAGAACAAAGGTGATGTCCAAGATTGTGCCAACTATGGGGGGATCAAACTAATGAGCCATACTATGAAACTTTGGGAAAGATTAATTGCACAAAGGCTGAGAAAAATTGTTAATATTTCGGATAACCAATTTGGGTTTATGCCGGGAAGATCGACTATGGAGGCAATATATCTTATGAGACAAACCATGGAGAAATATCGGGATCAAAAGAAAGATTTGCATATGGTTTTCATTGATTTGGAGAAGGCGTATGATAAAGTGCCAAGAGAGGTACTTTGGTGGGCATTAACAAAGAAGGGCGTTTCAAAGAAATATATTGATATTATTAAGGACATGTATAATGGAGTTATTACTTGTGTACAGACTAGTGTTGGGAAGACTAAGAGTTTCCTATAAAGATTGGAGTGCATCAAGGTTCCGCACTTAGCCCCTTTCTTTTTGCTTTGATAATGGACGAATTGACGAGGTCACTCCAAGATGATATACCAAGGTGTATGTTGTTCGCAGATGATATTGTGCTGATTGATGAGACAAGAGAGGGTATTGAAAGTAAATTGGAGTTGTGGAGACACACTTTGGAATCTCGAGGTTTTCGATTAAGCAGAAGTAAGACTGAATATTTGGAGTGTAAGTTTAGCAGAGTTGGAAGTAGGGAGGTAGGGGCGGTCACATTTGATGGAAATATTGTCCAAGCTTCTTAGTTTTTTCGCTATCTTGGATCCATTATCCAAAAGGATGGAGAATTAGATGGTGATGTGGCTCATAGGATTAAAGCAGGTTGATTGAAGTGGAAGAGTGCCACAGGGTTTCTATGTGATTGCGGCATGCCCAATAGATTAAAGGGAAAATTCTACCGCACGGCAATTAGGCTGGCATTGCTTTACGGCACCGAATGTTGGGTCGTAAAACAGTGTCACGTGCATAATTTTAATGTGGCAGAGATGCGTATGCTTCGATGGATGTGCGGTCATACAAGAAAGGATCGATTGGGGAATGAGGTGATCAGAGGTAAAGTAGGAGTTGCGCCCATTGAGGATAAAATGAGGAAAAATCGTCTGAGGTGGTTTGGACATGTGAGAAGGAGACCGAGTGATGCACCGGTTAGGAGGCCGAAATAGTGGAGAAATGATAAAATGGCGAGGGGTAGGGAAAGACCCAAACAAATGGATTAGAGTGATTGAGAATGATATGAGTTTACTTGGAGTGGATGAAAATATGGTGTTGAAGAGGCCGGAGTGGAGGGAAAAAATCCATGTGGGGGGCTGATTTATTTATTTATTATTTATTTATTTTTATTTATTATTATTATTATTATTATTTATTTATATTTATTTTATTTATTTTTTTTTTTCCAACAACTTTTTCTCACGATGACATATGAGGATTCATGTTAGTCGACCCCAAATTATTTTGGGACTAAGACTTTGTTGTTGTTGTAATCATTGTCTATATGCAGGTCGGATCATCTTCTTTCGATTATTTGGAGACCAAGAAATTTACTGAATGGATATTATGGGTTGGAGATGGGGATGCCGGGGGAGAAAATGATGGAGAAGTTGATATTGAGGTACCGGATGACATTCTGATAAGAGATGCAGTTGATCCTATTGCAACTATCGTCGAATATACTTATCCTAACATATTACAGAACATGTTTGTTGATTGATTCTTTCATAATAGAGTTGTTTTGGCACCGATGAATGAAATAGTAAATAGTATCAATGATTATGTGATGTCATTGTTGCCCGGTTAAGAGGTGGTGTATATGAGTTCAGATAGCATTAGAAAGGAGGATGGATATATTGCTGGCCCCGAGGATATATTCTCTGTTGAGTTTCTGTGAATATGGGCCCATCGCGGATCGAACCGTTGCTTATAGGGTCGCCATTTCACCTCAGTTTGAAGACACCGGTTTATTGAAAAATGGAGTCACCACGCCATTTTGATTTCTTCAAAACTTTGAAAAAAAGGATAAGGGTCCGGAGGTTAAGTTACTCCTTGGGAAGAACGGATCGCGTTCACCCAAGGAGCATTGCGAAAGCAAGTCTTCCTAGACCCGAAGTTTGTGCTTGCTTTGTGCGTTCGTGTGTAAGATGTGATTTGAAAAAAGGAGGGAATGTGCCAAGTTATCCGCCGGACGTATAAACCTTATAAGAAGGTTATCGCTCGGGATTCCTTGGATTTGATGTATTCGAGATTTTTATCCCGTACTCATCTTGGACTTGTGATCATCATTATGTGACCTTTTTACCCTCACATTGGAATAATCAACCATAGTAGGTGTAAAAGCCTTGGTATATCTTAAACCAACGTTCTTTGGGACTAGGTCATATGTGATCGAGAGAGAGGGACACCTTTTTTTATAGTCCAAGAATGAGACTCTTTAGAAAGGAAGAGTCTTTGCCCATCAATCCTACACCTTGAGATGATTGAGCTTCGTAGGGACATTTATGCTCGTCTCAAGTCATGATCGGAGAGGTAGGGGCCAAGATTCATCCGCTTCTAAAGGGACTTCAACTATGGCATTTTAGTGGCAGAAATGATGTAAAGATGATGTCTTTACACCGATCCACACCACGGGATGCTTCAAGTACCAAAGGGACTAAGGGGAGGGGGTATAAAGATTGGATCTTTATACTCATCCTATGTCTTTCGTGCCTTAAAAGGTCACTAGACAATCCTTGAAGAGTGATCCAACCTAAAGGGACATGGGGGAATGACTTTGAAAGGTAAATATTGCATTTTTATGAAATAAACGTAATGAACGTTATGAAAGCTAAAGACATGAATATAAAGGGAAGACCTTTGAGGATTTCCTATGTCCTTTAAGAACCTTATGAGGTGGACAATCCTTGGAAGCTAGGTCAAGGGAGGGGGTTTGACATAATAAGAGAAAAGATTGCATTTTTATGTAATAAAATGGGACTATTTCACATCATCATGTGGTGAATCCCCCCTAGAACAAGCCACTTGTGAACCCTTGTTCATCCTTGGGATGGGATTCCCCATGAATCATTTGTGTTAGGGGAAGGGGGAAGATGATGTTTACATGACAAAGATAGAATCTTTATAGCAATATATCAAATTTAATGACAAGTAAAGGTAAAGTAAATGACAAGTAAGGAATATAACAATATAATAAAGGAATTTCAAGGAGAAAGGAAGGAGATATTATCAATGGTGGTTTTCTCTATCTCCCTTGGGGTTTTTCCTAATGTAGGAAGAATTTTGGATGGATTTTATGGAGGAGGGAGGTGGTTTTTTGGGAGTTTCAGTTTCTGTAATTTCGTGGAGTAATTTTGGTAGAGTAACAATGCTTTTTCCAGTCCTTTAAAATGGGTAGAGGAGGCCTCTATTTATAAGATGATTTGTGTTTCCTAATAAAGCCGTGCGGCAGTAACCTCTGGCAAAAGAAGCCGTCCGGTGTTATCCATCGATGACTAAGCCTGCTTCTAGATTCATGCAAGGTGGCAGCTGGAAGCTTCATTCCAGCGAGGGACTGCTTGGAATTTTAATTCCTAGCAGGTCCTTCCTCCCTTGAGCACTTTGGAAAAGTTCCAGAATTGCCCCTGAACTTTAGAAAAGTTCGGGGAATTACCGGAAAACTTAACCGGAAGGCATGAGCCAGATTTGGGTAATTACAGTTTCTTAATACGATTTAATGCTCGGGATTGCCGAACCATACTATTCATTTGAAGGTTGGATGTATGGTAATGCTACTTTGGAACATCGATCAAGCATCAGAGCTATGCAATGGAATGAGAATGATCGTCACGAATCTAGGAAAACATGTGGTTGAAGCAAGAATGCTTTCTGGAAAGAATGTTGGCATGAAAGTGTTTGTGCCTAGAATGATTATGGGCCCATCAGATTTGACAAAATTCCCTGTCAAGTTCCAACGTAGGTAGTTTCCATCAGTCGTCTGCTTTGCTATGATCATAAAAAAGAGCCAGGGGTAGTCGCTTTTGCACATTGGACTCTACCTTCCCAGGCCTATATTCAGTCATGGTCAATTGTATGTGGCATTCTCCAGAGTTACTAGCAAGAAGGGGCTCAAAATATTAATTTGTAAAAAAGATGGTCAAACGCACGTGAAATTACCCGATCCGGCACGTGGACAGCATCTCGAAGCCGGGTGGCCCGTTGCTGCTTTTCGTTTCGTAGAGTCGCCACGCCGTTTTGATTATGCTAAAAACATTGAGAAAAGGCCTGTTTTTGTTTGTTTTGTTGTGTGATGAGATTTTGAGTTCGGAGGTCAGGTTACGCCTCGAGAAGAGATATTTTGAGCTCACCCGAGTCGCCTCGTATACACGAGTCTTTCGATACCCTTTTTTTCTTTAAATGTTGTGTGTTATTACACGGAATGACCTCCTAAGTATCCACTCATTGTCATTTGCAGACACATTATTTGTTAAATGTATTAAGTTGACTTTTAGCATGTTGTGAGCTTGAGAGTAGACCGTGCTTGTACTCATCAAGAAGTGTTTTAACTTGCAATGATTTGTTGTTTACTTTTAAAGCTTTATCGAGACGCAAAATCTCTTGATTGCTTTTTGTCTGAGCCTTGATGGCATCCAATTTTTTGGATTTTTTTTTGTATTTTTTAGACCGAACCAATGAAGGTTGCCTACATTCCACCCGGACTGAGGGGCTCAGGTCTCCGTAGTTTGACACTTTTAGGAGTGACGGGGAATCGAAAAAGTTGATATTCTTTAGGCGAAGTATCGGCGAAGCTTGCTTCCATTGACTGGATTCACGAAGGGATTTCCATCCAGGTCTGTTAGCTTCATGGCACCTCCGGAGAAGATCTTTTGGACCATGAACGGGCCGATCCATGTTGGTTCCCATTTTCCAAGTGGGTTGGTTCGGGTGGGAGGCTTTTCTTTGAGCACCAGATAGCCTTCCCTGATGTCTCGAGATTTGACTTTCTTGTTGAAAGCCCTAGCCATTCTGCTTTGGTAGGCTCGAATGTGTTCCATGGCCTTTAGTCGGCATTCGTCTAGTAGGTACATTCGTCGTGTCGGCTTCGGAGCCATTCCACTTCTTTGATTTCGTTTTCCAATAACACTCGGAGTGATGGGATTTCCAACTCAATGGGCAGTACTGCTTCCATCCCATAGGTCAGGGCGAATGGGGTTTCTCCCATGGCGGTCCTGACTGATGTTCAGTAGCCCCAAAGTGCCAAATGCAGCTTCTCGGGCCAATCTTGTCCTCGTACAGTCATTTTTCTGATGATCCTTTCGAGGGTTTTGTTTGCTGCTTCCACTGCGCTGTTAGTTTGCAGCCTGTAGGGAGAGGACTTTTGTCGTGTGATTTTGAATTCGGCCAATAGTCTGTCGCATTCTCCTTCGAAGTGAGATCCGTTGTCAGATATGACCTCATTTGGGATGCCGTATCGATACATGATGTTTTCTTTAAGGAATTGGGCGACCTTCTTTGAAGTTAGCACTTTGTAGGACTTGGCTTCGACCCATTTTGTGAAGTAGTCGATGGCTACCAAGACGAACTCGTGGCCGTTGTTGCCGGGCGGAGCGATCTTCCCGATGACGTCGATTCCCCATGTGGCGAAAGGCTAGGGAGTGTCCATGCAGTATAGATCATGAGGGGGAAGATGGTTAAGGTTGGAGAATCGCTGGCACTTGTCACAACTTCGGACAAAGTGGATGCAGTCTGCCTCCATGGAGATCCAGTAGTAGCCCATTCGAAGAATGATCTGCATCAGGGCTCTGGCATTTATGTGGGGACCGCAAGCCCCAATGTGGACTTCGTTCGTGAGCTCGATTGCTTTTTTCTTGCTGATAAAGAGGAGGAGCGGTCCTTGGTAGCATTTCTTGTATAACATATCCCCAAGGATGACAAAGTGAGAGTCAAGGCGTTTTAGGGCCACGATGCTCTTGGCTTTGATTCCTTCTTTGTATTTGCCTTCCTCATTTATGAAAGAGGTTTCCCCATCTTTGAGGTATTGGTAGATTTGGTTGTACCATGGCTAGTTGATTGGCTCGAGCTCTGCCTCAATTTCACAGCAGTAGGCAAGAGTTTCCTTCCTTCCTACTTTGAATGGCTTTATCGTCTTCCCTTCGGGGATCTCTACGAGTGAAGCCAAGGTGGCTAGGGCTTCTGCAAAGCGATTCCTATCCCTTGGCAGATAGTGGAAGGTGACCTCTTTAAAATGCGCGATGAGGTCCTCCATGCAGGGATGGTATTTTTGCAAGTCCGGGTCTATCATTTTCCATTTTTTGGAAATTTGATTGATGATCAAGGATGAGTCCCCATAGACCTATAACTCTTGGACATTTCTTTCGAGGTTGCCCTCTAGACCGGCAGTGCATGCTTCATATTCGGCGGCATTGTTAGTTGCCTCGAAGTTTAGCTTTATGGCGATTGGGGTGTGCTCGTCTTTTGGGTCGACCAAGAGAATTCCAATGCCATTTCCTCTTTTGTTGGCAGCTCCGTCGAAGAAAAGCTACCATCGATTCTCGCCTTCAAGTGTGAAGATTCCTTCATCTGGAAATTGCGGTTTGGGACCTTTAGCTTCGTCGGTTGGGAAGTCGCCAGTTGTTCGGCCATTACCCATCCCTTGATTGACTTCTAGTTTACGTATTTGATGTCAAACTCCTCCAGGAAGAAAGACCATTTGGCTAGTCTCATTGACAGTGATGGTTAGTCGAAGAGATATTTGACCAGATCCATCTTGGAGACCAGGTGCACTGTGTGCGATTGCATGTAGTGTCGCAATTTTCTGACAACCCATACTAGAGCTGCGCAGGTTTTCTCCAGGGCTGAGTAGTTGAGCTTGCTGCCTTGGAACTTTCGGCTTACGAAGTATATGGCATTCTCGATCTTTGAATCTTTCTTTTCTTGCCCCAGCATGGCTCCAACTGCGGTGTCGGTCACAGTCAGATACAACAAGAGTGGCTTCTCTTCGTGGGGAGGACAGAGGATTGGAGGACTCACAAGGTAGGCCTTTATCTTTTCGAAGGCGTCTTGTCATTCCGGGTTCCAATCGATGTCCGCATTCTTTTTCATTAGTCAAAAGATTGGCTTGCACGTGGAAGTCAGCTGATTAACGAAGCGACTGATGTACTGCAGGCGGCCCATGAAGCTTTTCACTTCTGTTTGGGTTTACGGTGGTCTCATCTCGATTATGGCCTTGATCTTTTGGGGATCGACTTTGATGCCTCGTTCGTTAACCATGATCCCAAGACTTTGCCTCAGATGACTCTGAAATCCGAATGTGCATTTGGCAGGGTTCAACCTCATTGAATGCCTTCAAAGGCGGTCAAAGAATTTTCTCAGGTCGATGAGGTGTTGTCCGCCTGATCCCTTTGAGTGGATGATCATGTCGTCGACGTACACTTCGATCTCTTTGTGGATCATGTCGTGGAAGAGTGCGGTCGCTGCCCGCTGGTAGGTAGCCCCAGCGTTCTTTAGTCCGAATGGCATTACTGTGTGTTGTAGGTTCCCGAGGGGGTTGTGAAGGCAGTTTTATCTTGGTCTTCTTCGGCCATCTTGATTTGATTGTAGCTGACGAAATCGTCCACGAAGGACTTAACTTCGAAATTAGCCGTAGTGTCGACCAACATGTCTATGTTCGGTAGTGGAAAGTCATCCTTGGGACTTGCTTTGTTGAGATCTCGAAAGTCCACGCAACAGCATACTTTCCCATTGGCCTTGGTTACCGTGACTATGTTGGAAAGCCAAGTCGGGTATTCGATCACCCTTATGAAGCCGATGCGGAGCATCTTTTCGATCTCTTCCTTGACTTGTAAGGACCATTCTGGCTTGATCCGGCGTAGCTTCTGCTTGATGGGTTTAGCCTCGGGATTTAGTGGAATCCGATTTTCCACTATGGCTGGATCTAGGTCGGGCATGTCTTGGTAGGACCAAGCGAACACGTCCACGAATTCTTTGAGCAGTGCAGTCAATGCTTCTTGCTCGCTGCCGGTGAAGAAACTTCCGATTTGCGTCTCTTTAGGCTCTTTAGTTGTCACGACCCTAATCTTTGGTTCTATTTTGAGTCATCTTTGAGCATATAGAGGAGTGCATTTCATATTATTATGTGTTGCATTTTAATTGAAAAAAAAATTATGTGTTAATTGGTATTTTATGAGTTACATGCTATTTTAAAATATGAACAAAATAATTTTTTTTTTTTTTTTTTTTTTTTTTTTTTTTTTTTTGGCGAAAAGAGGACGGTACCTCCCTAGAATTTATTGATTAGAAACAAAAATACAAAAGCGGTGTGGGACATGACGGCCTCAAACCACCGAGAAACAACCTATGGGAGGAGGCCATACACAAACTGTAAGACCTACTACACAAGAGGGAAAGGGGATGACTAGAAACATAAGATAATAAATAAAACAAAAATCTAGCCATAAAATCAAGTACGAAAAGAAGGAACTCCTGCACTATCAAGAACATAAGCTCCATAGCAGCAAGGAGAGAGCTCTGAGTGATGATACCACGCCATATCCGCCTTACAATCCGCCGCCTCATTAGCTAAACCATCAGCCACTCTATTGCCTTGTCGAAGGATGTGCGTAACATGAACATGAATAGAATTCATAATGTAATGAATTCGCTGAATCAAGTAGTGAATTTCCCAAGGGATATGGAATACCTTCGTAATGATTTTCATTAAAACTTCCGAATCAACCTCCAACCAAACATTATTAATCCCAAAATCAACCGCATACAAAAGGCCATCCAAAGCAGCCCTAGCTTCAGCCCAAATGTTTGTTTGCACACCATAGAATTTACCATACGCGAAAATGAGTTTACCTTGAGAGTTTCTAAAAATGCCTCCTTTGAAGCAATTCCCGGATTTCCTCTAGACACACCATCCGAATTTAACTTGTAAACTCCTAGACTAGGTTTAGCCCAAGCAACCATCCGAACCTTAGGATGCCGAGGAAGAGCTGTCCTAATAGAAAATACATTTTTTGCATGCGAGATCAGCTACGTTGCTCTCAAACGCAGATTATGCGCCTTAGCAATATCCGAAACTTGTTGAACAATGGAGGAGATTAGAACATGATAAGGGATTTTAATCCCTTCAAAAAACCATTTGTTTACGTAGCACCATATATTCCGGCCAAATTACCCCGGGAGAATAGAAAACAACCACTTACCAAATGAGGTTGAGGCTTTAGGAATCTCATACCACCACGAACATAACGGTGCCTTAGGTTTCCCATTCGAAGCACACCACCAAGAAGAAGGCTAAAATGATTCCACATTGTCCGAGCCAAATCCCCAAAAACAAAAAGATGATCAATGAATTCCATATGAGGCCGAATACAACAAGAACATCTAGAGACCACTGAATACCCCGTTTCTGAAGCGCTTCATCCGTAGGAAGCCCACGATGTAAGGCCCTCCAAAGAAGAATAGACATTTTCATCGGTAAATGTTTATGCCAAATGCTTTTGAACACAAAGCTGGAAGCATGACCTTGACGACATTCACGCCAAGCAGAATTAATGGAGAATTTCCCCGAGGATGAAGGCTTCCAAATAAGAACATCCTCCTTCCCATTGAGCACAATTTGCTGCTCCCTTATAACTCTAGCAAGCTGCCCCCCAAATTGATCATTGATGTAATCATACTTAGGGACGGAGTTCTCAAAAAACGTGTAAATTTCGATATGCTCAAATGGGAGATTTGGGAGAGAACCATCCAGCCACTTCTCATGAATAGATAAATAACCTTGCCCAACTCTCCAACCCATTCTCTCTTCCATGAAATCCTTGATGCTAATCATTCTCTTCCAAACATGCGAAGCAAAGCTTGTAATGACAACATCCATCGGATGAGTCTCATAACAATATTTATTGAGCATAAAAGAGGACCATAGAGAAACAGACCCTCGGAACCTCCACCAAAGCTTCATTGCAAAAGAAATGCTGATATCCTCAAACTTGCGAATACCAAGCCCCCCTTCGTCTTGGGGTTGGCTGATTCGGGCCCAACCTATCCAATGGCATTTGTGATGGCCATCAACTCCGCTCCGTAAAAGTTCATAATCATTCGCTGCATGGCTGTAATAACACCTTTGGGAGGCTCTAAAACAGACATGTAGTATAAGGGGATGGATTGGAGACAAGATTTTATAAGAATTACCTTAGCACCATATGAGAGCAACTTTCCTTGCCAAGAAGCCAAACGAGATTCCATCTTCCTCAACAAAGGGCCAAAAAGAGACTGAGTTTTTCGACCCACATAAAGAGGGCAGCCCAAATAAGTAAGAGGCAGGTCCTTTTTTGAAACCCCGTAGCATCGTAAATGGCTAAATCTTTATCCTCATCATATTTCCCGTAACAAAACAAGATTTACCAATGCTAACCAACCGGCCCGAGAAAGCTTGGTATTTTTCCGGACAAAGCATGTGTTTCGAAGAGAATGTTGCGCCCCATTGCGTAAAATGATGATATCATCCGCATAAGAAAGATGGGAAACAACCGGGGTATGGGGATGCGACCGGTACCTAAGACGAGGCTGGCTTTCATGGAGATAATTCAGCCCTCTACTAAGGACTTCAGCTGCAATAATAAAGAGACTAGGAGATAGGGGATCCCCTTGACGAAGGCCTCTTGAAGAATGAAAAAAACCGCAGCTTTCCCCATTAATCAATATAGAGAACCAACATTCAGAAATGCAACGATAAATCATATCAACCCATTCAATGGCAAAACCAAATTTCTTCAACACTTTAATTAACAACAACCAGGAGATCCTATCATACGCCTTTGTCATATCCAGCTTGATGGCAATATTAGACCCACGAACTTTCTTCTTAATCGAATGCATCAACTCTTGGGCCAGCAATATGTTCTCATGAATGACTCTACCTTTAACAAACCCACTTTGATTCAGCGAAATAATGCGAGGAAGGATCCGCCCCAACCGACAAGTAAAAATCTTAGTAATTATCTTGTTAGAGAAATTACAAAGGCTTATGGGCCTTAAATCCGAGAAGGTGATAGGGGAATCAACCTTCGGCAAGGTAACAATCAAAGTACTTGTCCAAGATCTAGGCATCTCAAAACCAAAGAAAGAATTCCTTTATAGCTCTAAGAAGGTCATCCTTGATAATATCCCAACAAATCATGTAAAACATACCCGTGAAACCATCAGGACCACCGCACTCGAGCATTCATACTTTTTACAATCTCAAAAACTTCATCAATAGAAGGCGTGGCAATAAGAGAAGCATTTTCTTCCGAGGAAATAAGAGTTGGAATAAGATTTAAGAGATCGTCATGAGCATTCGGGTCTACCATATTAGACTCCGCCCGAAGGCGGTTGTGATAGAACTCAACGGCTTCTGTTGAATGTCCCCTTTAGAAGAAAGAAGATTTCCTTCCCTATCACGAATCCGGTGTATAAACAGCCTTTGCCTCTTTTTCTTGACGTAAGCATGGAAAAATGTTGTATTACGGTCCCCTTCTGTAATCCAACGAATGTTAGCTTTTTGCCTCCAAAAAGACTCCTCCAGACAAGCGTATGCCGCAAATGCGCCCGAGCAAGACTAAGAGCAGCCCTATTTTCCTCCGATGGATCCAACTCAACCATGTTTTCTTTGACCAAAACCTCATCTTCAGCAAGAGATACTTGCCGCTCAATCCGGCCAAACACATTTTTATTCCAAAGAGACAAGGATTTTCTAAGGCGGGCCGCCTTCTTCCCAAAACACACCATAGGCCTCCCATCCATCCAATCCGCCCAAGATTTTTTAACCACTTCCAAAAAGGAAGAGTGCTTAGTCCATGCATTGATGAAACGAAAAGAGCCTCGACATAACTCCGCTTCAGCCCTAATAGAAACAACCAAAGGAGCATGATCCGAGCAAGTCCTATTTAAGTGAGTCACAGTAGTACTATGGAATGTTTGCAGCCAATGCTCATTGTAGAAAACTCTATCAATACGTTGAAGAATTGACCTGCTCCCAAGCCGCTTATTCCACCAAGTATATTTAGATCCCAAGAAACCGGCATCAATAAGAGACGAGACTGAATGGTATCCGAGAATTCTCTAACCTTCCTTGGAGTAACAAGAGTCCCACCAAGCTTGTCATCTTGATCTAAAACGGCATTAAAATCCCCACAACCATCCAAGCCAAATGTGTAGAACTTAACGCAATAAGATCATCCCATAACTTTCTTCTCTCATATTTATTACACCTCGCATGAACACAAGTGACAAGAACTGGTAAAGGCCATAAAACATGAGAAATCTGAATAGTAATTGCTTGATCACTATCATGGACCATTTGACAATCAAAACCATGCTTCCATATGAACCAAATCCGCCCACTACCATTAGAAATGCCCCCACTACAATGCGGTTTTCGAACCACCGAAGGAATACAAGAAGGATGTTGTTTTGGCTCATAAACAGCCAATGCCGAAGCTCCATGTAGATTAAACAATTTATTGACTCTTCTAATCGTGGCTTTGTTAGCAAGGCCACGAAGGTTCCAACTTAAGACAACTACCATTGATAAACGAAATGATAAAAAAATAAAGAGACTCACACCTAATTAAGATGGAGGGGAGGCAGATTTGCTTCGATTCTTCCTTGGTTTCACAACAAAGTGAAACCCTCCAAGTCAACATTGGAGCTACTAGATGCATTGAAAGGAGTAGATCCAGCCCTTTCGGTAACAAAGGTTGAATGAAGTACCGTAGCCCTAGGAGATAGATTTAGATTTCCAACCGGGTCATTTCCAGCCTGTGCTATTTCCTCGCCACTCACAATGTTTTCCACATTACCACCATTATTTGCTTTATGAGCAGCCACTTGCTGCAGAATAACCTCTTCAATTAAGTTGGCTGCATCAACTTGGCCATCCTCTTCTATGTCCTCAACATTATCCTTCGTAGAGACCCCAACCTGGTCATCAATAATTGCCTCAACATTATCCTTCGTAGAGACCCCAACCTGGTCATCAACAACTTCAATGGGCTGCGCAACCACTTTTTGCACGCCTTTTGTAAAGCTTTATTAACGGCCTCGGAAGAACGGCTCCTCGTTTGGCCATTATAGGAAACGATGTTTTTAATTCCTCCTTACTCTTTCCCCCATCATCCTTACTAACACTTTTTTCTTTCCCAGTATCCTTCTGCCCAACAAGCTTCTGCCCGAGAGAAGGATTTGCACGTTTACAAGTGCCAACATCATGCCCAAGCATAAAACAATGCTTACAATACTTTGGAAGGTTATCGTATTCCACCTTTTGATAAAAGCTCGGAATGCAGTCCCCACAATCAATGAATACCTCACTAGGAAGCTTTTTTGTTACATCAACTTGGACAAGAACTTTAGCAATACTCGGTCTAGATAACTCCGCAGTTGGCTTATCATCTAGCGACAAAGGAGTGCCAATGGCCTTGGCTAAAGAGAAGATGATAGACCTATCAAAAAGATGAATGGGAAGACCGGGAAGACCTACCCAAACAGGAACAATGGGAGATTCTTGTTCTGGGCGCCAAGACGGAGACCATGCAAGAGTTCTCATGGGAAACCTATGAACGTACCACACCTCCTTCATCCATAATCGCCGATAATCTACTTCAGTTGTGAGCTGAATTAGTAAATGTTTGGCATCCAACTGACCCAATTTGTATGCCCCTTTCAAATGAAATTTCGAAAACGCAATACGAGTATCTTCCATGGAAGGTCTACCATGAGAAAATTTACCAACCAGGGTCCACCGAAAAGGCTGGGCAAGCTTGTCAATAACTTCTTTGGAAAGCTTGAGGGAAGGAGTACCTTTGCGATTTTCCAATGGGATGATTGGAAAAGCACAAGAACCGAAAGAACCATTAGTAGGCGCATGAAACAAATCTGCAAATGACTTAGTTTTAGGCGCATCATTAGGGTTTGTGTTTGTAGGATTAGGGTTTGTGTTTGTAGGATTAGGATTTGGTTGAGGCGCCGGTTTGTAGGATTAGGGTTTGCATGCGGCCATTGATTAGGGTTTGTTGCGCCGCCATATCATACAGCCATGATGCACGATGGAAGGATTAAAGTAGGGATTTTTGTTGCTTGAATTCATGGAGGAAAAGAAATTACCCGGAGAAACCATGGCCGCAGGAGGAAGGAAGAAAGAGGAGCCCTAGGGCAAACCCTAGGATCGCCGGCACACACACACTGATCGCACCTTAAGTGCGTGAGAGAGGAGAGAGCGTTTAAATATGAATATGAACAAAATAAAAATCATTATTTACTGTTTTAATGAAATATTAAGAGTAAGTAGTTAAAATGTAACTTTTTAAAATAAGTAGGAATTATATTAATGTTCAAGGTGCTTGAGTATAATTAGTGTATTTTAAGGGTTTTAGTAGTGGGGAGGGTTTGATAGTTGAAGGGGGTTAGGTGGAAGTAGATTATTATCCATGGAAAATTTGGTAAGAGTATTTTTTTCATTTTAACAAAGAAAGACTTCAGCTCATCCATGGTGGTACTAAACCTCAAACCCTAACCAATTCAACTCAATAATCTCCCTAAAATCGTAGAAAATTCCGATCGACGATCCGTTCGTTCTGTGGTGTTCGGGAGGATAAGAAGCACCTTTTCATCCGATTAAAGTTCAGAAATTTTCACATTAATTTAAAGTAAGCTATTATATTTTCTTAAATTTGGATGCAATTAGTATTATAATTGATATTAAGGGGTTGTTATGGGTTGCATGAGACTTTGGAAATTATTTTCTTAAAGTTAGAATGGAAAATTTTAGTTTGGTATAAAATGGAAATGATTTGGTGTTGAATGAGTAAAAGATAGGTTTTGGTGAATTGTAAATGTTTTGGTGTGTGTTAGACAAGGAAGAAGGAATGGTTTTGGCTAGGATGGAACCAATTTGAGGTCATCTTGGAAGTGGTAATAACTGAAGTTGAGTTTAGTATTGTTATTTGAGTTGTAAAAGGTTGGTGTTTGAAATGGGTGAAACAGGGCTGCTGATTTTGACCTCTGTTCAGAAATCAACACAGGGCACGAGTCGTGCCAGGCTCAAGGGACTAGTTGTGCCATTTGGGGACGACAGTATCTGGCAGTACCTACATTGGGCACGAGTCGTGCCCTGGCCAGTTTTGGGAAATGAATTTCAAAGCCATGTAGGTTCAATTTTACCACTTATAATCAAGGTTCTAAAAAGCGCTAGGCGGATGCTAGGCGGCGGAGCCGGGCCTAGCGCCTAGGCGGGGACTAGTCGGGGACTAATCGGGATTAGTCAGGATTAGTCAGGACCTAGGCGGGGCTTAGAACTAGGCGTTGGAGAGGGGCCTAGCGCCTAGGCGGGGCCTAGGCGCCCTTAGGCGGGGTCTTTTAGAACAGAGCTTATAATTCAACCAATGGAACACTACAATCAAAGTACAAGGTATGAATAACAAAAGGAAGTATTTACATTTCAATTGTGATCATTTGAATATGTGTAAATGATTGGTTAAAGTAGGTTGGATCTATTGAACCTAACTTGGGTATTATCATTATATTATTGTTGATACATCCTTGAATGACGTTAATAAGTGTGTAGTCCTTATGTGTTACACCTTATACATGGTTTAATATCTTTGTGAAGTGCTTGCCTAGGGTTCCCTACTTTGGAATCCTAAGTTCATTGAATTGATTCAAGGATGAATTAGCCTTAGTGATACTATTGATGGATACTTGTTATCTTGTGGCTATCATTTTGATATGCTTTATTTGTATGGTTCCCTACTTTGGAATCATATATTGATTGGTTAAGCAAGTAGTTATTTACTGTACTTATACTTGAAATCCAGTTGGTACTTGTTTGTTGGGCATTGTTATGAGATTATAATGGCACACGAGCCGAGTTCATTATAATCCATACACTGGTTCCCATTTTGCCCTGCCATTGGCCATGGTTTGGGGGTAGTGAACTGGCTCAAGGGAAGTCTAGTTGCACTATTGGATATGACTTTGTGTCATAGTCCCGCTTGTTGTTACTGTGTTTGGTTCTGGAACCGCTTCTTCAACAACTGTTGCTGTTTGGATCGTGATATCCCTTTGAGGATGAAACCTTGGCTCAGTATCCTTCTAAGTGTTATATTATTTCACTTAATTGTTATATGTATGGATATATCTTTCCTTGTGTTATAAGAAGGTGATATACATGATTTATTGTTATATACTTCTCAATATGATTTCATATCATCTTGTTGCATATATAATAACTTGCTGGGACTTTTCTCACCCCGTCCTTTCTTTGTTTTCTTAGATAGAGCTAGGCCAGGGGCTAGGACGCGTTGAGCATTGAGAGGGCGCCAAGTTGGTTTTGTTGAGAAAGGTGTGGTAAGGATACATTATGTAAATGTATGACCTTGGGTAGGATTCCTAGACTTAATGTTATCCTCATTTTCCAACTTCTAAATGGTTTTGTAAATATTTTTCATTTGGGAACTAGGTTCCTTGGTTTGTAAATAAGTGTGTGATTTGTAATGGTTTGAATGTGGAGTGAGTTAAGTAGAAGTTAAATGGTTACATTTTGTTTAGTAAGTTGGTAAAGTTTTTAAATGTAAAATAGGTGTGTAACAAGAAACTTTTAGAAAGTACATTTCGATTTTTTTTTAAAAAGGCGTCTTCAGTACGTGTCTCGGCACGTGGCCAAGTAGGTCTACGGGTCGGGGCGCGTCATTAGCAGTCCCCAAATTCACTTTGTTTAAAACCTCCTCAGCTTGGGCCCAGTTTTCCTCTCGTTTGACAACATGCTTAAAGATTTCTTTAATATATTGTTCGTTTAATGTGTCTGCGTCTTTATCAAGTGAGTCGTTATTAACGGTTTTTTATTTAGTTAATTTATTATTTGTTAAAGATGCAATGAGGGGATACTCGAAAAGGTCGAATCTTTCATTTAAAGCGTAGGGAAATACATTGTTGGCTATGAACTTATAATCGTCTAGCGTAAGACCATCAGATGACTCGAGAGACTCGAATTCAAAGACAACAAACTCGAAATGTGTTTCGAATCTAGACTCTAGGATGCGAGGGGTTAGGCCAAGCTTTTCGATCATTTCCTCCTTGCTGACTGTAGGTCCGGAGAAGGTGGCCCAGTTCTTTAGTGGCATTGTTAACGGGCTTGAAAGGATGCAAGGGTTGAAAGGCTTCGCGCTATTGTCCCCAATCATGGCTACCACAGAGTTATCAGAAACAAAATTGATTAAGTCTGGTATTTCTGTTTCTTCGTTGAAAAGTTGTTGTAGCGAAGGCTCGTTCCAGGCATCTTCTGCGGAGTCTTCTTTTCTTGCCTTGGGCATCGTTAGATCGAATGCTGACTCGTCCCGCTTGTCTGTGGCAGGGTTGATGACAGAAAGTTTTTCGAAATCCTCTACCAAAGAAGGGGTTTTCTCGAGCCAAAATTCATTGTGAATAGTGGTGGTGGTGGGTCCCGGTAGGGTCGGTGCATCGAGGAATGCTCTCCTGACAGGGTTTGGCTCGAGGCCTCTAAACTTCTCAAGGTTTTGTTGGAGCTTTTCCCATTTGTCCATCGTTGTCGACCAACCTTGCTTTGCGTTGATGATCTCGGTCCTTTTTTCTGTGTCTTCATTCAAGTCACGGGCTTTCTTTGTAAAGTATCGAGCCATGTCAAAGCTGTAGGGACGAAGATCGGAGGTTGCATACGAGCCTCTCTTGCCAACAACTGAGCATTTTCCGCGTGCAATCTTTCTGTCTTCTGCAACATCTTTGGGAGTAGGGACGTACCCTAGGGCACGACGGGTGGTTTGTTCTTTGACCTCGATGATCTTATGGGTGCCTTGATGGTGTTTGCCCAAACCGAGCCCCAGAATGTAGTTCATGAGCTTCATCATCTTCATGGGAGGAGGAATTCGGTCCGAAGACAGAGGGAGGTCTATGCATCATACTTGTGCCTTTGGGCTTTCGACTGTGAACCCTGTCAACATCATGCCTTCGTCGTCATGCTTGATTTCCAGAACCGGGATGCCATTTGTATTGGTCCCTTCTGTAGTCACACTGTCCCCGTAAATGGTGGTGAGATTGCTTCCTTGCACGAATTTCATGCATTGATGTAGAGTGGATGCCACTCCATTTATTTGGTGCAACTAAGGCTGGCCCAAGATGGCGTAAGGTGATCGGGATGTCAATAACCTGGAAGTCTATTGGCGTCATCTGTTTTCCGAACCACAGATTCAGAGTGGCTACCCCCAAGACTGAGCGGGACGTTGAGTCAAAAACTTTGATCGTCTGAGTTGAAGGCTTTAGATCGGTAGGCTTGATCCCTAACAGATCCATCATTTTGGCAGGGAGGACATTCATAGCCGATCCTCAATCCACCAAGACCCGAGGGAGGCGACGCTCATCGAGTTGAACAGTAATGTAGAGGGGCTCGTTATTATTAGCCCCAAATTTTGGCAGATCAAGCTCAGTGAAGGTAATGATGTTACCGTAGTGAACATTGTCGATCATTTAGACTGCCTCATTCGGGGTTACATTGATTGGAACCATGGTCCGGGCTAGACTTTCTTCCAGCTTGATCTTGTGAAGATAGGAGGAAGTGAGTAGGGATCAAAAGGATATGTTGGATTGAGTGCGCTTGAGCTGGGTCAAGATTAGGTATTCAGCCTCCGGGTCAAGCACTTCAGCTTCCTTGGCGTAGGGGCCTTTCACGGTTCGAGGCTCGGGTATTGTCGGCCTTTTGTCTGTTCTTGGAGGATTTATCGGGATCTGGCCGAAATGAGTCAACACGTTTACTTTCGGATTTACTCCTCCTTTGCTTGTTTCTCCAAATTATGTCATGGGAGGGCCCTGGTTAGCGTACGACCATGCATCGCATCTCAGCTCATTCACTGTTATTGCTTTTGTTGGGGATTTGACGGTTGCTTTGATGTCCTCCCAAGATAAAGGTTGGGTTGTCAAAATGTTTGGGCCATTGGTTGCTGAGCGGAGCTCGTCCCAGCTTATCATGGAGCAGAAATGGCCACGATCTTGAGTTGAACTGGGCTGAGGAGACTTGTTGGAATAAATGACGTAGTAGTCAAATTTTCCAGATGGTTCTCCGAGGGTTCCGACTGTGGGATCACCGGCTTCATACCTCTTTCTCATCTTTTGTTGGGAGGAGGATTTCTTCTTCTTGGGGGACGGTCCTCATTTATTTCTTCTTAAAAATCCGCATCTAGACAAGCGGGGCAGTCGCAAACATCCCACCAAATATGCTTGACAATTTGTGGTGAGCTCAAAACTTCGGGGCATTGACTCGGTATGTCCTTTCCTGGCAGGCATTGGGACTTCAGGTTATGGCTGCGGGGCTGTGAATGTGTGCCCAAATTTTGTTTGGAATTCACGCGAGTTTGAAGACATCCGGTTTAATTTGAAAAACGGAGTCGCCACGCCATTTTAATTTCCTCAAAACTTTGAAAAAAAGGATTTATGGGTTCGGAGGTTAAGTTACCACTTGGGAAGAATGGATCGTCGTTCACCCAAGGTGCCTTGCCGTAGCAAGTCTCCCTAGATTCCGTTTATTTTGCTTGCTTGTGTGCTTTCTTGTGTGCATGTGTTAGAATGGAAGGGGAGGGAATGTCCCAAGTTTTCTTCCGGACGTACAAACCATTTATTGGTTGTCGCTCGGGATTTCTTGGATTTTATGTATTCGGGATTTTGATCCCGTCCTCATCTTGGACTTGTGATCATCGCATTTTTACCTCGGGACTTGCGTGATCGAGAGAAGGACTCTCTTTTATAGCCCAAAAATGAGGTTCTTTAGGAAGGAATGTCCTTAGCCCATCAATCCTACACCTTAAGACGATCGAGCTTATATGAATGCTTCATGCTCGTCTTAAGTGATAATCGGAGATATAGGGTTCAAGGTTGTCCCTTTCTAAAGAGATTATGGAACCTTTAATGGAAGAAACGATATAAAGATAGGATCTTTACACCGGTCCGTTCCATGATTGCTAAAGGGGACATGGGGGAATGCATGTAAAAATGACATTTTTAGTGAAAAGATGACATTTTTGGTTTGCAAAGGATGCATTTGATTTGCAAAGGATGCATTTCGATGTAAAGACATGATTTTTATGCAAAGGATGCATTTTGATGTAAAGAAGTGATCTTTATTGCAAAGGATGCATTTTTATGAGGAAATTAGCATTTCATATGCAAAGGATGCATAAAGATTGCATTTTGAAAAGCAAAGGATGCATTTTTATGATGAAGGAATGACCTTTAATGCAAAGGATGCATGAAAATGGATTTTATGTGCAAATGATGCATTTTTAATATAAAGACATGATTTTTATATGCAAATGATGCATTTTGGATGTAAAGATTGCATTTTTATGAGCAAATGATGCATAAAGATGGCATTTTTGTGTAAAAAGGGGATTTTTAGGTGCAAAGGATGCACCTTTGAGTATAAATATTATATTTTAATGACAAATGATGCCTAATTTATGCAAAGGGGAAAAGGGGGTATAATAAAGATATGATCTTTAATGAAAACTACCAAGTCCCAAGCAAAGATAATAACAATATATGAATGCAATGAGCAATCTAATTCACATAGAGCAATTAAAATGCAAATCAAGGGAGTGAGAGGTTACCAATGGTGGCCTCTTCTTCTTTGGGTTGAGCTAGGTGGAAGGACTAACTTTGGGATCTTCAAGGAGGAGGGAGGTGGCTTCTTGGCTTGCTTCTTCAACCTTCTTGAATTTCCAGCAGTATATGGTGTGTGTTTTTCCTTTTTGGTTGCCTTGTTGTTGGTGTTGGTGTCTAAAATGGGAAGAGGAGGGCTCTATTTATAGGCAGTCTGGATAAGACCAATGAAGCCGTGCGGCTGTAGACACCCCATTCTGAACTCATAATTACATGATTACACTACTCTTCATCTCTCTTTTATGTTTTGATGAAAGCATATCAGTTTCGTCATGTTTCGTTAAGTTTCTAACTAACCTCGTTAGTTTTGGACCTAACTGACTAACGGAACAACTGAAGAGGACAAAATAGTCATCAGACTAGTTATCTCGCACGAGATATCATATCTCGCGCGAGATATCCCCTCGACAGGATGTGCAGAAATCACTCTCCTTCTCCATTTCAAACTCTCTTTTTGGATAAAACCTTATCAATTCGGGTATCCAATCAGAACTGAGTTCTGGAACCTTCCTAGGGTAATTTCCCTCTCCACCTTCACTTCTCCAACCTCCTATAAATACTGGATGACTTCCAGTGTTTCAGGGGTCGACAATTCTGATCCTTGATCAAGAAAACACACAACACACACAAATTTGTTGGTTTCTTTCCACGAAAGACTCCTTCAAATCACTCACAAACAACTCCTAAATTCGTCCTTCAACCACGTTGATTGACGAACATCGAAGCCCGAATCAAAGGACCAAGGCGAAGCTCCATCCGCATCAAGATCCAAATCAAGGATCGAGGCGAAGCTCTGTCCGTATCAAGTTTCAACTCTAAACTTGAGTCGAAACTCTGTCCGCATCCCTCCTCAAAAAGGTAATCATCCTTTAAACTTTCGTTTCTCTTCTCAACCTCTCTATTGATTTTAGAGTAGTGTAATCCCATCAAAAGGATTAGCCTAGAGTCCATTCAGTCAATGAAGGCGATCTCGAAGCATACAATCCGACATTCCTAATCAAGAAATTGATTAGGGTTTATTTGTTCTTCTTTAATTATTTTATTAAAAAAGATTGAAAACCTCTCTTTTCTTTAGCAAGACCGATCTCCGGATTGGGTGAAATGGATGCCTTCTAAACCTACCCATTTCATAACCTAAGCCCCGAACTCAAATCTCTTTCAAAATGGTTTTCCTATGTTTCCAAACGAATAATATAGGTGGCGACTCAAAAAGATGAAAAGACGAAATTTTCTCACAACGCTACAGTGGCGACTCTGCTGGGGACTGAAAATTAAGAGGCTTAAACTTGCGTCAAAATTAAAAGAGAGGTTTTTCAATCTATTTTGTAAAATTCGAATTTTTTCTGTTCTCAGATGGGAGATATCTCGCACGAGATATCATTATCTCGCGCGAGATAGGGCTTCCAGTCTGGTTGTTTTTTGGTTTCTCCCGTTTGTCTCATAGTCCAAGATGAGAGCCGAACATGCAAGGGGGATCCCAGAATTCATTATCTGCAGAGTTCCCGCATCTTAAGGCCTCCCTTAAGGTGTAGAACTCGAACCTTCGTTTCCTTTAAATAATTGATTATTATTTATAAACTGCGTGCGATTGGGTTTTATTTAATTAAAGTCCGGTCCATTGGGGATTCGGGAGTTGTAAATTGAATTATTTATCTCTCTTTCTCTCTCTTTATGTGGAACTACGACGGCCTGAGTCTTCTTAATTTGGGAGAAACGTAGGCAACCACTTGGTGCGGCCACTATCTGTTTTCCTTTTGATTTTCAAAAAAAAAAACTCTCTATTTTATCTATCACCTAGATTGACTATCACACACGCGCACTCATTTATATCTGTCATTGCACTACATACCCCGATTAACCCGGGACCCACACTAAGGACGGATGACGGTAACCACCTAGTCGCCGGTCTCTCCGAAGTTGGATCATCCCACTCCGCGTATTCAATCCACCTAGATTGTCATATCGCGGGGAGCCTAGCCTTCCAGCCTTGCATCGCCACATATCATGTAGATTGTCTTTCTAGGAACACTCCGTGACCGATCGGTTTTGACTTGGTAATCTTTCTTGTCTTTGACCAAAATAAAGCTAATGTAAAATTGACTATCGAGAAAGGATTCGGAAAAATCCCTTCGGAAAAACAAAGTCCCTTCGGAAATGTCCCTTCGGAATGACCCTTTCGAAAGTCCCTTTAAAGAAAAGATATCCTTCCGATCAATTTTACGTGGCTTTACTCTACAAAGAATGATCAATTACCAAGTCCCTAGGGTTGGTTCGAATTATGTATACCTGTAAGATTTACCTAGGATACTAGATAGAAAACGGACCTTTGTCCGTCCGACCATGAATTTAGGAAATAAAAAGGAATAAAATCCATCTCTCCGAATGGTTATCTCGTGCGAGATTACCTACTCCCGCGCGAGATATTATTTGCAGAATCTGTGTTTGTAATTGATGATCGATGTGCGCTCCCTCCTTGAGTCAAAACTCCGTCTCTAATAAAAATAAAACTTCAAAAAAAATCACTCGTGAGGTAATTTTAACCATCATCCTTTTCTCCATCTAGGATCGTTTGGGGCTAATATTCGAAAAGACGTTTCGTTAGGATATCTCGAGTTCATCTCTAAGGTCGTCAAGCTCCCTTACCTCTCCAACGGTAGCATCTCAATTTCTTTTCGACATGATGAGTTCTGAAGCACTCAAGAAGGAAATTGAGGATCAAAGGATTCGATATGAAGTACAAGCCCAAGCCGATGAAATGGAGGCTCGATTAGAACTTGAAAGGAGAATCCAAGCCGGGGAAATGAAAGCCATGGTTGACGAACTCCAAGCCATGAAACTACAATTGGCCGAATTAAGCTCAAAGAAGAAAGATAATGAGACCTCTTCCGATGATGAAGTATCATACACTAAGAAGGCTAAAAGACACCGCAAGCACAAGAAAAAGGTGTATGAGTCTAGCTCATCATCTTCCTCCTCCGACAATGAGAGTTATGCTTCCAAGAAAGAAAGAAAGAGGGAAAGCAAGGACGAACCTCTCACCATGGCAATGCTAGAAAAGAAACTTGCATCCCTCGATGTGAGCAAGGGAGCCTCGCTCTCTATCGACTATGACACCCTTCGTCAATCCATGTCAAAGCTTCCTAGAAAGTACAAGACACCCGACATTGCAAAATTCAATGGTTCTACTTGCCCTAAAGCTCATTTGGAAACCTACTCTTGGGCCATGCTACCTATGGGTGTCGATGACAACTTGCTAGTTCAATGCTTCCCTCAAACCCTCGATGGTGCCGCTAGAGATTGGTACATGACTCTTCCACTCTCCACAAGGCTTGATTGGCCACTCGCCAGTCATGCCTTCCAAGAACAATTTGAGGACAACACTACCTACCGCACTACTAGAAGAGACCTTGAGCAAATCAAGCAACTTCCAAATGAATCATTCGCAGACTTCGTCAAGAGATGGAGGATCAAACTGATTGAAATCGTTGATTGGCCAAGCCTAGATGAACAAATTCACATCCTACTTCAATGTCTCCGCGAAGAGTACCAAGAGAAGCTTGCCAGCAATTACTTCCCTAGTTTCCTCGAACTCCATAAATCGGGCCTTAGAGTTGATGAATTGATCCTTCTTAGAAAGAATTCAGAAAAGGAGAATTGTCCAACAAAGGGGAGCACCGGTCGTACCTATCATGATTTTGGTGGAGCTACTCTTAAGGAAATGTTCGATGATCTAGTAGGCCAAGGAAAATTGAAGCCAATGGAAGATTATCATCCGAAGAAAGTGAGAGAAGATTGGGACCACGACAAATTTTGTGATTACCATCAGTTTAGTGGTCATGACACCAACAATTGCTACAATTTGAGGGATGCCATCCAAGACTTGTATGAAGCCGGCAAGATCAACTGAAGCATCACCGCCTTGGGGCTCTGATTGTCCTCTCCCTTTTTTCTTCGAAAAAAAAAAGAAAAGAAAAAAAATATAGATTAGGTAAACTTCCTAGTATGTTCTCGAAGAGTCGTTCTGTCATTCTAGTCCATCTCTATCCTTTCTAGTTTGTGTCAAGTGAACTATCGAGTCTGTTTCAAATTTTCTTATCAATAAAAGTTATCTCTTTATCCTAAACACTTTCCCAAGAGTTGTTTTTCTTTATGAATATCATTTGATCTATGTTGAATAGTGGACCCTCATTCCTTAAATCATCACTAAAAATAGAAACTTCTAAACAAGTTTGAAATGAAAACTATCATTAGAAGGCTTAAGGCTAAACATTACTCCTGCTGAAAGTCGAAGATCAACAAACGAAGGAAGCCAAAGGCACTGCTATCAACATTCATCCCAAGAAGAGTGGGGCTACTCAATTCAAGGCTTTGAGAGAAAAAAAGTAAAAAGCTCGCTAGGTCGAAACTCCTCAAATCGTCCTAGGCAAAAATAGAGCATCAAAAAAAAAAAAAAAAAAAAAAAAAAAAAAAAAAGAAAAACTCTCAAGCCTTCATCGCCCCACAACAAGGATGAAATTTCAACAAAAGCAAGAAGGACTCTCCCGCAAAGAAGAAGAGTCAAGTGATATCAATGAAGAAAAGAGGATCCCTCAACATCCTCTTACAATGAAGCCCGAATGGCCACACAAATGAAGAAGACTTTCAACATCAATCCAAAAAGAAAAATGTTTAGCCTTAAGTCGTACTAATGATTGACTTTCTTTTCAAACTCGTTAAGAAATTTCTAGATGATGCAAGGTCCATTAAAAGTAGAACAACTTTTCTAGACCTTAGAGCCATGTAGCGTTCTTTGTTGAGTCTAGGGGCTTCCTCTTAGCCATTCTCATACACACTCTTGAAATCCAAGCATCAAAACTGGGGCTTCCGAACCTTTCCTCCCCCAGTCAATCTCTACTCAAACTCTCAAGAGTAATCAAATCTGCATTAGGGGCTTTCCTCTTCGCTTCTCACTCTCATCATTAGAGAATATTATTCCCCAAAAGAGTCAATGCTTGGGTCACCTTCCAAAAGTAGAGTCCGTCTCTCCTCAACTAAACTTGAGATCTCATCTTTCTCCTTAATGAGATTCTTCCAACTGAGTCCCCTTCGAGTAAACATACTATTCAAAAAAAAATGACTCGCTAGGTTGAAAACTCGTAAAGAGCGGCCTAGGCAAAAGTTAGAGCACAAAAACAAAAGACGCAAAAGAGATACCCGCTAGATTGAAAACCCAAAAGGGCGGTCTAGGCAAAAACCAGGGTGCGTCACAAAAAAAAAAAAAAATCAAAGGGAAAAAGGAGGGGATCCTTCTTCAATTCGCGCAGCCTCACAAGCATGTTCACGAAGTCATCTATAACATACAAGAAGTCTTGGAGCTTAGTGTAAGAAAAGCCTTGGAAAATGCGTGCTTTGGAGTAGGCAGTACAAGTTCTACATGGCAAAAGCCATTGGAGTGGTTTAAACCTTATTCAGTCAATGATCATCACATGAGCAACTTGGGGCTTGAAGATGGAAAAGTCCTACGACAACAAAAAATCCTCGAAGTATCCTTAGTGTTGAACTTAAGTTATCTCAACGGAATCCTATTAGACGATTGTCTCATTCGATCTTTAGATGGACCTCACGAGTTGGTCTTCAAAACCAAAATTTAAATCACAAACGATTTTCAATTCTCACATAATAGAATTCATTCTCCCCGCTGATTCTCGGAGTCGAGTGCACATTGATCGTCTTGAACAAACAAATGCTTAAGTGAATGTATGTTGTTAGGCAAATGCTTTCACTAACCCTCTTGCAGGAATTAAAGCACGTCAAGTGCTTACTTTTAGATCAAACATGTTGAGTGTTTGGATTCCATCTACCTTTCCATATAGCAATGCATCCAATTAAGTGCGTCGAGCATCTCTTAAAGCGTCAAGCATCCATCGCATCAAGCAACCATTGCGTCAAGCAACCATAGCGTCAAGCTACCATTGCGTCAAGCATCCATCGCGTCAAGCATCCATAGCGTCAAGCAACCATCGCGTCAAGTATCCATTGCGTCAAGCAACCATTGCGTCAAGCATCCATAGCGTCAAGCAATCATCGCGTCAAGCATCCATCACGTCAAGTGCCATGCGTCAAGCATATTCCAACAAAAAGCCCGATTCAACGCCCAGACAGGTGGATCGTCAACAATTAGGTGTGTCAAACATCCAAGATGTGTCAAGCATCTAGGGTCAGTATGTCAAATACTTACCTTATCAAAAGCCCGATTCAACGCCCAGACAGGTGGATCGTCAACAATTAGGTGTGTCAAGCATCTACAAGTAGTATGTCGAGTACTACTCAACAAAAATCTCGGTCTTGAATCGCCAGGATCGTCACCTCAACAAAAGCTCGGTCCCGAATATCCAGGATCGTCACCTCAACAAAAAGCTCGGTCCCGAATCGCCAGGATCGTCACCTCAACAAAAGCTCGGTCCCGAATCGCCAGGATCGTCACCTCACTTCCACAAAAGACAGGTATCTTCAGAATTGGGTCATGATTTGATTTCTCAGTATGGATTGCCTTTTCAAAAATAAAATCTCCTCGATTTTCAAAAAAAAATGATTTTCAAAATACCTAAAGCAACCTTTTCGTGTTTTGGAGTCGAACTACGTTTTGGTCTGATTCTCCGATAGAGATACGTAGACAGCCGTGCGGCACGACCATCCCAGTGTTCAGAATGATGTCTTTTCTATCGACGACACTTCTTCTTTCATAAGACCTGTCGCCGAGGGGCTCTGTAGACACCCCATTATGAACTCATAATTACATGATTACACTACTCTTCATCTCTCTTTTATGTTTTGATGAAAGCATGTCAGTTTCGTCATGTTTCGTTAAGTTTCTAACTAACCTCGTTAGTTTTGGACTTAACTGACTAACGGAACAACTGAAGAGGACAAAATAGTCATCAGACTAGTTATCTCGCACGAGATATCATATCTCGCGAGATATCCCCTCGACAGGATGTGCAGAAATCACTCTCCTTCTCCATTTCAAACTCTCTTTTTGGATAAAACCTTATCAATTCGGGTATCCAATCAGAACTGAGTTCTGGAACCTTCCTAGGGTAATTTCCCTCTCCACCTTCACCTCTCCAACCTCCTATAAATACTGGATGACTTCCCGGTGTTTGAGGTCGACAATTCTGATCCTTGATCAAGAAAACACACAACACACACAAATTTGTTGGTTTCTTTCCACGAAAGACTCCTTCAAATCACTCACAAACAACTCCTAAATTCGTCCTTCAACCACGTTGATTGACGAACATCGAAGCCCGAATCAAAGGACCAAGGCGAAGCTCCGTCCGCATCAAGATCCAAATCAAGGATCGAGGCGAAGCTCTGTCCGTATCAAGTTTCAACTCTAAACTTGAGTCGAAACTCTGTTCGTATCCCTCCTCAAAAAGGTAATCATCCTTTAAACTTTCGTTTCTCTTCTCAACCTCTCTATTGATTTTAGAGTAGTGTAATCCCATCAAAAGGATTAGCCTAGAGTCCCTTCAGTCAATGAAGGCGATCTCGAAGCATACAATCCGACATTCCTAATCAAGAAATTGATTAGGGTTTATTTGTTCTTCTTTAATTATTTTATTAAAAAAGATTGAAAACCTCTCTTTTCTTTAGCAAGACCGATCTCCGGATTGGGTGAAATGGATGCCTTCTAAACCTACCCATTTCATAACCTAAGCCCCGAACTCAAATCTCTTTCAAAATGGTTTTCCTATGTTTCCAAACGAATAATATAGGTGGCGACTCAAAAAGATGAAAAGACGAAATTTTCTCACAACGCTACAGCGGCCAGAGATCCTTGGCTAATGCAGCCGTGCGGCATTATCCCTTGTGACTCAGTATGTTTCTAGAATCATGCAAGGTGGCAATTTTAGAACCTTTCTCAAATTAAGAAAAACGTGTTTCTTAATTGGTAAGCATTCCCTTCAGCCCTTATATGATTTGGAACTGTTCCGGAATTGTTCCGGAACTCCAGGAAAGTCTGGGGAATTACCGGGAAATTTACCGGAATTGCCGGGGAAATTAACCGGAAGGCATGAGCCAGATTTGGGTACTTACAGAAGCCCCTCGATAACGTCACTTGCAGGGCGAGTTGGGTTGTCGATAGAAAAGGATCCAATATGGTGAATGCCGAGACGGATTGGGTGACCAAGGTGGTCAAGTGGCTGAACCTCTGGAAGGCTACCTACGTATCCCGAGTGGGAATCAAGCCAGGCCGTAGTTCTGAAGAGATCCTCTGAGGAATAGAGAAGAGAAAACTGGTCTCTTGATGGGGAAATAGTAGAAAAAATGACCTAGGAGGTCAAGCAATTGATCCTACTGGGGATATGCTAGAAGTGACCAATGTAGTCTGATGTAAAGACCTTTATGAGGGGCTATTTCATCACTGAGGAGCAACGAAGGAATAGGGTGACCAAAGTGGTCGAATGGCTGGACCTTTTATGAAAGGCTACCTACATATCCTGGAGGAATCAAGCCTTGATCGTAGTTCAAGCATCACTAGATAGGTTAGGAACGATGTCTAGGATCCTTGAAGGTTTTGACAATTAATGGAGGATGTCACCTGATTGACAATTAATGGAGGTTGTCACCTGAGGAAACTAGAGCTTACGTCACTATCGAGGAGATAGAGGTAGCTAAAGTTTGGAGAACTTGAGCATACTTCACTATCGAGGAGATAGAGGTAGCTAAAGTTTGGGGAACTTGAGCATACTTCACTATCTGTGATAGAGGTAGCTTAAGTTTGGAGAACTTGAGCATACTTCACTATCGGTGATAGAGGTAGCTTAAGTTTGAAGAACTTGAGCATACTTCACTATCGGTGATAGAGGTAGCTTAAGTTTAGAGGACTTGAGCATACTTCACTATTCGTGATAGAGGTAGCTTAAGTTTGGAGGACTTGAGCATACTTCACTATTCGTGATAGAGGTAGCTTAAGTTAGGAGAACTTGAGCGTACTTCTCTATTCGTGATAGAGGTAGCTTAAGTTTAGAGTTCTGACAATTCGGAGGTTGTCACCTAGCGTTATCCCGTTATAACGGAAGTAACGGAGGCGACTGGGGAAGAAAGCTTATTTGCTTGGAAGATAAAGGATATCTTTTGAAAACAACGTTATCTTGGTTAAAAGATAACGGGAATTACATGCCCAAGTGGAAAATCCAGGGGCAAAACGGTAATTTCTGCTCAGAGCGAAAGAGGCCGCCCGGCATGAGATGGGGGCAAAAGAAGCCGTACGGCTAGAAGTCTATTTTTTCTAGATTATTTAAAACAAATTTGAACGGGCATTGGGCATTATTGTCGCCCTTGAACTGCCGAGAAAGAGAGAGGAGGGAGAGAAATTTCGAAATTCCTTCAATTCCCTTTGCCTCTCTGATTTGGAATGGATCCGGAGGGGAACCCAATGCCGAGGCAAGCTAGAAGGAACATCTCCGCGGCCGCGAGAAGGAGGAGGAAGGAGCTTGTTCGGACGGAGAGGAAGTATGACTTCCTTACGCCTCCATCGGAGCTCTATCCGGGGAGAAGGGAGCATAAATCAACAAATCCTCGATCGGTTGGGGTAAGCTTTCTTAGTTTGCTAAATTCCGTCGATTTTGATTGAATTTTGATTGATTTAGGGCTTGACCCAAGCTTAGGAATTTTTCGAATTTCCCTAGGATTTTTGGATGATTTTGAAATCTTGATAATTAACCTATGAGGCTAAAAAGATGAAAGAATATGCATGTGCAATTTATTTGACAAGATAATGAGAATGACCCTTTTTTTTCGAAAATAAAGTAAGAGAAATAATTATCTAAAATGTGACGAAGTCCTCGCATGTGCTAAAACTAGGTCAATTTTTGATTATGGATGAGAAAACGGGATTTTGGATGATGAAAATGATTCATGCATGCCATTTTTGAGAAAAAATTAATGCTTATGTGCAAATAATTTTGAAAATTGTGATTTTGTGCTTAGGAAAGCAATGATGTGTTTCAAGTGATGAAAGACGCGTTTTCTATGCATAGGATGCTAAAAAAAAATTTATGAATGCTTTTCTTTTGAAAATATGCGCACTTTTGAATATGTGCATGCTTTTTGAAAAAAAGACTGACGCATTTCTTTATTGTGCTTGTCTACAGGAGAACAAGTCTAGAGGGCCTTCTGAGATTGCAGTCAGGCTATGGGAGAGGATGCCTGATTTTGAGAAGAATGGGGCGAACCCTAAGCAGCTGGTGAGGGCTACCAGCTTGGATTTGTTCATTGAGGCCATTGGCAGAGGTATTCATATTACCTCGAAGAGCAAGGGCTTGGTCCAGGCCCTATCTGAGTTCTGGTGGGACACCACCCATAGCTTTCATCTTAGCTGGGGGGAGCTGACGGTGACTCCGGCCGATTTCACTGCTATCACAGGCTTACAGTTCACCGGGAGGCCTGTGACTTGGAGGGACCATATCACTGTCGAGGAGTTTAGGGCTTTGGTTGGGTTTGAGCTGATTCCCAAGGGGCTTGGAATGGAGACGAGGAACGTCGAGGTGGCGATCCCGTAACCGCATACGGGACTTTGCCGCTAGTGAGGTGACTGCCCACCAGCTTGCGAGGGCATTTGTGTGGTTGATGCTGTCAGTCACTATTTTTGCAAATTTTGGGACTCTGGCTATGACTTGCCTCCTTGACTCTCTAGAGGATGTGGATGGGATTGGGACGGTCTCATGGGGCAAGGCCGGATTGGCGGAGCTTTACTTCTCCCTGGATATGTACAGCCGTAACAAGGCTGCCTCCATGGATTGTTTCTCCTTTGCCCTTGAGGTAGCATCACTTTCTTTTCTCTTTTACTTTCTGTCTTTGAGACTTTTATGAGAGAAAAATGACCCTTTGGATGTTTTGAACATGCATGTCTGGTTTTGTGAGGTGATCAGGTTCTTTCCGTGGAACCAACAGAGCGATGTCACCATCTTTCCCGCTATGATCCGCTGGAGGGGAGATGCGAGGGATAAGTTCACTGGGAAGACCCGGATCACCTTTGACTACAAGATGGTGAGGCCAATTATCAACAAGGATGGGCATGATGGAGTGGACTTCTACCCGTGGGGCAGGTATCCGGAGATTTTGCTAGGAGAGGCCGTGGAGGCGACGAGGCAGAGAAGGTGGCTGACTGGGCTGACATGTGAAGTCATCTATTTGGGGGATCGTTTTTCTAGGCAGCATGGCTATGTCCCTCCATTGGACGCCATTACTCCCCAGGATCCTCCAGCACGGATGCTACAGCCCAGGGATTGGCAGGCAGATGAGATTGCTAGATATCAGGCAGGCGTGGCCGCCGAGGAGTATTTTGACATGGATACCCCATATGCTGTATTTGTGGAGCAGCGACTGAGGACGCCACAGAAGCTAGTAAAGCTGGCGGTCACTCAGGGATATGGGGAGGACGAGCCTTCTGATCCGTCGATCCCTCCTGCTCATCTTTCATATGTGGTCCACGGAGTACCGAGGAGGTTGAGGATACCTGTCCCCGATGCTAGGGAGCCCCAGTAAACCTTGCCGCCGGACAGCACTGTAAGTACACTTTAGGGTCTTTTCCCTCTTTCAGATTTCTTTGCTTTTTGCAATTCTGAGATTTTCTGAGATTTTCTTCACTTTTTCTCAGGTTCCAGCTCGCACTTACGACAGACTGGTCAAGCAGAATAGGGGCTGGAAGGACATGTGCCGGTCCCTTCTGAGGAAGCTGGCCTGCACTTCAAAGGCGGCAGCGGACGTACAGGAGCCCGGGCGCAAGAGAAGGCATGTCGGGGGCACAGCATCTACCTCATCGGCTTCGGAGTACTCTTCCAGTGCCATGCCTCGGGGGCGAGGACCTAATGCTAACATCTTGGAGCAGCTGGCTGAGTATGAGCACGATAATGTCCACCTTTCTGACGTGAGCGACGCGGAAGACTTGATGAGAGAGGCAACTGTTTATGAGCTGAGTAGTGATGAAGAGGAAGGATCGGAGGCCTAGGAGGTCTCTAGAATTGATTTAGGAAGAAAAAAAAACAACGAACAAGTTTTATGCACATTTTGTTTATTTTTTGCTTTATTTGGGCGCCGATGGGGCGAAAACAATGTATTACTGTTTTATTTACTCTTCCTATTTATGCTTTATTAATTTGCATATTACTTGAGCCTCGGGGCGGTTTTTTGCTTGGAATTGGGGCTGAAACTGGGCCAAAATGATATATAATGATGTATAAATACTTGGATGGTCTTTGAACATGCTTTTGTACAGGTTTTGGTTGGAAAAGTGGGGTGAAAACTCCCTTTGGGCAGCAACTTGGTTGCTGCAGATTTGTCACTAACATCAGGTAAATGAAGCCGTGCGGTCTGGACCTGAGGGCAAATGAGGCCGTGCGGCTTACAGTCTTATGCAATTTGGTTATTTTCAGAATAAAACCAAGGCTTGGCCATTTCATTTCATTTTCAACTTAGACTTGTCCCAATTGTTCCCAGAGCATATATTGGACCTAAAGACACCACCTTTGATCATTTTGCGATGGAGAAGCCCGTTAGATTGCAAAGGGGGAAAAGAGACCGCTTTCTGTCCGATCTTCAGTCTTGGGTGAGATACAACTTTCAATCTCACAAGGGGTTTCTTGATTCTTTCTTCAAGATCAAGTCTTTATGGCATTTGAGGGATCTCCTACCCGATTGGGACCTTTTGAGAGCAGCAGCAAAGTTTTGGGACGTCCGGAGACACGTTTACTGCTTTTCTTACAATGAGATTGTCCCAACGCATGAAGACTTCCGAGCCTTGATTGGGGGTCCAGAAATTGAGGCTATATCGATTCCGCTGATCGGAGACATGCCGGTGATGACAAAGCTTGCATCTTTTCTGCAGATTTCTCTGGGAGAGGCCGAGGGGATGATGATAGCCCCGGATAGGATTGACCTTTCTGATATCCCGGGCAGGTTTGGGTCTCCGGCTATGGCTGCGACCACGGTGGCTATGGATGCCTTTATCCTCTGTATATTCTCTTCTCTGTTTACCGCTGAGTCCGTGGGGATCTGTCATGGCGGCCTCTTAGACATGGTCAGAGATTGCAGGGCTGGGAAGGATATTGTCCCACTGGTTTTGGGTGAGACCTTCCATGGCATTGACAGGATGGCTAGGGGAGACCATTTCATGAGGTCTGGGAGTCCAGTTGTACTGACTTTGTGGCTGCAGGAGAGGCTTGGGGCTTTGCCAGGGGCTTTGCCGACTCAGTGCCCTTGGGTGATTTCTCGGAGAGGTGCACCTCGACAGCAGGACCAGGGTAGCTGGGAGCTGATGATGGCTAGGTTATCCACTTCGGACATCCGTTGGTGGGTACCTCACTGGAGGTTGCAGAACCGGGAGGATATTTCCCGGGGAGTCCTATATAGTGAGGGTTCCAGGGTTCTGCTGGTCATCCTTCTACATACCCTGCTTGGTATCCAGGCAGTTTGGGGCCTTACAGGAGACGTTGGGCGATTGGGAGGACATCCGTACCATGTAGGTGGTGCCATTTGATATGAGAGATCCAGCCAGCTTCTCGTTCTTCTCGAGGGCTTGGACTTACGCTGCTTTTCCACCCAAGGCGAGCAGGAGCAGGAAGAGTACCATCTTGACCACTGTCTACTTGGATTGGTACGAGAGGGAGATGAGAGCGACTCAGGTCATATTGGGGGAGAGACGTCAGGCTTTATTGGGAGCTGACTGCGACTCGAGTAGGACTCTGAGGGAGACTGAGGCTAAGGCGAGTCGCCATAACCAGTCGGGTGACCTGATCAGAGATATGGAGGCTCGATACAAGAGATTGTCCGAGGTCACTCCTTTGACTGAGGCTCAGAGGGAGGAGGTGCGGACTCGTGCTCGGGTAGAGAAGGCACTTATTGACACGGGTTTGATGGAGGCTCCAGTGAGGATACCTGAGGTCGGAATGAGGGAGACCGACATTATAGAGAAAAAGAGAAAGAACACTCGACGGGGTCGAGGTAAAGAGAAAAAGACCAAAGAAGACTCAGCGAATGACGACTGACAGATCTTTTCTTAGGATTCCCTTATTGCCATTTTGCAAACACAGTAGTCTTATTAGGCATTTTATTGTATTTTAGATCTTTGTAGCAGGTTAGCAAAGTCAAGAGTAGACCGTGCTTGAACTCATCAAGGAATATTTAACTTGTAATGAACAAGAAATATTATCTTAGAAATTAATCAAGACACAATTTCGTGGAAATTTCAGCTGTCTTATTGATTGGGGCCCGTTTTATGGAAACTGAAATGCCCTTTATTTTTTTATTGTTTAGACCGAACCATAAATGGCTGCCTACATTCCCCTTTTACAAGAAAGACTAAGGGGCTCAGGTCTTCGTAGTTCATTCTGGTGAACTCTTTTCTATTTTTTTTATGTGCACCCCTGTTTTTTGCTTAGACCGCCCTTTTTGGGTTTTCAGCCTAGCTGGGCATTACTCTTTTTGCACTAAGATTTTTTCTTTTTTTTTTCTCTCTTTTGTTTTTTATGTGCAACCCTGTTTTTTGCCTAGACCGCCCTTTTTGGGTTTTCAGCCTAGCTGGGCATTACTCTTTTTGCACTAATATGCTTTTTTTTTTCTTCTTTTTTTTTTTTTTATTTCTTAGACATAGTACCTTCGGAGCTTATCACCGTTGACTGGGTGGACAAAGGGATTGCCGTCCAGGTCTGCAAGTTTCATGACTCCTCCCGATAGTATCTTCTGTACCACATACGGGCCGATCCAAATGGGTTCCCATTTTCCTAGGGGGTTGTCTCTGGTAGGGGGCTTTACTTTCAGCACTAAGTCACCCTCTTTGATGTCCCTGGCCTTGACCTTTTTGTCAAATGCTCTGGCCATTCGCCTCTGATAGGCTCGGGTATGCTCCATGGCTTTAAGCCTTCTTTCGTCGAGCAGGGCCAACTCATCATGTCGGCTACGCAACCATTCTACTTCATTGACACTGTTTTCCAGGAGGACCCTCAATGACGGGATTTCCAACTCCACTGGTAACACTGCTTCCATCCCGTAAGTTAAGGCAAAAGGGGTTTCCCCTGTGGCTATTCTGACAGGCGTTCTGTAGCCCCAGAGTGCTAGGTGCAGGTTTTCGGGCCAATCACGACCACGGGTGGCCATTTTCCGGATGATCCGTTCGAGCATCTTATTAGCAGCTTCCACGGCTCCATTAGTCTGAGGTCTGTACGGGGACGACTTGTGGCGAGTGATCCTGAACTCTGACAGTAATCTACCGCAGTCCCCTTCAAAGTGTGACCCATTATCAGAAATGATCTCATTGGGCACCCCATATCTACACATTATGTTTTCTTTGATAAACTGGGCCACCTTCTTGGAAGTGAGGACCTTGTAGGACTTGGCCTCTACCCACTTGGTGAAGTAGTCGACTGCCACTAACACGAATTCATGCCCATTGCTTCCTGTCGGGGCTATCTTCCCTATCACGTCAATACCCCAAGTTGCAAACGGCCAGTCGTCATGCGATGCAGTCATGAGGCGGGAGATGGTTGAGGTTGGCAAACCGCTGGAATTTGTCGCACGCTCAGACATGCTGAACACAGTCTGTCTCCATGGAAATCCAGTAGTAACCCATTCTGAGGATCACTTGCATCAGGGCTCTAGCATTCATATGAGGACCGCATGGACCATTGTGGACTTCAGTCATCAACTCTTTGGCCCTTTATTGAGTGACACATAAGAGGAGTGGTCCTTGATACCACTTCTTGTACAAGTTGCCTCCTAGAATGACATAATGGGAGGCCAACCTTTTCAGGGCTTGCAAGCTCTTGGCTTTGACACCTTCTTTTGGTCTACCTTCTTCATCTTTGAAAGCTGACTCTCCATCTTTGAGGAACTGGTAAATCTGATTGTACCACGGTTCCTTGATAGGCTCGGGTTCCAGGTCTACTTCACAACAGAAAGCTGGGGCTTCTCTTCTACCCACTCTGAAGGGTTTGATGGCTTTTCCCTCGGGGATCTCTACCAGTGAGGCTAAAGTAGCGAGGGCATCTGCGAATCTGTTCTTTTCCCTTGGCAAGTAGTGGAAAGTCACTTCTCTGAACTGTCCAGTCAACTCCTCCATATGGGCATGACACCGCTGAAGATTAGGGTCCACGGTCTTTCATTTATTGGAGACATGGTTGATGATCAGGGCTGAGTCTCCATAAACTTCGAGCTCCTTGACATTCCTTTCTAAAGCAGCCTCTAAACCAGCAATGCAGGCTTCGTACTCGGCGACATTGTTCGTGGCAGGGAAGTTCAGCTTGAGGGCTATGGGTGTATGCTCATCTTTCGGATCGACCAGTAGCATCCCTACGCCATTTCCTCTTTTGTTAGCAGCTCCATCAAAGAAAAGCTGCCATCGGTTTTCAGGCTCGACTGCGAAGATCCCTTCATCTGGGAATTGGGGTTCAGGCCCACGGTCCTCATTACTGGGGAAGTTTGCCAGGTGGTCTGACAATGCTTGACCCTTGATGGCCTTTCTGGTCACGTAGCTGATGTCGTACTCTGCTAAGAAGAAGGACCACTTTGCTAGACGCATCGAGAGAGAAGGCTTATCGAAGATATACTTGATGGGGTCCATTTTCGAGACCAAATTCACAGGGTGGGCCTGCATATAATGCTTCAACTTGTCGACTACCCAGACCAGTCCTACACAAGTCTTTTCACCTGCGGAGTAATTTAGCTCACTTCCCTGCAGCTTCCGGCTGACAAAGTAAATGGCATTCTCTACCCAAGAGTCCTTTTTCTCCTGAGCAAGCTGTTAGTCAAATATATGCTTAGGTTTAGAATTGCTTAAACCCAATCACAACAAGCATTAATGGGGACCCCTAATTTTAATTAGACCCAATAGAATTTTTTTATGTATGATAGGTCCCCTTAATGCTAGTGCCAGTGTTTTTATTTCATGTAATTTTCTCAAGACCTTGAAGACTTTGAAGGTGTGAAGATTTGCTCCCATGTTGTTTTTGTGAGTTACTCAGTTTGGTCACCTAACCGGTTGAGCTCCTAACCGATGTGTCAACCGAACCGGTTGCCCTATCTAGCGGATGTAACCTTCACAGGTTATATCCTATCCTTTGCCGGTTAAGGCTTCCTCAGCAAGCTTTCCTCAGCCTAGCCTAACCGAAGCATTTATTGCTCCCAACTACCCAAAGAACCCCTTTAGCTAAAGTTGGTAAGGCAAGCATGCCGAATAGACGCTGAAGTGACATTCTGCCGTCGAAGCTCAAAATAGATTGTCAAAATGACCGGTACTCACATCCTTTCAACCACTCAAGGAAAATCTTCTCTCTCCTATCTCAGGCATTTAATGCAAAGATCCTTCAATTCAAAGGCATGCCTGATCAAGTCATCATTGCAACCTCTTCAAAGACAACGGCTCCTTTTCAAAGTTCACTATAAATAGCTTCCTGGAGCATTGAAGAAGGTTGGTGCATTTATGATTCTTGAGAGTGAGTTGCTCGAACTACCATCCTGAAAACTCCATAGTTCAAGGCATTCAATTCAGTCCTCTTATTCACTAGACATCTCTGTAGGACTTATACACTGTGCACCTCAATCAATATTGTAGTGTTCCTTCATTAGATTACATTTGGAACACATTGATTGATTCACACACAACACCCTAGAGAAATCAGCTCAACTTGTGAGCACATCTCTAGAAAACACCAGGTCTTTATTGTAGCACGATCCGTTAGTGGTCACCTTTAGTTTGGCAGCCTTCAATCATTGGCTTGCAACTTGTAATAGGTAGATACCATTAATATAGTAGTGCACTTTCACAAATCCAAGTTCTGACCAAACTTGGTAGAGGACGTAGCGCTTATTTAACACCGTGAACCTCTTCAAACAATGTGTCATTCTTACGCGTGTTTGTTTATTTCGTGTTGTTGTAATCTGGTTGACATTCTCTCAATCTGGTCACAACCTATTGACTCAACCTCTTTGCTCAACTTGTTTGTCTTACTTGGAAATATAATTTGTCTTGTTTGCATAAGGATTTTTAACGTACTGCTTTTGAAACTCTACCTAACCAGTTGTAAACCTAGCCTAACCGTAATTCCGCTGTGCAAAACTAATCTAATGGTTAGCAAGTGTGTTTCCTACAACCTTTTTCAAAGACTAAGAGTTTTTAAGCAAAAAGTTTTAATCAGGCTATTCACCCTCCCCCCTCTAGCCTGATTCCTACCATTCAGGACCTAACAATTGGTATCAGAGCCAACAATTTTCAAAAATTATTTTTCCAAGCTTAACCGCTTGAATTGCCAATTCCAAAATGGCGGGAAAAATCATGCAAACATACAACTTGACATCCGTTCCCATGTTGAACGATAACGAATTTCCAGTATGGAAAAACAGAATCATGCGGTACTTGGATTCAATAGATGATAGGTTAACTACTGTAGTCAGAGATGGTCCAATGACACCCCTGAAAATCAATCTTGCAACAAGAGCACCCAAAACTCCTCTCATGGATCATGCAGATAGAGAGTTTGAACAAGACTTTGAGGTTTATGAAACTTATGTGCCAAAACCTCGTGAAGAATGGACTGAGGATGACAAACTTTGTGATTCCTTAGACCGAAAAGCATTGCACATAATAACCTCAGGACTTGATGACAGACTGTACAAACAAGTACAATGCTATGAGACCGCTCAACAAGTATGGCAAAGTCTTCTCAGATACTTTGAAGGAGATCAAGTGGCCAAGGACAACAGACTCTACAAAAGCGTTGCTGAGTTTGAGTCCTTCAAGAAGAATCCAAATGAGACAATGAAGGAAACGTACGACCGATTCTGCGAGGTGAGTAACTCTTGTGCATCTTTAGGTAGAGTCTATACCATGAAAGACCTAAACATGAGATTCCTCAATTCTCTTGGAGACTTGTGGCATGTGAAGGTTGCTATTTTGAAAGAATGCCGTGATTTGAATACTACTCATATCCAGAACATTGTGTCTACTTTGTTTCTATATGAGGAAGAGCTCAACCGGTTGAGTGGAGTTCAAAAACAATTTAAAAATCTATCTCTGCCAGCTCAGACCGAGATCTTCCCTGGTTCTTCTATGCTTACCAGCCAAATTACCACCAATGACTCTCCCTCAACATCTCAGCCTCAACCAACTCTAGCCAATACCTCTTCTAACACATCTCTTGAGGTAGAGGATGAATTTGCTGCATTCGCCAGAAACTACAGAAAGTTTAAGGATTTTAAGAAATCCCACAAAGAAATCATTTCAACCCAAAGCCTCATCCTTCCATAGATCTGGGAACTTCCAAAAGAAAGGCCAAACCTCAACCTCAACCGACGGAAAGAATGCCCAAGGTGAGCTTGTGTGTTACAATTGTAGAAAACCCGGCCATTTTGCCTCCAAATGCCCTCAACCTAAATATGAATTTTTGAGGAAGAAACCATTCAAGAAATTCCCTAGATCTAAATCTAAGAGCTTAGTTGCCGAGGATGGAACTGAAAAAGCTATGCCAGTTTGGTTTGAGACTGACTCTGAGAATGAAGATGCTGACTATGCTGACTCAGATGAAGATGCTGATGTCAGTTTTGTTGCTATGGATGGAACCTATGAAAAACCTATCTCCCTGCAAACTCCTATTTTTAGACACCCCAATTCCAATGAACAATCATCCTATGTTGATCAGACTCCGCCTATGAGATCTCCCTTGACATTCTTTGATGAACCCATTTCAACTCCCAAGGCAGATGCAGGTAACCCCTATAATTTCAAAATTCAAAACATAGGTGGATCCCTTTATAGTCAGTCCAAAACCTTGCCCACTCTCAGACCGGTGATGCAACCAATCCAACCGACCTATCAAGCTCAAGCCTTGCCGATTGCTTCCTATCAACCGACGCTTGAGACCCGACCGATTCACTTAAAGCCTCTAACCGAACCTAGCCCTCAACCGATATCTTCACTACCAAATTTTGATCCCAATTTTGAACCATCATCCTCTTCCTCTCAGCCTACTGTTGACCCTATGCCCAATATGTCAAAGTCTGAAATGGCAGAGGTGATGAATGAGCTCTTCTCCGATTTTGAAAAATTAAATGAAGCTCACAAAATCATGGTTGATAATTTTAAAGTAATCACTACTGAAAATGATTCTTTGAAAGCTGAAATAAAAACTTTGAAAGAAAGTAAGCTAGAGTCAGATCAGTTGAAGAAGGACAATCAAGAACTCACTGAGAGACTAAACATTTCTGTTTGTCAAATTGCTGATCTTGTGTCAAGAAATAACTCTCTTCATAAAACAATTGACACGTTTTCAAAATCACGAACTGCTGTGGAGACCATCATTCAAGATCAGTTATCTCCTAACCGAGATGTAACTACTGGTATAAGTTTTAACTCCAGCAGTGATGACATTGACAGCAAAGACAAACCAGTTAAGGAGTCTGTCTCTGAGAACTTGATAGGCAAATTTGATGATGCTCAATCCAAAATGATTAAGAAGGAGTTAACCAAACCTTTCAAATCTGTCCCTCACACCTATCCTAATGGACGGGTACAGATGAAAGCCTATCTGAGCAAAAACAAATCTCAATGGACCGAGGTAGGCCGATCTGAGTTAGGACAATATGTCCCACTTAGTGATGGGAACAGCAAAGGTGGAATTAAAATTGTTGATCATGTTGCAGGTCAGGAATCCTCAACCGGTAAGGTAACCGACACCGGTAAGGGTATGACCGATCGTACAACGATCGCAGTCACCCAACCGGTAAAGGCAACCTAACCGGTAAAGCCATTCCTAAACCGATGCAACAGGTTAACAAAGGTAAATCCATCACCTTCGTCCCCAAAGGATCTGTCTCTGCTCAATCGGTTAATCCTCTACGAAGCATTGGCAAAATTGAACATCAATTCATCTAAGCCTCCTCAGCCATCTTCTAATAAATGTGTAAATTGTGGTTTTATTGGTCACAAGGCTTATGAATGCCTCTTGAAGCACCTATCTGGACCCACTGAGTCTAAAAGCTCAGGTGGTGGCCAGGTATGGCTGCCAAAGAGGAACTAACTCTTTGGACCCAAAAGAATAAGGGGGACCATAAGCTTACTATTTTATTTCAGGAATGCTTAATGGCCTCAACCGATGCCGGTAAGGATGTTTGGATTATGGACAGTGGATGCTCTAGGCATATGACTGGTCATGCCGATCTCCTAACCGATCTGGAAGAAGCATCTGGTCCTCCAGTTGTCTTTGGTGACAACGCAAAGGGTAAAATTATCGGTCGAGGATCCATCAAAAGAGGTACAGTAATTGTACAGAAGGTATCTTTGGTGGATGGTCTAAAACACAACCTTCTCTCTATTTCACAATTTTGTGACAAAGGTATGCATTGTGTTTTCAATTCTTCCAACTGCTATGTGAAAGACATTGCTACAGGTGAAACACTTCTCACTGGATATAGAAAAGGTAACGTATATGCTATAGATTTAAACAATGTCTCGAATGTTACTAATGTTTGTTTTGTAGCTAAGAACATAAGTGAGAATTCCTGGCTATGGCACAAGAGACTCAGTCACCTGAACTTCAAATATCTATCCAAGCTGGCCAATAAAAATCTTGTCGCCGGCTTACCTCGGTGTCTGCGATCATGGAAGGAAATGTAGAGCACGCATTGGGAAAACAACATAAAGAATCTTTCCGCAAAGAAGCCCCGCATGTCCACTTCTAGGTGCCTCCGAGTGCTACATATGGATCTGTTTGGCCCCACAACAACTGCCAGTTTGGGGGGTAGCAGATATGCCTTGGTTGTTGTAGACGATTTCTCAAGATATACCTGGGTAGAGATGTTTGCTTCAAAAGATGATACATATGAAGTTGCTACCAGATTATTCCGTCTACTTCAAACCCAAAAAGAATGTGATATCATCGGTATGAGATCGAGATAATGGAACGGAGTTCAAAAATCTTGGAATCGCTCAAGATCTTGTGATGATCACGGAATAGACCATAATTTCTCCGGTACACCGCAACAAAATGGTGTAGTTGAGAGAAAGAACAGGACATTGATCGAAATTTGGAAAAACAATGATATCCGAAGCTAGGCTCCCCAAGTATTTTTGGGCCGAAGCTATACATACAGCTTGCTTCACCCAGAATAGATCTTTGATCAACAAGTTTCACAACAAGACCCCTTATGAGCTTTGGCGTGGCAGAATTCCCAATATTAGTTTCTTCAAGATCTTCGGCTGCAAATGCTATGTTCTTTACAACGGAAAAGAACGCCGAGGTAAATTTGATGAAAAAGCTGATGAAGGCATTTTTGTGGGATACGCCAAGCACAGTAAGGCATTTAGAGTTTTTAATAAACGGTTGTTGAAAATTGTTGAATCTGTTCATGTTACTTTTGATGAATTTGATTTGCTAGAGTCTGACAAGGCTCCAAATAGTACTGATAGTTACGGTGTTTTTGAGACAGTGAAACAGATAATCAAAACTCTAATCAATCCACCAAAGCATCAACGCAAATCGGTCTCCGGCCAACCGTCAGCCTCTAGTGGTGTAACCTATAGAGACCTAGTTGATGACTCCTTCTTTCCTCAATCGGTTAGGCAATCAATTAGTCAATCTCAGCCAGCCGATCCCTTACCAACTAGTCCTCATATTACAACTCCCAATTCATCACCTGAAGCTGAACCAATTTCACCCATCAACTTACCATTTCCATCTCCAATTACCGATCACCATCATCAGTCACCCTCACCTAACCGATCACCTCAACCGGTCTCCTCTCCCTCAACCGATTCCACTCCTCCCATAGAAACCTTAAGACATGAATCGGTCAGGCAAGATCTACCTAGGGAAGTGAGATCAGTTAGAAATCATCCTTTAGAAAATGTTATTGGTGATGTCTTTGGACCTAGAATGACAAGAGGCCAATTAAGAAACTTAGAAGAACAACATGGTTTATTTTCCTCTGCTATGGTCTCCAACATAGAACCAAAGAAGACTGATGAAGCACTTGATGACCCCAGCTGGGTAGAAGCCATGCAAGAAGAGCTTAACCAGTTTGATAGATGTAAAGTTTGGGAATTAGTGCCTAGACCTAGTGATCAAACAGTGATTGGAACGAAATGGGTTTATAGAAATAAATTGGATGAGTCTGGAAAAATTATAAGAAATAAAGCCAGATTAGTGGCAAAAGGATATAGACAGGAGGAAGGAATAGACTATGATGAGACTTTTGCTCCCGTAGCTAGATTAGAAGCCATTAGGTTATTTCTTGCCTATGCAGCCTACAAAGAATTTAAGCTATATCAAATGGATGTGAAAAGTGCATTTCTCAATGGTGAACTTCAAGAGCTTGTTTATGTAGATCAACCTCCCGGTTTTGAAGATCATAAGAAGCCTAATCATGTCTACAAATTAAATAAAGCTTTATACGGCATCAAGCAAGCACCTCGAGCATGGTATGAAACTCTCTCCAAATTCCTACTTAGTGAGAAGTTTGAACGAGGTAAAATCGACACCACCTTATTTATTGCAAAGCATAATGGTCATTCATTGTTAGTTCAAATATATGTTGATGACATAATTTTTGGGTCTACTAACGAAAAATTATGCAAGAGATTTGAGAAGCTTATGCAGAGCAAATTTGAGATGAGCATGATGGGTGAGCTAACCTTTTTCCTTGGACTTCAAGTTAAGCAAACCCATGAAGGTATTTTCATCAATCAAGCCAAATATACCAAAGATCTAATCAAGAAATTTGGACTTGATTCCGCTCATTCTCAAAGCACTCCTATGGCCACAAATGTACACTTAGACAAAGACGAATCCGGTAAGAAAGTAGATATGACACTCTACCGAGGTATGATAGGTTCTCTACTTTACTTAACCGCTAGTAGGCCAGATATCATGTTTGCCGTATGTGTATGTGCAAGATTTCAAGCTGACCCTAGAGAATCTCATTTGCAAGCTGTCAAAAGAATCATCAGATATCTTGTGGGAACTGCTAACTTAGGTTTGTGGTATCCGAAAGATTCATCATTTACACTAATTGGTTATTCAGATGCTGATTTTGCAGCTTGTAGGGTCACCAGGAAAAGTACTAGTGGAACTTGTCAATTTCTAGGTAACCGGTTGGTTTCCTGGTCGTGCAAGAAACAGGCATCAATTTCCACTTCTACGACTGAAGCTGAGTATATAGCCGCTGGAAGTTGCTGTTCACAAATTCTATGGATGAAGCAACAACTGGTGGACTATGAAATCCCTCAAGAAGTATGTCCTATTTATTGTGATAATACCTCAGCAATATCAGTCTCCAACAATCCTGTGATGCATTCAAAGACCAAGCACATAGACATCAAGTATCACTTCCTCAAGGATCACGTTGAAAAGGGTAACATTGTTCTTTTAAAAGTCCATACTGATTATCAACTAGCTGATATTTTGACAAAACCATTGGACATTAAAAGATTTGAATTCCTCAGAGGAGAACTAGGCATGATTGATATTCGTTAATTTATTGTGCTAACCTTCATTGCCCGTAAAAGCTCTCAACCGATCATGATGGTGCCTCATTTACTTATGCTCAACCGATGCTCTTGTCCTACTCTCAACCGGTATGTAAGATATCCTAACCGATTAAAAGCATCCCCTAACCGATGGTCCCTAACCGATGCAAAAGCCTTCTATCCCAACCGACCAATTCTCATTGTCTAACCGATCATATCCTTGATCGGTCAAGCCTAATGTAGTGACGTCAGCTCAACCGATTGATCATTACCTAGCCGACAAGTCCCATCAATCCCATCAGCCGTCTACCGCCTTACCCTATACTGACAAAGCATCATTGCTGTTCCCCACTCCCTCCTACTACCGTCCTTTTTGTACTTGATGATTGGTCAAATTTAAAATTTTGTGACCAAAAAGGTAACTTCTGTATCATTCCAGTTTATCAAAAGGTTATCTTTTTGTCATTATTGCATTATGGTTTAACTGCTGCACACACGTACCTAGTTTTTATCCCTCATATTTAAAATCGTGTTCAATATCTTTTTAAATATCTGTGCCATGCAGTTGAAACGTTTTCTTTATTACAAGAAACCTTTTCATCTTCTATCTCTCTTCTATATAAGGAAATACAACTATTCATTCAAGCTTTCCGTTTTCCTCTCTCTGCAAAAGCTTTGAACTTTCAAAAATTCAAAATCCATTCTCTCTTTGTTCTTCGAACTCTAATTCTTTCTGGTAAAGTTTTTCTAAATACTCAAATTCTTTTAACTTGAAGAACTAGAACTATTTTCAAAATCATAACCTCACTTACATTGTTTTCTTTTGAAATGTGTTCTAACTTAGAATGTTTTTGATTCTTAAATCTTTTGACAGATGGCTCCCAAACCAACTAAGAAAGACATTTTCGGAGGTTACATTCTACCAAGCTTCTTCGAATCTGAAGAAGGGAAGATCCTCCAAGCCATGCTAGTTGCTTTCGGGTTGTTGCCGTTCTTGATGCCAGAGGGGAATGATGATATTCTGTATGAGCTTGTCAATGACTTCTTCAACAATGGCGTAGTTGATGATAATCCCAAGCCCGGTGTTGTTTCTCACATTACGTCTTCGCTTGGTGGTTTTTCGTTGATTTCTCCCCATCCTCCATAGCCGAAGCTTTCCCTACTCTTCCATCAACCGGTTCCTCTTGTCACTTCAAGGATATGGAAGCCGCCCGGGCTACCGTCCGTGGAACCGATCCATTCGTGACCGGTGAAGGGAACAAGAAAGCCGATTTGGACGCCGTTCATTATGCCCTAACCGAAGTCATTGACCGATGTGTGATTTGCCGGTTCTGTTCTCATCATTGTATCACCATGATACAATGGGAAGCCATGGCAAGCCGTTATGCTTCAAAGGAGATTCAACGGGTGCTCCTTCATCTATCGTGTTATCCTAATTGCCTTCAAGAAATTCCAGAAGGAGAAGCCCTTGTCCAGATCTAACAAGGCCAAGCCAATCCATTATCTTATGATGAGTAGAATCCTCTTGAGAATCCCTTCAATCTTTACTATTTGCTCGGTGGTCAACCTTCAGCTTCCTAAGTCCTTTGTCAAAGCTTTCGACAAGGCCGATCAAGCAAGAATTCTTAGAGAAGCCAAACCGATGGCCCCCATTGCTGCTCCAACCGAAGCCCAACCGGTTAAGAAGAAGACCTCTCAACCGAAGAAGAAGCCGTCAACCGATTCCTCCAAACCGGTCTCTCAACCTCAGCCTTCTCAACCGATCCCTTCTCCGGCTAAAAGAAAATCCCCAGAACCTGATACTAAAGACAGAGAACCCATCTCCACTGTTATCCGACCTAAAAAGTCTGCTAGAAAATCCTCCAAACCAGTTACTCCTCCTCCAAACCCACTTCAAAATCAAAGCCAATCCCAAAAACTCCTTCCCAAATAGCCAAGGAAAATGCAGAAAGAAGAAAGAGAATTGAAGCCGATATTTCTTCATTCATACCCTTTATCCCTAACCGATTACTTAGCCATGATACCTTGACCGATGACATACCTATCACCGGTCACGCCTCTAATCCCTCTTACCGACGATGCCAACCGATCAGAAATCCTACCTTCCACATTTTCCACAACAATCCATGGGCTATCAACCCTCAGTCTACTCCCTCTCCTAGTTGGGTTTATCCTATTGATCATTTGCCGCCGTTTATTCGGAAGTTGCTTCAATTCCATGAAATCAACAAGTCTTCCATACCGGCTGGCAACATCCAAGACTATATTGATTTTGGAAACTGACATATTGAGAAGGGTGTTTATTTCAGCAGACCTTGCCGTCTCGTAGATCGTGATCTTTCAGCCTTCCAGCGTAGTCTTATCAAGCAATTCAACAAATTTTTTGATCGGCTTCCCTCAAATGGAATGCCGTTTTCTTAGCTCAAGATAGGATGAGGCAGACATGATGGTCCAAGCCGTATGGGCCGATTTTGCTATTCTCTATGGAGCCGAAGATACCTTGATTGAAATGCATTTTTACCGCCTTGGGAGATATGAAATGGAGTTTGACTCTCTCCCAAACTTTGACTCTGAACCGGTTTGCCTTGGCCCAAGGAAGAATCAGCTTATCAGGAATGTGATGGATGTGCTGGATAATTTACTGGATATGGACAATGAATTCAAGGTGGCTGGAAACATTTCCTTAGCCGATTTCTTTTCTGCAGTACAGTCCACCTCTACCAAATGGCCTACGGTTACTGATGAAGAGATTGATGCCATGTTTGAAGATGAGGAGGAAGAAAAAGAAAAATCTGAAGAGGTTGTTGAATCTATTTCCAGTTCAAGTTCTGATGATGATGATGAGGACAAACCTGACCGAATGGAGAGCTCGAATCAAGCTTTTACCACTCCCAAACCGATGGCAACGGTTAGAAGCTTGGGAGGAGGCATTACTGATACGTCACCGGTTACCCCTTTGGGAGGAGGCTCTACCGACATCCCAGCCTCTACTCAACCGATGATGCCTCCACCGGTTTCAATCCCTCCAACCTTTGTATCTTCTGAACCGGTTAGAGTTTCTCAACCGATTGATCCTGATGATGTCCTTCTACAGCAAGCTGTGGCTGTTAGCCTATTTGATATAGAGGAAAAGCGGCTACAAGACCGAGCCGATGCTCTTGCCACTGCTCAAGCTCTTCAAGCTTCAATTCTTGACAGTCAAGTAAGAGAAATTCAGTCTATGCTTTCTAGCCCTCCAAGAGTTGAGGAGGGACTCGGTCCGTACCTCCATCTTCTACTATTCCTACTTCTGATGCCCCTGATCAAGATTCTGATTTCTTTGTGGAAGAAATTTCTGATGAAGAAGAATTTGATATCTTGGATCCTGCTGTCCCACCGGCTTATGCTGATCCTTGCGTTCTTCAAAAAGACATCTTCTCTCCCTTAAACTATTATACAACCAGATCTTCCATTCCTCGAACCCCCCATGGTATTCCACTCTTTGAACCCCATGAGAAGATTATTAGCCGTGCTGAGTATAAGTTGGTTTCTGATCCTCCTCCATTTTCCCAAGAACTCAAAAAGTTGAAAGAAAAAGAGGTTGATGTTCCTTTCTATCTGTCCAGAACCGTTGGCCCTGGAGAAACAAGTTCCAAAGCCCAGAAACCGGTTGCACTCAAACTTCGTCTTCGGTTTCCTCCACCCAAGGGTCAATCGGTCAAGCCCTCCAAAACCGATCAACAGCTTGATCACCAAATTCCCTTCCAAGCGTAAAACCGACGCCTCTCCTTCCAAATCTCAAAGGCTTCGTCATATCGTAATTCAAGGTGGAATGGCTCAACTCGCCTCTGGACCGGATGAATGCACATTTTCCTCTCCCAACATTTTCATGCGTTATCTTTCGGTCAACAACCGTATTATTCAGGTTTTGGAGCTACGTATTGTGAGATGGTGCTACGAGGTTACTCACAGAGTTGGGTTAATGCCAAATGTGCCTCAGCTTTCTATTTTGAGAAATGGCAATCCTAGGCCATGGAGCAACATTCGGCAAGCATCCCTTCTACTCTTAGCTCTCAGGGTTATTCCTTTAATTCGATCAAGGCAACATGCTTTATCATTGGCTCCTACTGCTGCAGATCTGATTGCTTTTGCTTTTGATGAAGCTCATGATATTCAGAATGCCATCACTCTTAGCCTTGAATCTGACTCGATCTCTTCGACCCCAATGATTTCCTTGTGTTCAGCCTCCCTCTATTGCTTCTTCCGTATCTGTTGATGAGGAGATTACATTTTCTCCAACCGGTCAAGTCTCTAGGATCGGTCCAGTTCATGTCAGCTCTCCAACCGAATCTTCAACCGATGCCTCAACCGGTTCTCCAATTACATCTCTTACCGGTCGCTCTATTCCCCTCTCTGCACATCTAACCGAGAAGCCTCCTACCGTTCCCCTTTCTCCACCAAATCCTTCCCTAGCCATCCAAGTGTTCATTCCCCAACCGGTTCAAGCCTTGACAGCTTGTTCTTGCTCCTCCAACCGATCCTCCAGGTATATCACCGCCTCTTCAACCGGTGATTCCTCTTCTGATAATGATGCTGTAGCAGATGCTGATCCTTCACCTGATGCTCCACAACCAGTTCCTGAGGATGAACTCAACCGACCTATTGTAGTTTGTGATCTTTGTGAACTTTATGATGCCCTGGTTGCGAGTATGGTTAAGTCCAATCAGGAGGAGGAAGAGAAGAGGTTAGACAGAATGGAGCACGGTTATGCAAAGGACCTAGCTAACTATGTGGCCGATTTGTTTGATAAAGATGCCAAGATAACCGATCTCTCCACTCGCCTAGGTGCCTTGACCCAGTTGAACAAGGAACTCCTGAACACTGCCAAGGATGCCCAAACCGATCTCAAGCTTGCAACCGAAGAAATCAAGAAGCTGAATCAGAAGCTAGCCGATCAAGCCTCATTATTTAGAAAGACCAACACTGAGAGGATCAAGCTTAAAACTGAAAATGAAGTCCTCAAGAAGATGCTAGCTGACCGTGATGCTGAGAAGTCTGCTAGAAAGAAAAGGAAGAGAGATGAAAAGGAAGCCAAGAAGTCAGCCAAGAAATCTCGCACTCAACCGGCCAGTCCATCGGCTACCCCTCCTTCAGACCCCAAGGATTTCCCTCCAACCGATGATCCTGCTGCCCCAGTCTAGAATGTAACCGATGAGGAACTTGTCTTTCCATCTTTTGCTTAACCGGTTGAAGACTAATCAATGAGATTTCCTTAACCTCAAACTCTGTTGATTTGAATGACTTGTCTTTCCTTATTGTCTTTTAATTATTTTTGAATGTTTAAACTATTCTAACTATTTCATTTTGCAGGTTTTCTCATTCAAAAATATTTTACTTTAACTTGTTTTAAATTTCTAAGCTTTCACTTTATCTGTAAGCTTTCTTAGGTTACATCTATGATGTTACTTGACTTAGGGAATGACACATCTAAAAGATAAATCTTTAGTCATTCTTTTACTAAGTCAAAAGATGATGCTAACCTAGGGTGATTGGACTTAAGCAATTAGGAGGAGTTTGTTAGTCAAATATATGCTTAGGTTTAGAATTGCTTAAACCCAATCACAACAAGCATTAATGTGGACCCCTAATTTTAATTAGACCCAATAGAATTTTTTTATGTATGATAGGTCCCCTTAATGCTAGTGCCAGTGTTTTTATTTCATGTAATTTTCTCAAGACCTTGAAGACTTTGAAGGTGTGAAGATTTGCTCCCATGTTGTTTTTGTGAGTTACTCAGTTTGGTCACCTAACCGGTTGAGCTCCTAACCGATGTGTCAACCGAACCGGTTGCCCTATCGAGCGGATGTAACCTTCACAGGTTATATCCTATCCTTTGCCGGTTAAGGCTTCCTCAAAGCAAGCTTTCCTCACTAGCCTAACCGAAGCATTTATTGCTCCCAACTACCCAAAGAACCCCTTTAGCTAAAGTTGGTAAGGCAAGCATGCCGAATAGACGCCGAAGTGACATTCCCGCGGCCGTCGAAGCTCAAAATAGATTGTCAAAATGACCAAGACTCACATCCTTTCAACCACTCAAGGAAAATCTTCTCTCTCCTATCTCGTGCATTTAATGCAAAGATCCTTCAATTCAAAGGCATACGCGATCAAGTCATCATTGCAACCTCTTCAAAGACAACGGCTCCTTTTCAAAGTTCACTATAAATAGCTTCCTGGAGCATTGAAGAAGGTTGGTGCATTTATGATTCTTGAGAGTGAGTTGCTCGAACTACCATCCCGAAAACTCCATAGTTCAAGGCATTCAATTCGGTCCTCTTATTCACTAGACATCTCTCGTAGGACTTATACACTGTGCACCTCAATCAATATTGTAGTGTTCCTTCATTAGATTACATTTGAAACACATTGATTGATTCACACACAACACCCTAGAGAAATCAGCTCAACTTGTGAGCACATCTCTAGAAAACACCAGTGTCTTTATTGTAGCACGATCCGTTAGTGGTCACCTTTAGTTTGGCGACCTTCAATCATTGGCTTGCAACTTGTAATAGGTAGATACCATTAATATAGTAGTGCACTTTCACAAATCCAAGTTCGACCAAACTTGGTAGAGGACGTAGCAGCTTATTTAACACCGTGAACCTCTTCAAACAATGTGTCATTCTTCTCGCGTGTTTGTTTATTTCGTGTTGTTGGAACTGGTTGACATTCTCTCAACTGGTCACAACCTATTGACTCAACCTACTGCTCAACTTGTTTGTATTACTTGGAAATATAATTTGTCTTGTTTGCATAAGGATTTTTAACGATCGCTTTTGAAACTCTACCTAACCAGTTGTAAACCTAGCCTAACCGTAATTCCGCTGTGCAAAACTAATCTAACGGTTAGCAAGTGTGTTTCCTACAACCTTTTTCAAAGACTAAGAGTTTTTAAGCAAAAAGTTTTAATCAGGCTATTCACCCCCCCCCCTCTAGCCTGATTCCTACCATTCAGGACCTAACACAAGCATAGCCCCAACTGTCGTATCAGTGACAGTGAGATAGAGCAGAAGAGGTTTCTGTCTATGTGGGGGGGATAGTACTGGAGGATGTACTAAGTATGCTTTGATCTGGTCAAAGGCATCCTGGCATTCCTCGGTCCACTCTGTATCTACATTCTTCTTCATGAGCTTGAAGATGGGCTCGCACCTAGTGGTCAACTGGTTGACGAAACGGCTGATGTACTGCAGTTTACCCATAAAGCTCTTGACTTCTGTCTGGGTTTGAGGTGGCCTCATGTCCATAATGGCTTTGATCTTTCTGGGGTCGACTTCGATACCTCGCTCCGTGACCATATACCCAAGCACTTTTCCCCTTGTCACTCCGAAGGTGCATTTAGCAGGGTTTAGTCTCATGGAATGTTGTCTCAGCCTCTCAAAGAACTTTCGGAGGTCAACAAAGTGCTGCCCATCCTCGCCTTTGGAGTAAATTATCATGTCGTCTACGTAGACCTCAATCTCCTTGTGGATCATGTCATGGAAAAGCGCGGTCGCTGCTCTTTGGTAAGTAGCCCCGACGTTCTTGAGCCCAAATGGCACTACTGTATAGCAGTAAGTTCCCCATGGTGTGGTGAAGGCTGTCTTTTCTTGGTCTTCTTCGGCCATCTTGATCTGGTTGTAGCCTGCAAAGCCATCAACGAAGGATTTGACTTCGTAGTTGGCAGTGGAATCCACCAGGATGTCTATGTTTGGCAAAGGGGTAGTCATCTTTGGGGCTGGCCTTGTTCAGATCCCTGAAATCCACACAGCAGCGCACCTTCCCATTGGCCTTGGTGACGGTCACAATATTTTCGATGACTCTGATGAATCCTACCCGCAGTAGCTTCTCAATTTCTTCTTTGACCTGTAGAGACCACTCTGGCTTAATTTTCCTCAATTTACGCTGCGGCTTAGCATCCGGTGCTAGAGGGATTACGTGCTCCACTATTGAACCGTCTAGCCCCGGCATATCCTTGTACGACCACGCAAAGACGTCCATGTATTCTCTCGAGGATTAACCAGCCTGTCCTGCTCAACCCCGGAAGAAGTTTCCAATACGTGTCTCTTTAGGTTCCTCGACAGTACCCAAGTTTACACTTGTCAAAACCTCCTCGGCAGCTTGGGCCCGGTTTTCCTCTTTTTCTGTAACCTGCTTAAAGATTTCTTTAATGTATTGTTCATTTAGTGTGTTTAAATCTTGTTCAAATGATTCATTATCAACTGTTGTTAAGTTTTGAGTTAATTTGTCATTTGTTAAGTTGGCAATAAGGGGATAATCAGAAAGATCTGTCATTTCATTCAAAGCAAAGGGAAAGATGACAGCGATTACATATTGATAATCCTCAGGCGTGAGGCCTTCGGATGACTCAGAGGACTGGAATTCAAAGATTCCTGACTCAACTGTATGGACAACAGGGTGTTTGACACGACTGGGTTGAGAAGGACGGGGTACCAATCCAAGCTCCGCGATCATTTGCTGTCGGCTGGCTATCGGCCCTGAGAATGTCTCCCAATTCTTCAACGGCATCTCTGTCTTAGTCACCAAAGTGCGGGGATCAAAAGGATCTTCACCACCATCTCCAATTACGGCAACTACTTCATCATCTGAGCTGAAGTCGATCAAATCTGGGATCTGTGCTTCTTCATCAAACAATTTCTGCAAGCCCCACTCACTGTCTTCACTACTGGCAGCTTTTATCTGGCTGATCTTCGGAAGAGCAAACTCAAAGGCGGAGAAGTCCATTACCCCGGATGCTGGCTCTTTGACACTGTCTGAATTTTCTTTGAAGACATACTCGTTCTGAACGGTAGTGGTAGCCCCAGGAATGTCTGGCAAGTCAAGGAACATCCTTCGAACAGGATTTGCTGGTTTTCCCCTAACCTTCTCAAGGTTTTTCAGAAGGGTTCTCCTCAGGGAGGTCTGATGGTCATTTTCATCGTATTGAGTCCCACCTTTTGTAAAGTAATGGGTCAGGGATAAACTGTAGGGATAGAGCTGGACCCTTTAGCTTTCCTGCCATCCCGAGAGTTCGGTTTGTATCCCAAGCCATATCTGGTAGTCTGTTCCTTTACATCAATGATGGTATTGCGACCCTGAAGTCTTTTGCCCAATCCAAGCCCCGGAAGATAACCCATTTTTCTCATCATTCTCATGGCCGGAGGAATTTTATCGGAAGTAGTGGTGAGGTCAGTGCAACACACTTGTGCCTTGGAAGAAGCTACAGAGAATCCAGTCAAGGCAAACCCTTCATCATCATGCTTAATTTCCAAATATTGGGATACCCCCAGTGCTGGTTCCTTCTATCGTGACACTGTCTCCATAGATGGTGGTGATAGTCCCATCACTAGACTGAAATTTGACACATTGGTGCAGAGTAGAGGCCACTCCGTTTATCTGGTGGATCCAAGGTCGCCCTAGCAAAGCAGTAAACGAGATCGGAATGTCAATCACTTGGAAGTCAACGTCCATGACCTTTTTTCCGAACCACAACTTGAGAGTGGCAATCCCCAAAACTGATCGTGCAGTGGAGTCATAGGCCTTAATAGTCTGACTAGAAGGCTTTAAATCTGTAGGCTTCAGATCCAGTAAGTCCATCATCTTTGCTGGCAGGACGTTCATTGCAGACCCTCCGTCAACTAATACCCGTGGCAACCGACATTCTTCCAACTGGACTGTGATGTAAAGGGGTTCGTTATGACTAGCCCCATACTTTGGCAAGTCCAAGTCGGTGAAGGTAATGATGTTTCCGTAATGGATACTTCCAATCATTTGGACGACCTCATCTGGGGTGACATCTATGGGCACCATGGTCTTGGCCAAACATTCTTCTAGCTTCAGCTTATGAGGGTATGAAGAGGTTAATAAGGAACACAAGGAGATATTGGCCTGAGTACACTTCAACTGAGTCAGCACTGGATCCTCCTTGTCAGAGTCTGGCTTTTCTGCTTCTGGCTTATAGGGTCTTTTGTCTGTTTTCGGCTCGTAGACGGCATTTCTTTTATCACCCTTAGCCGTTTCAACACTCATCCGTCCGGACCGAGTCATCACATAGACATTAGACTTCTCAGGGTCATCATTCCTACCGGAGGATTACGTCGGCTCTTTCAAAGTGAGAGGTGGGCTCTTGCTGGCGTATGGCCAACTCTGGCTGATTAATCGATTAACCGCACCGGCTGAGGCATAGGCGGCTTCCGAATCGATTCCGGTGTTGCCGGCTTTCGACTTTTCCCGAGTTCGACTCCTTAATTGGCTCAACATCAGTGGTTTCAACTTCACCCTCCTCATTTAAAGCCTTCACAGTCTCGTTCAAGCTTTTCAAGGTCAACATGCAACAGGAATTATCACCTTCAGGGTTTGGAGTCTGGTGAATGGCTTCCTCATCTGGACCTAGCAACTTTTTCAACAGAGTGGGATCACATTCCTCATCGCTGTCAAGCATGTCCCTCCTTTCTCTAGGGGTTAGTTTTCTGACGGCATCCTTAACATTGGCCAAACATTTTCTGAAGTGGGAAATTCCATCATTGAGAAGGATTTCTGCGGGGTCAAACCTCATGGCGGGTTCCTGTTCTTTACTGTCGGGATGGTTTTCTGGGCTTTTCGGCTTCTGGGCTAACCACTCCTCTACTGTTCCCTCTGGCACTTCGACTGTGTCTTCCTCGGTATCACTATGGTAACTCTCGTGAGAACTCTCATCTTGACTCCGATGACCAATGAGGGCAAATGCAGGTCGGGATACTTGACGCCATATAAGAGGTATCTTGGATCCTTCCTCTGACTTGGGAATTACCAAGAAAACATCGCTGTCATCATAGGATATAAAGGGGACCGGGGTCGCTTCAAATTTTAGGACTCTTTCCAAGGCATCCATACACTCTTCTTCAGACAAGGTCTCAGGGGTGATTCTCAGCACTGCAATGGAGTCTACTCTTCCTGATGGGGGTTTAGCTTCAACGACGCTTACATGTTCTAAATCGGCAGGCGGATCCCACTTCCCTCTTTCAGCTAAAGCTTCAATTAAGTCCCTCCATTCACCGACCAAGTCTTTGTAGGGAGTATTGAACTCTAGGATGTAGAATTCGTATGCTGCCTCATCTGAGCTCGCATCCTCTTTCCCGCCCGAACCTTCACACAGGCTACAGACACATTTTGAAGTGATACCATCCCCTATTCCAGGTCCGTGGTTTTCTACTTCATCTTGTTCTCCAAATCTCACTTTGGTCGACTCCAAGTTCATTCCTTCTACTGAACTGTCATCATCGCTGTAGATCCATCCATTTCTGTTCTCATTTCCGACTGATTCTTCACTACCACTGTCTGGGAGGTAGGCAAATTCACAGGCATTGACAAAGTTAGAAAGGTCAGGCTGGTACTGGGATTCTACGGTATGGAGATTTGGCTCAGGCTGAGAGGAGGGAAAAAGTCCCACGGGATAATGCAGGGGCTGCATGACTAGGATAGCTGTGGTGAAGCTAGGTCTCATCTGAGGAGGAGAGGGTGTCGGGACCCTAACGGCTTGGGATACTGGAGAAGACTGAAAAGGGACATTCTTTGGCAAAGGATTATATGTGACTGGAGGAGGGCATTGGTTATAGGCTAGCTCTTCTTCCCTAGTCATCTGGTTACCCAAACCAGTACTGTTCTCTGTCGAATCGGCCATTCTGACTCTCTGGACTGACAAAACTGAGGATTCTGACGAACCTGTTCCGAGAATTCCCGCGCTAACAAGTCGCTGACCCGGTGTTCTCACCCACTTCTTTCTCGCTGCAGGAAAGGGATAGGAGAGGTTTAGACTCGGGGTAGGTGTTTAGGCTGAAGGCTCAAGCAATATGCAAATTATGAATCTTCCAGTTTACTTAAAACGGTGTCTTTTATTAATTTCTATTTGGTTGGAAAAGGGGATTTGCCCTTCTTTTTTGCAACTACTCTAAATCCTGGATCAGTGGGTTCCGTCACTACGTCTATAAGCCCCTCGTATTCCACCTATATTTCGACCTCCCAGGGTGGACAGCCCTGGGCGAGGGTCCTATAGGGCACGCGGATCCCACCGACCGAGAGAGAAGAACGCTCCTAACGGGTCTAGCGGGTCATAGGAACTTTTAACGCACGAGCGATGCGAATTAGAGTCAAGGCAATACCGGGAAAGTCTCGTCTTTTAGCCTTGATAGAATTTCGGCAGAATTTCGCTTGCGCGATTGACGTTTTGACTTTTCGGTAATGTCCGAGAAGATAATAGGCATGGGTCGGGCGGTAAAAGACGGATGACACAGTGTCACATTGAACTTCGTTGCATACGCCGTGCGTGAGTCAGAATCGAAGTCAATGCCGGGTCAAGATCTTGCCAATTTTTCCTTGTCGGAATTTTGGCAGAGCTTCGCTTGAGCGAAAGATCTTTGGACTTTTCTTGGCAAAGACTCGGTCTCGACTCTTACGCATTCCGTGTAGGTCAAGGTCAAAGTCAATGTCGGAGTCAAGATTCTACCAATTTTTCCTTGTCGGAATTTTGGCAGAGTTTCGCTTGAGCGAAGGACCTTGACTTCCGTTATGGACTAAGGCTTGACCTTTACGGGGATATGCAACTGGGCTATATGACACGGACTAGACCAAAAACTAACCAAAAGTCACGGTTTTTTGAAACGTGTGACACGGACTGTGCATTGGTCGACACTGGCTGCCATGGGGAGTTTGGGGTGATTCCGTGCGCGCCCGGGAGCATCGTAAGGTTGTCCGTGACTGCAGCTGAACAACCACCCCGGGTTTAAAGGGACGTGCGTGCAAAGTGTACAGGATATACAAGGTGCGCGTAGTGTGCGGTCTCCTAAAAATGTTCCTTTTTGAGTTAAAACAGAGATTTTCATAAATGTGTTTTAAAGGAATGATTTTTGGGACGGGGGAGAATGCAACAGTTAAGCACGTAAATTTTCTGGGAGCCCCAGTCACTCTTGGAACTGAATAGCCCCAAGCTGCCAGGACTGCCAGATTAGCCTCAATTTTTCCTGGTGGAATCGCCACTGAGGCCGCCCGGTCAGAATCCAAGGAGGATTAAGCCGTACGACTGCATGGATCAATTTTCTAGGTTCCACTCCTTTGCTATTTTTTCGGGTTGTTTCCCGTTCGAAGAATGCACAGATCCCAAGATGCAAATGATGCAATGCAAGGCAAAGAAAGTAACCAAAATAAACGGAATCCGCGATGGGAGTCTAACCCGCTCAAAGGGAAAAGCTTTCTTTTATTTTTTTTTTCGAAAAGTGATACCGGTACGTGGGATTGTTAAACCACCGGTTATCCCAAGCCCCGGGTTAGGGAGCGATACAGGAAGGTTAAGTGGTTTCCACCTATATACCAAGTATCGTTTTTTTTTGAAAATGAAAGCTTTTTTCCTTTGGGATCTCCCCAGCGGAGTCGCCAAACTGTGAATGTGTGCCCAAATTTTGTTTGGAATTCACGCGAGTTTGAAGACATCCGGTTTAATTTGAAAAACGGAGTCGCCACGCCATTTTGATTTCCTCAAAACTTTGAAAAAAAGGATTTATGGGTTCGGAGGTTAAGTTACCCCTTGGGAAGAACGGATCGTCGTTCACCCAAGGTGACTTGCCGTAGCAAGTCTCCCTAGATTCCGTTTATTTTGCTTGCTTGCGTGCTTTCTTGTGTGCATGTGTTAGAATGGAAGGGGAGGAAATGTCCCAAGTTGTCTTCCGGACGTACAAACCATTTATTGGTTGTCGCTCGGGATTTCTTGGATTTTATGTATTCGGGATTTTGATCCCGTCCTCATCTTGGACTTGTGATCATCGCATTTTTACCTCGGGACTTGCGTGATCGAGAGAAGGACTCTCTTTTATAGCCCAAAAATGAGGTTCTTTATGAAGGAATGTCATTAGCCCATCAATCCTACACCTTAAGACGATCGAGCTTATATGAATGCTTCATGCTCGTCTTAAGTGATAATCGGAGATATAGGGTTCAAGGTTGTCCCTTTCTAAAGAGATTATGGAACCTTTAATGGAAGAAACGATATAAAGATAGGATCTTTACACCGGTCCGTTCCAAGGTTGCTAAAGGGGACATGGGGGAATGCATGTAAAAATGACATTTTTAGTGAAAAGATGACATTTTTGATTTGCAAAGGATGCATTTGATTTGCAAAGGATGCATTTCGATGTAAAGACATGATTTTTATGCAAAGGATGCATTTTGATGTAAAGACGTGATCTTTATTGCAAAGGATGCATTTTTATGAGGAAATTAGCATTTCATATGCAAAGGATGCATAAAGATTGCATTTTGAAAAGCAAAGTATGCATTTTTATGATGAAGGAATGACCTTTAATGCAAAGGATGCATGAAAATGGATTTTATGTGCAAAGGATGCATTTTTAATATAAAGACATGATTTTTATATGCAAATGATGCATTTTGGATGTAAAGATTGCAATTTTATGAGCAAATGATGCATAAAGATGGCATTTTTGTGTAAAAAGGGGATTTTTAGGTGCAAAGGATGCACCTTTGAGTATAAAGATTACATTTTTAATGACAAATGATGCCTAATTTATGCAAAGGGGAAAAAGGGATATAATAAAGATATGATCTTTAATGAAAACTACCAAGTCCCAAGCAAAGATAATAACAATATATGAATGCAATGAGCAATCTAATTCACATAGAGCAATTAAAATGCAAAGCAAGGGAGTGAGAGGTTACCAATGGTGGCCTCTTCTTCTTTGGGTTGAGCTAGGTGGAAGGACCAACTTTGGGATCTTCAAGGAGGAGGGAGGTGGCTTCTTGGCTTGCTTCTTCAACCTTCTTGGATTTCCAGCAGTATGGTGTGTGTTTTTCCTTTTTGGTTGCCTTTTTGTTGGTGTTGGTGTCTAAAATGGGAAGAGGAGGGCTCTATTTATAGGCAGTCTGGATAAGACCAATGAAGACGTGCGGCCAGAGATCCTTGGCTAATGCAGCCGTGCGGCATTATCCCTTGTGACTCAGCATGTTTTTAGAATCATGCAAGGTGGCAATTCTATAACCTTTCCCAAATTAAGAAAAACGTGTTTCTTAATTGGTAAGCATTCCCTTCAGCCCTTATATGATTTGGAACTGTTCCGGAATTGTTCCGGAACTCCAGGAAAGTCTGGGGAATTACCGGGAAATTTACCGGAATTGTCGGGGAAATTAACCGGAAGGCATGAGCCAGATTTGGGTACTTACAGGGGCTCATATAGAGGCAAAGGATTAGATCCCAGGGGATATTGAGAGATGCTGGGAGCTGAGGGAGTGGGCATGCCTTCCTTTTTCATGGGGGCCCCAACGGGTTGGGGGATCGCCAATGTTCCGAAATGATGCATGACACCTTCGATCCAAGCCTGTTGCTCGCCTTGGCGTTTTTCAAGAGCTCTGAAAGCTTGCCAAACTTCTTCCATCATTTGGAAATTTCCCGGGGGCGGAGTTCCATTTCCCTCACTGTTATCTGTCGACCCTTCCATTGGGAATGACAAACTGTTCTGAGGGATGAATCGGAAAGGCTGTCAGACCTTGTGACTTCGATACTGAAAAGACGGCTCCCGGGGACTCTCAACCACTCTCGGTTCGTTGGAAGGGGTGAAAGGCAAGGTTTAGACTAGGGAGGGCTTTTGGATGAAGGGGGAAAGCTCATGAGACATGCTGTTTCCTTCTTTTTTTTTTTTAATTTACTTAAAACATGTTTTCTCATAATCCTAAATGAGTTGGAAAAGATTGCTCTTCTTTTTCGCAACTATTCTAGATGCTGGGTTAGTGGAAACCATCACTACGGCTATAAGCCCCTCGTTTTACACTGTATTTCGACCTCCCAGTGTGGACAGCCCCGGCGCGAGGGTACTATAGGGCAAGTGGTTTCCACCGGCCAAAAGAAAAAAAAATGAACCTAAGGACCGAGCCTGTCATGTTCATTTTAATGCGTCTGCTATGTGAATAGTGAATGAAGCCAGTACCTAAGTCAAGATCGGGTCAAGAATTCAGCATGACCTTTCTTTGCCTTGCTTACGCAAGGGATCTATGACTTTATGTTTTTGGCTAGGTCATATTGTCATGAATGACGCATTAAAGGCTTGATGACATGGTGTCATGTGAGCATGGACGTATATCTGATGCGGATCATTGTCTAAGTGTAGCTTTAGAAATCAAGATCGGGTCAAGATTTTAGCATGACCTTTCATCGTCTTGCTTGCGCAAGAGATCTTGATTTCTGGGCTTTGACTCAGATAACGGCCGACATGAGATATGTATCCAGGCTTTATGACATGGACTGGGTTAAAAACCAACCGAGTCTGGACAGAGTGTGACGCAAAATTGCATGGTTGACACTAGCTAGGATAGGAAGTTTGGAATGATGCCGTGCGCGCTCAAAAGTCATAGGAACACCAATCGAACTGCATCTGAGACCATCCTGAGTTTTGGGTTGTAGTGTGTAGTGTACAGGATAAGAGTCCGCGTAGTGTGCGGTCACTAAAATTCCTTTTCTGAGTAAAACAGAAAGTTTTGCAAAATGTATTTTAAAAGTATGTACACAGATGTATTATGATGCATTTATTTTTTGTATTTTTTGAATAAGCAAAAAAGTAAAGCAGATGCACACACACAACAGTTAACGAAAGGGTAAAATGAAAGTTTGACCCTCATCATTGTTTTAAAAATCTTTTTTTTTGTTTAAAAGTTTTTAAAACAAAAAGTCCCCAGTAAAGTCGCCAACTGAAATTACCCGATCCGGTGCGCGGACGACATCTCGAAGGCGGGTGGCCCGTTGCTGCTTTTCGTTTTGTAGAGTCGCCACGCCATTTTGATTATGCCCAAAACATTGAGAAAAGGCCTGTTTTTGTTTGTTTTGTTGTGTGATGAGATTTTGAGTTCGGAGGTCAGGTTACGCCTCGGGAAGAGATATTTTGAGCTCACCCGAGTCGCCTCATATACACAAGTCTTTCGATACCCTTTTTTTCTTTAAATGTTGTGTGTGTGTGTGTGCTTTTAAATAAAATGCATTAATTAAATAATTGAAAGACAGTGCGGGAATATTAATAAACCGCTATCACCGTTAGACCTCCATAGTGCAATGGAAGACCTTGTGGGATCGTTTGGACGGTTTGGGTCTGTGTGAATAGTAAATATTAACTACATTGTAAGCAGTAAAGTATTTAAAGACTGAAATGTAAAGCAATATTTAAATGTGCGGAATGAGAGCTCACCAATGTTGGTTAAGTTATATCTTCCTAAGGTTTGTAGGAGGGATGTGTTTGGCTGAGGGTGTTTAAAGAGGAGAGAGGTTTTGCCCTCACTAATGGCAAAATCTCCCCTAATTAACTCTCGGTATCACACTCAGGGTTTCTAAACAGGAGAGAAATTTCGCACTCACTCGGGCAGAACCTCCCCTAATTAGCACTCGTTCACACTCGTTTGGACTCTCGGGTTTGGACCGGTTTGAGCCATTTGGGTGTTTGGAGTTTGGCTAGGGATGAATAGGGTTTGTGGGACGTCGGGAGGTCGATCGGGACGGACCGGGATCGCCTCAAGAGGGCTTCGGAGCACCTCGGATGGCTCGGGATGGGCTCAGAGCGCCTCGGGATGGCTCGGGAGACCTCGCGAAGGATCGGAAGAGGCCGGAATGGCCTAGAATTGTGCCTGAAGGCTGGGGGGAGATAGGAGAAGGTTGAGGTGTCAATGAAATGAGAGGGGGAGCCCTCTATTTATAGGACTCAAAAACTTGCAAAAGTGTCCGTACGGACTCTCGTGTAATTACAAGTTTTTTGTTTTCCTGGATTTCAGGGAATATTGTGGACTTTGTGGAGATTTTGTAATGATTTTGGCGTGTTGACATAAGTGTCCGTACGGACACATATTGCTTTACATATGTGTCCGTACGGACATGTATGCAAGCTGATGTATTTTTGTCTTTTTTTGTTATTTCCTGCAAAGTCCTTGGATTCCCATTTATCCTTGAAAGGTCCTCCTTTGGTTTGACTGGTCAGTTCGGACCTTTTGGACGTTACGGGTCTTCGGGATCACGAATGCGTGAATCCTTGGTGTTTCCCGTATGCTTTGATGGAGAGCGGTCCGGATTGAGGTACTTACAACATGACGACCACCAATGTGGTCTACAAGGAAGTTTTCCACAAATTGTGAGGTAATTGTAACATTATAAACATTTATACCAGAAAATAAGTGAAGTACAATTAACATATGCTTGTACGTATCATTCATTTGTTTTCTTGACATATCTTTTTGCTTATATTGTCAGTTCCGGCGGGTGGGTAATTTGTACTTCCTTACGATATCTCTATATTATCATTCACACCAGTAAGGTACGTGAGGATCTATCTGTGCCAAGTATATTAATTTATCTAGATATATGCATTTCAAATACAACAAAGCATGATGTGGCGTGAAAAGTTATTTTCTTAGCAGAATACATATGCAATCTAATTTAGTTTTGTCTTATTTCAAAAGTGTAGGAATCGTACTCAATTTCATCAATGAGGTATCATTCTATGTTCAATCAAACTCCATGTCTATTTGATTCACTTTGTTCATCTTTTTCTTTCCTATCTATTTCTATTGCAAGCTGATTACCCTAAATAAATTTTGATTTTTCTTCACATGGATTTATGTCCATCCATTTCCCTTCTTTCGACCTCACTTGAAGCCCATCAATGTCATCTTGATATACTATGGTTACACAGCTCATGTCCGTGTGCATTTCGAGCCCCTCAACTTCTTTTTCAAGCAGGAAGTCAGGTGGGGAGTAGTTGACTATTCTCAAATACCCATCACTCGGAAAAATCTGATTTGAATTTCCACTTGAAACTTTCACCCATACACATCAGCAGAATCTCAACAATTTTCTTGGACAAAATCGTCATTTTGCTCCCATACTCTCTCAATAGCTCACTGTAAAAAATACATGATTAATAACACAAATAATATTAGAACAAAACTAAAAATTAACTAAGACGTAATACTAATAGTCTTTTACCTGAACAGGAACCTCTAGTTAATAGAGTGAAGAGGGTCAAGATTTCAAGCATGCAATGGTGGTTCGAGAGAAAGCCTAAAGAGGGATCTAGCATAATAACAATCCAATCAGTGCTAATGTTCTCGCTGCATATTTTGGCCAAATAATTGACAGAATTGGAGAGAGAATTGCAACAGGCAACTTGCTGATCTCATCATCCTTTTCAACATATTTTAATACGTTCAACACATTTTCATTTTTCCGAAAAGTTTGATTTGTTTTACCAATTACTTACTCCCTCCGTCCCACCCGAATTTGGACAAATTTCCTTTTTGGGCGTCCCATCCGAATTTGGACAACCCAAAAAGGAAAGTTTATAATAATAAAAAAATGGGCATACCCCACTCACTCATTAACTCCACTCATTCTCCACCATACAATTTATTCAACCAACCACTATTAACTCCACTCATTCTCTCTCTTCATTTTCTACCACACATTTTTATTATCTTATTGTTATTTCTTAATCTCCGTGTAAAGTAACTTTGTCCAAATTCGGGTGGGACGGAGGGAGTATTTGTGTAAACTAAGAAATAAGGACTATAATTTTTTAGTTCAGCCGGTGAATGGTAAAAGATTGTTAGATCGAGCTTTATAGAATTAATGGTAGATGGCATATAATGTTTATGTTCTCAAATAGGATTGTGTGTAGCCATTTTGCAGTCCATTTTAATCGTAAAGAGTAGCTATTAAGGATTGTGAAAATTGAGTTTTGGAAAAGTAGTGAAGGCCAAATTACTATTTTGCTCACCTAAGTTTTCACGTTTTTTAGTGTGTTCACTTATGTAATTTGCGTTCAATGTCCACCCTAATACGTAATTTTTCTAATGCTCTCAATCCTATAACGGTGTCGTTAATTTTTTAACAAGTTTCGATCATATGCAGTCACGTGACTAGCCAAGTTAAAAATTTAACAAATTAGATCTAAAAATTAATATGACACTAACTTCGTTTTGTGTAATTAAGATATATAGAGTTTCAACAGAGGAGTCTCCGTTTAATAAAGTTGGATCATTGACCTTAAACAAAACGAAGTTAGGCCATGCTAATTTTTAGGTGTAATTCGTTAATATTTTAACTGGGGTTAGTCAAACGAGTTAAAAAAAATGAGATTTGCATGTTTAATTCGTCATGTTCACTACACATAACTAACTAAAAGAAAGAGGTTATCACCGTATGTTATCCAAACATATTCAAAATAAATAAATAAAGGGGTTATCTATGATCCAGTTTCCCATAGAAAATAATAAATAAATTTATTTTATGATATGCGGGATTTGAAAAAATAAGAATAACAAACGGGTATGGTGTATTGGATAATTAATCCACTAGGAATTATGTCAGTCGGATAATTAATCCACTAAAAATTTATTGAAATTATGTAAATCAAGTTTACATTTTTAATTCAATATAAACGTTGAATATTATTTATTTATTAACTTGATTGAAGTTTGATAAAAAAAATTGTGCAAGTGAGGGACAATGGCAGGCTAAAAATGAAAGGTAACTCTGTACGCCGTAAAGTTGACCGCAAGATTTGGCTCACCGTATCTCGCATGAAAGAAGGCCAAAGAAAAGTGCATTGAATAATTAGCCTTAATATGCCCTTTGAATTTTGATGGGTTACTCACTAGTTATTTTTAAAACGCAATACATCAAAATCTAAAACTCGAAAAAATAACTTGAAAACACCGTTTTAATCGTATCGTCAAAATATGAATAAAGCAAGCACACTCATGATATTATTTAAATTTTAGAAATATATTTATCTTTGTATATTAGTTGTTTAACCACATACCAAGCACAAAAACTCTTTAACAAAACTGATAAATGCCATTCATCAGTCGTTTAACCAAACACTTAGCACAAAAATCCTTAAAAATAACTGATAAATAACATTTATCAGTTGTTTAATCAAATAGAGCGCAAAAAAACTCTTTAAAAATGGTAAATGTCATTAATCAGTTGTTTAACCACACACTTAGCACAAAATCCTTAGAAATAACTAATAAATAACATATATTAGTTGTTCAACCAAATAACAAGCACAAAGCTCTTTAAAAACTGATGAATGTCATTTATCAGTTGTTTGACCAAACACTTATCACAAAATCCTTAAAATAACTGATAAATGACATTTATCAGTTATTTAACCAAATACTAAACACAAAAACTCTTTAAAAACTGATAAATGACATTTATTAGTTGTTTAACCAAATACCAAGTACAAAAATTCTTTTAAAAATTTGATAAATGTCATTCATCAGTTGTTTAACAAGACACTTAGCACAAAAATCCATAAAAATAACTGATAAATGATATTTATCAGTTGATTAGTCAAAAACCACGCACAAAAATTCTTTTAAAATACTGATAATTGCCATTAATAAGTTGTTTAACCAAACTAATTCTAAGTTAGGCATTTCTTCATCCCAAGTAAACATCACTAGTGGCTACTCAAGTACAAATGCAATGGAAAAATGGACTTGATAATAAAATGAGGGAAAAAATGGAGTAATTGTAGGCTCTGTTTGGGAGACCCGAATGCTGATGTTAAAGGTGGCTTCAAAGTCCTCAATCCCCAACCACTTTTCCAGCAAAATAACACAAACAACTACAAAACTAATACTCCTAATAATGAGATTCAGGTATACAAAAGGTTAAGGCCCAAATAGAGTGTTATTCTTGCTGGAAAGATAAAGACATGAAATTTTGATTATTTCAATGGGTCTGAGAAAAACCCAGTTCACATTTCGAAGCGGAGGCCAAAAGGAGAAGAATTCCAACAAAAAAGTAGGGAATTGAGCTTTACCTTCGAAGGAATTAATAAAAGCCCTGTTCAGATCAAGAAAACGAGATCAGATGCGGTTAAGGAAACGAGATCTGCCCTTTAATTCATTCTAAAGAACTAGCGGAGATGAAAAGGAGAGTCGCCGGAGGTGGAGAAGGTGGTCGCTAGAGGTGGGGAAGGTGATCGCGGAGGTTGGTTGGGTAGAGAAAGAAAGTAGAGAGAGAGAAAGTGTGGGTGTGGGTGTTGTGTGCAAAGAGTTTTTTGTATTATTCAAAAAGTTTTTGTTAGTTTTCAACATGTGATATTTTTTTTGGGTCTCCTGTGAGACGGTCTCACACTGTGATATGGTCACACGCTATGAGACGGGTTGCCTGCACGTTTTTTTTTTCAACCGCCATTTTTTTCCTCGTCAACAAATGTAACACTTATTATAAAGGAATGTAACATTTTTCTTTTCTGAAATGTAACATTTTTTTTATACTGAAATGTAACAGTTTTTATTATTAAATATAACCACAATTTTGCAGAAAAAGAATTAAGGTTAACATAAGTTTTTATTATACTCATGTATATAATCTTTTACATTTCAGCTGTTATTTTCTCTAAAAAAAATAAGGACTTTTTAACAAAAATTATCTCAAAAATAAAATAAAATATAAGATGTGTTATTATAAAAACAACTTATTTATTTTTTATTTTTTAAATTTAAAATTTTTTTTTGTCTTCCTCTTGAAACAACTGATAAATGCATTCATCAGTTGTTTATAAATGATAAATTCATTTCTCAATTTTTAAAGAGTATTTTGTGCTTGATTTTTTGGTTAAAACAACTGATAAATGCATTTATCAGTTATTTATAACTGATAAATTCATTTATAGTTTTATAAAGAGAGTTTTTTTAAAAAGTATTTTGTGCTCGTTTTTCGGTTAAACAACTGATAAATTTATTTATCAGTTGTTTATAACTGATAAATTCATTTATCAGTTTCTTAAAGAGTATTTTGTGCTTGATTTTTTGGTTAAAACAACTGATAAATGCATTTATCAGTTGTTTGACAGATAACACATTTTTTTTTAAAAAAAAAGTTTATTTGTAAAATTTAAAGAGTTTTTGTAATATCCAACTTTTGTGGATTTTTTTTTTTGTAATATCCATCTTTCAAAATTAGTTTTTGGTAAATGCCCAAAAAATAATAATCAAAATATTTTAAATTTTCTGCAAAAATTACTGTTATATTTTATAATAAAAAGTGTTAAATTCATTTGTGTAAAATTCTTTCTTTTTTTAAAAAAGGAAAAAGTTAACATTTACTATACAAAAACTGTTACATTCATTTGTATAACAAATTATACTCATATATATAGTATATTATATTTCAATTGTTATTTTCTCTAAAAAACCAATCAAACTATTTAAAATTTTCTGCAAAACTACAATTACATTTTATAATAAAATATTTAATTTCATTTGTGATATTTCTTCATATTAAATATTACATTTCAGGCGACAAACAATTTAACTTTTTTGTTCGTTACAAAATATGATTTCACAAAAATAATTCAAAACCATTATGACGCTGCTACTTTGATTCGTCTAACACAATGTATTTTTGATTTTTTTTTTCGACTTCAAAATATTAAGTCATTTCATTTTAAAGTTGTTAGTGTATTTTTTTTTAAAAGGGTATTTTTTTTTTTAAAGGATACGCAGCGGACGTTGCACCCAGGCTTTGGCGGGATGAATCTGGCGGGCGGGTGGAGCAGCCCGTCTCACCCAACCAAGCTTTTGTCTTTCTTTTTTTTTTTACTTAGTTTAAGAAAGTTTTGAGTTGGTCTTATAAAAAACTAGTTTTTTTTTAAGATAAGGAAAAACGTGTTTTCAAAACAAACGGTGGCATTTTTGTAATTACACAAATTCGTGTCATCCCAAGCTCCGATCATCTTCTCTGGCCATCCCAAGCTCCGATCGTTCTCCGGCGTTCACTCAGTTTGAGTATTTAGTAACCTACAATTCGTGCCCTAGTTCCGCCATTAATGTCCATTGTCAACTCTGCTTCGTTACATAATTGATTGGTACTTTATTGATTGGTACATAATTAATTGGAGATAACTATGTGATTTGATTCCATAGCTCTTCGTTTTTTCGTTGGATAAACAGAATGTCCTTCAATGATGTGGAAAAAGGATTTAATTTGCTGAAGTTTGGGTCAATTCAACGAAGCAGTGCATGTGTAACAAAGTGCCAGTGCCAGTGTAAAAAAGTGCCAATGTTAGTGTAATAAAGTGCCAGTGTTAGTGTATCAAAGTGCTGGTGGTAGTGTAAAACAAGTGCCAGTGTTAGTTTAACAAAGTGCCAGTGTTAGTGTAACAAAGTGCCAGTGTTAGTGTAACCAAGTGCCAGTGTTAGTTTATAAAGTCACTTAATATACTTGCACTAGCACTTTTTTACACTGGCATTCAAAAATACATGGACTGGCATTTGAAAACACATTTACTGGCACTCAAAAATGCATATACTGGCACTCAAAAACACTGATAATTATTTTTGCTGATATTCAAAAAAACATGAATTGGCATTCAAAAAACATGGGTGGCATTCAAAATTACATGAGCTGGCATTCAAAAATACATTGACACTCAGTTACACACTTACTGGCACTCTATTATACACTAACGGGCACTCAATTATACACCAACGGGCACTTGATTATACACTAACGGGCACTTGATTATACACTAACGGGCACTCAATTATACACCAACGGGCACTTGATTATACACTAACGGGCACTCTATTATACACTAACGGACACTTGATTAATCACCAACTGGCACTTGATTAATCGTTATAAAACAACAGGTGCTTCAGTCATATCCAAATCCTCACCATTTTCCCCATTCGGAAATCCCCAATCAAACTTTTGCAATGAATTCGCAAGCGCCAACCCAATCGTCACCGCTGCAAACGCAATCCCAGGACACCCCCTCCGTCCCGATCCGAACGGTATCAATTCAAAATCAAATTCTTTGTAATGGTAATGGTAATGGAGTGTGTAAACGGAAGGTTTCTTTGATTACGGCTCTCAAATAGTTCATCTTCTCCAAGTCATCGTCGGTTATGTGTTGTCTGCCGCCGGTTGGTTTCTGGGATCGGAGAGGGGATTGGTGTTGCCGGAGAAGGAGAAGACGGTGAGGGCGATTGCAATTGGGGTTGCCGGAGACGAAGAAGACGCGATCTTCCCCTTTGCGTATAGAGAGAGAGGGGAAAGAGAGAGAGGTTACGTAACTGTGTGTTGTTATTAGGAAGACGATAAAACACGTTTTTTGTTAAGTTAACAAAAAACGCATTTTTATAAGTTTTTGACGAAAGTTTTTGATAGAAAACCCTAAGAATTTACGAATCTTTATTAAAAAATAATTCTAAATTGGATATTTTTAATTGAATTACTAAAACCATCCCTAAATCTTTTATCCAGAGATGAAAAAGATACGAACTAGCAGACAAATAGATAGAGAAACGTAACTACTAACAAACAAAGGATAAGAATGACAGTTTGATCAGACGTCATCGAAACGTACGAAAGTCTCCTCCCTCGGACTCACTCCCCCCTTACAAATACTGCTGCTCCCTCCCCGCCCAAACCAATCACACACACTTACAATTACACGCAGTCGAACGTACCATCATTGATTGAATCAGTAGGGAAGAATGAGGATTGAAAACGGGGACGATCACGTTTCAGCTTCAAGGAATCATCTGGTTTTTGCTTACTATGTTACTGGTCATGGATTCGGCCATGCCACTCGCGTCGTTGAGGTTTCAACTTCAATTTCAATTTCAGTTTCAGTTTCAGTTTCTATTTCAATTTCAATTTCAATTTCAATTCCAGTTTTCAATTTCAAATTCAATTTCTGTTTCTGTTTCGTATTTGAAGTATAACTTTAATCCATTTTTTTCATGATTCATTTTGATTAGTGATTTTGTTTGATTGTTTTAAATGTAATTATGCTTTACTTGGTCTCTTGTTTTCAATCATAATCTCTTTTGATTGATAATTTCATTTGTAAGTCCCATTTTCCAATTCTAAGGCACTGGTTGTAAGAAAGTACTACCTCCGTCCCAAAATGAATGTCAAAAAAATTTCAAATTTGATCTTGATCGATAGCAAGTTTGAAAATTTCCCTGACATTCATTTTGGGATGGAGGGAGTTTTGGATATTCAATATTTGGTTTTTTGATCATAATAGAATATGAAACACCAGTAAAAAATATTCGATCAGTTAGATTGCTTATTTGGTTGGTTGATTTTAACTTGTTTTTTGATCTATGCTATACTTGGTTTTCTTTACTTTTCTTGTGATCTTCAAATGAATCATTTTATTCTATTTTCTAGCTCACAACTCCATTAAAATTGGATCAGAAACTTCAAAAAGAAAAATAATGGCGACTCTTTGTCTTAAATGGAATAAGATATTCGTAATTTGGAAGGGCGTGAGAGCATTGATGCTATGTTTTTGTCATTCTTTTCTTTATTTGCTTGTCTTTTAATGTTAGGATGCTGATTAAATTATGAATCTTTAGATCAAATTTTATGAGCCCGAAGATGCACATCTGTCTTCTGATGCATAGATAGCATTGCATTGCTTAACAGATTGGTCAGGAAGGTTTGTTAACTGTACTACCAATTTGTGTGGTTGGAAATAATTTTTTTTGTGAATGTTAAAGTTAAAACTTGTGTTTGCTGAAAATCAAAAGCAGATGATGAAAAATTGAAAATGCTTGGCGTGATTTTAAGATGATTACAATTTTGAACTGGAATTTTTGATTGAGTGGAGGTAGTATATGTTTTCCATCCAACTTGTTTACTCCATGACATGAGGGAATACATTAGAACCTCAGGAATTATAAGCTTGATTTGCGGAACAAATTATTTTAGCTGAAATAAGAGATACTGCACAGTAGGTTCATTCCGGGTTGCTATAATATTTGTGCAAGACTGATGCTTATAAAGTATGCACACACTAACAAACATATAAAAAAATACTCCCTCCGTCCCGTTTGAAATTACACACTTTGGGTTGAGCACGGAAATTAAGGAATAGTGTTAGTGGAGCTGATGTTGTGAGTATAAAAAGTGAGGTATAAGAAAGAAAGTGGGGTAGGGAATAGTAGTTGGAAAGTCGTTATGAGTGCGAAAGTGGGTCCCATTGATTAAAGAAGTGTGATAAATTTTCCCAAAATGGAAAGTGTAGTTTCAAATGGGACAACCTTTTGTGTAAAAAGTGTAATTTCAAACGAGACAGAGTGAGTATTTGATATGAGATTTATTTGTTCATAATGTATTAATTGTTGTGTTGTTGACGTGCTACACAGGTTGTTCGGCACCTCATTCTTGCGGGCCATGATGTTCATGTGGTCACTGCTGCACCTGACTTTGTATTCACAACTGAAATACAATCTCCCCGGCTCTTCCTCCGCAAGGTTGATTTTCTTATAAGGAAAAGACTTGTTTAAATTATTTTTTGTGTAAATTTGAATATTTAATCAGGTATCTTATATTATAGGTACTGCTAGATTGTGGTGCTGTTCAAGCAGATGCTCTAACTGTGGATCGACTTGCCTCTTTGGAGAAGGTACATAGTGTAATCGGGAGCTGGTGGATTAATTTTCTATTCATTTATTCTGAAAAAGCTTTGACAATTTTTGTGCCACACAAAGGTTCTCAAGGAAACTACTTTTCTTTTCTTGTATATTTTTCACGATCCACACCAGTGTCGAAGCCACTTTAGTGAGAGGGGGGGTCACTTGAACCCTTCAATTTTTGAATGTGTCTTCAAGTTTTTGAAAATGTCATTTTTCTATTAAAAATGATGACTGTAACAGTTTGACAGCTCTTATAATTGGATAAATTTTGCACTAAATTGTTATTTTGACCCAGATTCTTCTCTTTTCTTTCCAACGGTCAGTCCGTGACCCCTGGATGCCGAAGGCGCCCTTTGACAGTGAAATATTTCCTCAGAATTAGAAGCCCTCTTGTATGATAAATTTGAAGACCTCAACTATAGAAATTATTCTAAAAACAATCTTGACCCCCGTTTCGAAATTCGCTGATCCACACATTCATCAAGTAGTCTCTACTTATGCTATAAATGTGTAAAGATGTAGTTACTTGTATTTATTTCACCTAATTCCGTTTCACCATTAAATCTAGTATTCAGAGACGGCAGTAGTACCCCGTGCTTCAATTTTGGCAACCGAAGTCGAGTGGCTGAACTCCATCAAGGCAGACTTAGTGGTAAGAATGTGTTTTATATGTATTGGGTATTTTTATTGGGAATCCTCTTTTGCTCGTTTTATGTAGAAATATAGTTATTTTTACTTGTATCTCTATAAAATTCCTGTTCTTATTCATGACAAAAGAAGATTGATTAGTTAGAGAGAAAGTTGAACTTACAGAGTGAAGAAAGCTACTGTAAAAACAAAGTGGATAAAATACAAAATAAAAAAAAAAAATCCCATTGTGAATTGTTTGTCTATCTGACTCAAATTTGGACATTTAGAAAATCTAATTTCTGATCCTATAGAGGGAATATGAACACTCTACCTTTAAACAAATGCAAAGGCAAAGGCCAATCAGTGGAAACCTGAAATCCTGAAGTCTGCTCTCTCTAAATGCCCTACAGCACACCAAATTCAACCACATGCATGAACTCTTATATTTATCACGGTCAAAAGCCTCGATAGCGTACAAACATATTGGCAGGGGGATCCCCCCCGATTGCTGTAGTATGTCCAGTCTCTGGAAACCAAAAGCTTGAATGAGTATTCATCAGGAATATCAACTATTCAAACCACCATGCCCAAGTGGTAGAACTATGCTAATAAAGACGATCATGTAATTGCCAACACTGCTTCTGACAACAAATCTATCAAGAGCGATAGCTGTATGAGCTTGGAACAAGTCATTAGTACTAAGTCATGGTGCCCTTGAGCGAAAAGAAAATCCTTCAACTTGCCTTTCATTAGTGTTATGTACTGCCACCGGGGAAAACATTCAAGTCTCTATAAAGTATGAGCTCGGCTATAAAGGATTTAGAATCCCCCTCCCCTACAGTAAGAACCCTAAAATTTGCCTTTCAGTGTCATTTTTCAATTAAGAAGGCTACATACCTAATTTACTCACTTGGGAAAACTCTACTATCTCATCGAAGATACACTTGCCTACTTTCGTCGTATGGCTCAAAAGTTTTCCATGTCTTCACAGGACTGGCTTATCAGTAATTTTTGTTCGGACATAATAGATTTTTTGTTTTTTACCTTATGGAAACAGGTTTCAGATGTTGTTCCAGTTGCTTGCCGTGCAGCAGCTGATGCTGGTATTCGTTCAGTTTGTGTCACCAATTTCAGGTTGCTATGGAAAAAATCCATTTTCACCAATTTGTTTCTATGGGTATCATACGTTGTCTTAAGTAACCTTTGCTGCACAGATGAATGCCTTAATTGTTCCACAAATGAATTCTTTTAAAACATTACTTATTGGGTGATAATCTGCAAATTGTTGAAGAGATGAGATAACAGAAAGTTTAGAAGCCAGAAAGTTGAGTCCAATCTAATTATACTTCTTCCAACTTAACCTAGCTCTAGCTCTAACTCACATATTACTGATTCTTTTATCAATGTACTTCCACTTCCCTCTAGGATTGAGATTTCTGCTGATTGTATTTCTTTTTGCCAAGCCACAACTTCCCCTCTATGATTATATATCAAGGATAGTAATTTTTCCTCACAGACTATGGTTATCTTAATTTCTTAGTGAAATTTTTAATAAGAAGATGGTTAGTCATAAGGATCTTTCTGTTTTACATTGGTCATACTAGTAATGTGAGGGTGTGCTCTTTTCTTCTTTTTCTTCCCTTTTGTATTTTCTCGGCAACTGCACCTAGATTCTCGTACCTCTTGCTCCACTTTAGACACATAATTTTAAGGGAATCTTATAGCATACACAGTATCTGTTATCCTCTTTGTACTAGCTTTAAGCCCTCAGAATAGTTGCTGGTAAACCTTTTGTCTGAATTTTGTTGTATTTACGTTGTCAATTTTACTCATTGCAGTTGGGACTTCATCTATGCTGAATATGTTATGGCTGCAGGCTATCATCATAGGTCTATAGTTTGGCAGGTGAAGGTTCTTACCGGTAGTATCATATTTGCTTGTCCATGTCCGGCCTTGATGATGATAGGCTAAATTACCTTGTATTATGTTTTCTTTTCTATGGCTATGTTTGGCCTTTCGTTTATTTGCTCGGATATGCTTTTAGGGTTACATCCAGTCAGGATGCATCATTAGATGGTGATTAGTTGTTAAAGTTCTTCAACAAGAAATGTTTGATACGTATTATTAGCTTGAGAAAGTTTTTAATTCTCACCATGTCCCAAATAAATGTCATTTCTTAAGTACAAATTGATTCATATGACTTGATGTACTAGCTGAAAACGGGCTGTCTGTAGCCTGCATTTTTCTTGCAAACCTGGCACTCTTTTCCCCACAAAGGTAGTCATATATATATGCCTTAAGATACTTGTACTCCTGTTTGTAACTCATCTAAATTAAACTAAGGCTTGAAACTACATGAATAACACTAAGACCTAAGCTGTTCAACTCTACTTTGAAAACTTTGTATTTAGGACTCAAGCTGAATTCAACTTAAGCTTAGAGTTATGCATTAGATGGTGACTAGATGTCAAAGTTCTTCAACTAAGGATTGATGTGTGAATTGGAAAACCCTTGGTTTATTATTGATAACCTTCCAATATTTATACAAGAGAGAGAGTCCTATTCTAATAAAGAAAATGAACTTCCTATTCTAAATACAATACAAATATTTAGTTTCCTAAACTAAATACATGAGGATCTTGACAAGGAATAATCTTGAGAAAGTCAAACAAATAACTTTCGGTGTTGGCTTGGGGGTTAGGTTGTGGGTTTCGATTTTGCCGATGAAGGGGGGGGGGAAGTTTACGGTGGGGTGGTCGCGCTTAAATTGACGACATTGGGAGAGGACATGACCAATGTTACGACAGTATTGACACTTACCCTTAAAGGGGAGGGGTGAGGGGTTCGAGCTAGAGGATGGGGAGGGATTGGTGGTGCGGTAGGAGTTACGGTTGGGTGATGAATGATTTTGGGCGGTGAAGGCGGTGGTGGGGGTCTGTTTGGCCGGTTCATCGTCGATTTCAGCGACGGGATTGAGGGTACGGCAATAAGATAGGTTGACCAAGAAGAGGGGTTGGTCAGGTTGGGCAGCGTTTGGAATGGTGGAGGAAGTTCCGGCCATTGTAAGGGTGGGGGGAGGGGCTGCCGAAATTGAGGGGGTTTTAGGGGGAGGGGGGGTTTGAATCTTAATGCTCTGATACCATGTGAGAATTGGAAAACCCTTGGTTTATTATTCACAACCTTCCAATATTTATACAAGAGAGAGTGAGTCATATTCTAATAAGGAAAATGAACTTCCTATTCTAAATACAATACAAATATTTAGTTTCCTAAACTAAATACATGAGGATCTTGACAAGGAATAATCTAGAGAAAGTCAAACAAATAACTTTAGAAAACTTTAGGAGGAGTTTCCTTAATATCCTTAATAATTGAAACTACACATATAGACTATGACAGAAAATCAAAGCATAGGGAAAGTACTAGGCCCGGAAATTTTGACCCGTCACCCACTAAACCGCACGAACCAACCCACTAATTACCCGACCCAACCCAACCCGTTTAAGTTACCAGGCTGAAACTGGTTACCCGTCGCAACCTGTTAAGCATAACGGGTTGACCCGACCCAATCAGTTTCAACCCGTTTATCCTTAGAACACAAATAGTCAGAATTAATAAATTTAAGGTACCCAGGCTGAAAAATAAACGGGTTGGCCCACCTCAATCGCCAACCCAACCCGTTAACTTATACGGGTTGTAACGGGTCTACCCGTTTCAACTTGTTATAACCCAACCCAACCCACACTATTGATAGGTCAAGGAAGTACTTGATCTTCAGGGACCTGACACTCTCTTGCTACAAGTTCCACCTAGAGGATCTCAACTCATGTACTCGTCAACCTTTGTGGAACACTTCTTGATGTAAAGTAACGCAGCGGAATAGTAACCAAGGCCTGATCGAAATCAAAAACCTTCTGGTAAGTAGTTGGCATTTATTCTTTGGCAAGCAGGATATTAAGGGAAGCTGAGTTAAAGTGGGGACCATAACAATTGCTCAAAATATATTTTGATAATCCAACTTTAGCACATTATTCACACAGGCCACCAAAGTTCTAAAATATTCAATCTTTTCACTCAATTATGCCATATTATTTACTTAGGCCACCAAAGTTCCAAAATATTCAACCTTCCCACCCAACAAACCAAAATTTATGCAAATGAACCCAACAAATGGATGAACGTTAATTTTTTTTCGTTAATTGGTTTCAAAATTTTCTTTATACCCCCGATTAAAGTAAACATGAATTACATTTTTGAATTTTAAATTATTTGTTGCAATTTTAATTTATAAATAGTGCATACGAAGAGCAATTAAAATTTTGTAAATATAAACATGAAAATTGAACCAAAAAGATATTGCTCTCATAATTTTTTTTTGAATTTTCAACTATAATCGGTAATAAATTGTTTTTATATAACTCAATTTAAATTCTAAAATTATAATTTTTCCAGCTAAATTTCTGTTAACATATTTCTGTTTATAAAAAAATTAAATTTTAACTCATGAGTCTTAATTAGAATTTTAAACTAAAACATGCAATAAAAAATTTAATTTCAAATCTTAAATTTATATTTAAAAAGATAATAATTTTAAAATTCAAAAGATATTGGTGTTTATAACTTTGATGCGTATAAAAATATTAATATATAAACTTTTTGTTGATTTTTCTTGTTTAATAATTTCATGAACATGTTTATATCTTAATAATTATAAAAGTTATGTTTCAGAGGTACTATTTAAAAATTATAATTACAATCAATAATTTAAAATATAAATTTATTACTACTTGGTAGAACATATATATTGGAACTAACTAATGGAAAAAATTATAGACCATACAATGAGGGGTATAAAGAAGATTTTGAAACCATTTAACGGAAAAAAATTTAACAATCGTCCATTTGTTGGGTTCATTTGCTTAATTTTAGTTGGTGGAGTGGCAAGGTTGAATATTTTGAAATTTTGGTGGCTTATGCGAATATGGCTTAGTCGAATGGCAAGGTTGAATATTTTGGGATTTTGGTGGCCTATGTAAATAATGTGCTAAAGTTGGGTGGCCCAAATGGTAGTTTATCCTATCTTTCTTCATCATAGATAAAGTTCATACATGTCCCCTTATAATGCTTTGGGTGTCTTACTGTTCTAGCCCTTTACTAGGCTCAGGGTGATCCTTTTCTACTTTGGGTGAGACTTCCAGTACTGCCTTTTCTATTCGCTAGTTGATCTATAGAATCATACCTTTATCCTGGAAATTGATCCTCGGGGTTGTGCTTTCTGGCTGGCGTGGAACTTCCTATATATTTTATTTGTTTATGAGTCAAACATATCTGATATGTGGTAATCTATTGATTTATTTCACACCACAATGTGTTCAGAAATTTGTTTCTTACTACATCCCATTGTGGTATTTTGAGATAAATTTTCAAATCTCTTCTGTTTTTGAACACTCATTCAGATTGCTGAGGATTATTCGCACTGCGAGTTTCTAATTCGCCTCCCTGGCTACTGCCCAAGTATGTTGGTTTGGCACATTTCCTGAAACATTTAGTTTTATTATTCCCTTACTTTCCTCAAAATGTCTATTTTAAAGAAAATGATGAATTTTCTTAATGTGACTTTACATACAGTGCCTGCTTTCCGTGATGTGATAGATGTACCTTTGGTTGTAAGAAGGTTGCACAGATCTCACGAGGATGTACGTAGCACAAAACTTGATTTGATTTAATATTTTTCATGGAAATGAGTTTTCCAGCTCCCTTATTCTCAGTTTTTCGTGTTGTTTTTTCTTACTCATTTAGGTGAGAAGAGAGCTTGGAATTGGAGAAGATACAAAGCTTGTTATTCTCAACTTTGGTGGACAAGTGAGTTGATGACTCTTTCCTTTTGGAGCATTTGTGTAAAACTTTTTCACTAATCAGTTTCCAGTTTATATGTAAGAGTTTAGGTTAAGTGCGTTGATTTTTTGATCTCGCTCTTTTTCACACACACAGTCACACTCATCTCTCTATGGTATTTAATTGAAATATTATTAGTGTGCCATTTTACTTTTTTGCTTTGGTCATCATCTGTCATCTCTTATCTCTTTATGTTCTTTGATTGCACCGAGTATATGTGTGCCCTTTAACCTTTTGCTTTGGTCAACTTCAAATTATTATTTTCAGTTATATACATTCTTCATGAATTCGTTGCTGAATATGTAGCATACGCTTCCTAAAGATTTTTCTGTTGATATCTTTAAGATCCGATGTAACTAATTTATGTTGGAAGTTGGTACTGTTGCCTAAAACCTGAAGTTTGTTGTTGTCGGGATATCTATATATCTATTACAGTATTAATGAATGTACTGAAAAGGCAATAAGTACACGGATTACATTCAGTTTCATCAAGTTCAGCTAAGCGTATTTTCTTCATTTAAAGTGAAGTCCTATCTGTTGGATGGTGGATATCATCAAACCATGGTCAATAAAGGTTTTGCTACATTTACTTCCATACCTTCTTTGGTAGATGTGATATATTTGCCATGCTTCAGTTCTAGGTGTATTGCGATCATCTGAGACATGTTGATATTTTCTTTTGTGGGCATTTACTATTTTATATATACAAAACATCTTATGATAAAGACAATTTACTCTTTTCTGCTTGTTACATTTTTCCATATTTTAGGGTGTTTTGTTCCTTCATCTTTATTTGGGTATTCAATTTTAATTTCATCATTTTTATGGGCATAATAAAAGCTTCTGCATAAATGACGTCAATTCTAATGTTGGCAGCCGGCAGGCTGGAAGCTGAAGGAGGAATATTTGCCTTCTGGTTGGCTTTGCCTGGTATAAGTTTTTTTTTTCAAGTATTTTTTCTTCCCTGCGATATTTCTAATGACTAAGCTAATAATTATCTATGATTCAGGTTTGTGGTGCATCTGACCACCAGGAACTTCCCCCAAATTTCATAAAGCTGGCGAAAGATGTGTATACTCCCGACCTCATTGCAGCATCTGACTGTATGCTTGGTAAGTGATAAGCATTGTCTTTCTCAGGTGGAAACGTCATTTTGGACGATAAAGAAATCTTGTTGGCTCTGACTAATATTGGATTCATTGTTTCAGGAAAGATTGGATATGGCACTGTTAGTGAAGCCCTGGCATATAAATTACCATTTGTCTTTGTGCGTCGAGATTATTTTAACGAAGAGCCATTTTTGAGAAATATGCTTGAGGTACCACTGGTTTTGTCATTTTATTCCTCCACTTGGTTGCTAAACATTTAAAGTTGAAGAGAGTATGATGGACTCTTTAAACAGTACTATCAAGGTGGTGTTGAGATGATACGGAGGGATCTACTCACTGGCCACTGGAAACCATATCTTGAGCGTGCAGCTAGTTTGAAACCCAGCTATGAAGGAGGGATTAATGGTGGTGAGGTATTACCATCTCTTCAACTTGATCTCCAAATATCTTTTAGCCACAACCTTTCTAGCTCCTGTCATGACAATGATGACGCATACATTTTGATGTCATCTTGATCTATGTATTTGATGTGCTTCCATTGACAACCTCAATTGTTTTTTGCATCTGTTTGACAAAAATGATCATGAATACTGTTTCTTTTGGTAGCAAGTGATAGACATAGTCCCTTGGTCACCATTTGGTTATCACATGCTTGTGCAGTTTATTTTATTTTTGAATGTAAGGAATTTAGTGTAAAAAATAAATGTTTTCCCCCTTTCTTCAAGGAAAATAACCACCACTTGAGAAATGCAAAAGTATCCCAAAGGAAATACTTTAATCCATCGCCTCATCCATATTAAACAAAACTCTACAAGAAGAACTGTATTTGGTTGAGTGTTATCCAGATAAAACATGAATTTCAACTTAGTTTGTCTTGATTCGGAAATCATCGGCTATATCTTATGCCTTTCTTGGTCTTGAGTAATAAACTTTCTCAGTACTGTTACATAATATACTGTAATTATTTTATTGTGAAAACCGGATTTTTTTCTCATCCACTTTATATTCAGAAAGAACTCGGCTGTTATAAGATTATTCTAATCTTTTGCTTGTGATGCAGTTCTCTTACTTCCATTCTCAGATTTTCTATCTTTTTCTTGTGAGCTCTCTAATGCTTTCTGTAATTTTTAGGTTGCAGCTCGAATTTTGCAGGACACTGCAATTGGAAAGAACTACGCATCAGATAAGGTAAAAAGCATAGTTATGTCACTGTTTCATTAATTAATACTTGCTTAAACAAACAGACATACACAATCACTAGGATATATCTTCACAGATTGGTAACAGTCAATGGTTCTAAATGATGGGAAACCTGTTATGGTTGGTTTAGGGACTCTCTGTCCTGTAATATTTCATTGTCATCAGGAACAAGTGACAACGGAGACTAATGTGGCTTAGCTATGAAAATTTGTCAATACTTTGTGTTATTTGAGAGCTTGGTTGGATCCCCTAACCACTCTCAATCCGTGCCTGCTTTAACATACTATGTTATGCTGACCCTGTGGAAGCTGATATATACCAAGTAAACACTTTCCGTATTTGGACTGACAAAACATCTAAGACAGGGAGAAGGTGGTTAAGCTCCCTGGAGCCCAAAGGCCCCCTTACTATGACTAAGACCACATCCTTATCCCTTTTTCTCTACTTTGACTAGCATAAGTATCAGAAACCAAATGTTGTGTATTAGAATCTCGAAAATTTCTAAGAGTATTATATATCGGGTTATGTAAGATGCATGTGCATGCACACTCTCATGCACAAGTATTTTCCCTTTTTCTATTTTGCCATTATAATACTCCCTCCATCCCAGAATGATCTCCCTACTTTTTTTTTGTCATTACTACGAATGAACTTTGAGCAATTATTTTAGGTTGATCTAATAATCCTAATGAAAAATGTAAAACTTGTTATTGATAGTATTGTTGATGATGTATCAATTACAAGTTTTAGATTTACATTAGTATAATTAAACCAACCTATAATTATTGCTTAAAGGTCGTTCGTATAGCGGCAAAAAGTAGGAAGATCATTTTGGGATAGAGGGCTTAACAAGGAGCTATAATGCTCGGACTCTTTGGTTTCCCCGCCGGAAGGAGTGTCCGACACGGGTACGGCGAGGTAAACCAAAGAGTCTGAACATCACAGACAAGGAGTATATCCGAATAGTTTTAACTTTCGATTCATGTCTTATTTTTAGCTTAGTGGTGCAAGGAGACTGCGAGATGCCATTGTTCTTGGTTATCAACTGCAAAGAGTCCCGGGAAGAGATATCTCTATTCCGAACTGGTACTCTAATGCTGAAAATGAACTTGGTCTTCGTACTGGTTCACCGACTGCTGAAATAGATAATGATACCTCCCACATATCTCCGTAAGTGTGTATTTTCTTACTGTTCAGTAGATATAATACGAAAAAGCAAAAAACCTTAAATAATTCACTTTTTTCCTTTTTGTTCTTTAGATAACTCATTTATTTTGTTTTCTCCTTTCTCGTATACTTTTTCTAGAGACACCGGAGACTTTGACATTCTTCATGGAGATCTAATGGGTCTTTCAGATACAAAGAGTTTTTTAAAGAGCTTGGCAGAATTAGATGTTGAATATGATTCTGGAAAGAATATGGAAAAGCGACAGATACGAGAACGCGTTGCTGCTGCTGGTCTTTTTAATTGGGAGGTATCCGTAGTTTGAGTAAACCTACGTGTGATGTTACTTTTTATATTTTTACTTGCTCCCTCCGTCCCACTAATAGTTACACTTTTGTTTTCGACACGGGGATTAAGATTAAGTGTAGGTGGTGCAAGTGTTGTGAGTATAAAAAGTGAGGTGGAAGAGATAAGGTAGGGTAGGGAATAGTAAGTGGGTCCCATTGAATAAAGAAGTAAATTTTTATTTGGCCCATTTCCTCTAGGGCCCCTTGGGCGAGATTTAAACCCATTCTAAGAAACAACATTTTGTTATTTCCTCAGACACCCCTCCGCCTGCTTGGGCGACCGCCCATCCACATAGGGCGATCGCCCAAGCTCAAATTTTTTTTTTTTTTTTTTTTCAAGCTCAAAAACTGAAAATTATTATTAAGTCTTATATGAGACTTATTAAAAAGTCTTATAAGAAACGTAAAAGACTTTAAAAAATTCTTATAAGTTAAAAAGAGTCTTTTTATAAGACTTTTTGTATAAGTCTTTTAAAAAAGTCTTATAAGTTACTTATAAGACTTCTTAAAAAAGTCTTATAAGTAACTTATAAGACTTTTTGTATAAGATTTTTAAAAAAGTCTTATAAGTTACTCTTATATTTAATAAGTCTTATATAAAACTTTTTAAAAAAGTCTTATAAGTTACTTATAAGACTTTTTTAAGAAGTCTTATAAGTAACTTATAAGACTTTTTTAAGTCTTATATATGTTATAAGACTTATTAAATATAAGACTTTTTAAAAAGTCTTATAAATTACTAGGCGAGTTTTATAAGACTTTTTGTACAAGTCTTTTAAAAAAGTCTTATTTAAGTTATAAATAAGTCTTATATGTTACATATAAGACTTTTTTAAAAAGTCTTATACGTTTCTTATAAGACTTTTTAATAAGTCTCATATAAGACTTAATAATAATTTTCGCTTTTGAGCTTGGGAAAAAAAAAAAATTTGAGCTTGAAAAAAAAAAAAAAAAAAAAAAAAATTTGAGCTTGGGCGATCGCCCTATGTGGATGGGCGGTCGCCCAAAGGAGGCGGAGGGGTGTCTGAGGAATTTACAAAAAACTTTTCTTTATGGGGAATATAATTTGGTTTTGGAGGGCCTTAGGGGAACTAATCCTTTTTATTTTGGGAAAGTGTAATTTTTAGTGGGACAATCTTTTGAGTAAAACGTGTAACTTTTTGTGGGACGGAGGGAGTATTCATTATATATAGTACTCTACCCCTAATAGAGATATATTTGTTTTCTTAGTTATTTATCTATATATATCTGAGGACGATCCCGAGTGATGGTTCATGTTAGCCGGCCCCAAATCATTTTGGGACTAAGGCTTGTTGTTGTTGTATGTATGTATCTATATCTGAGCACAACAACAACAACATTATCTCAGTACCGCAAAGGCTCCCACCTACAGTGGGGTAGGGGGGGTCGGATGTACGCAGGCTTGCCCCTGTATAAAAGCAAAGAGGGCTGTTTCTGTATGACCGATGATGAAAGTTGCGACGAAAATTGCATGGACTGACTGCTGCTTCATAAGAACACAATAAGAACAAAATCTTTCCATCATCAAATGTATCATTTGAATAAATTCCTATATGCTTGTTTTTCTTCTTAGATATTTGACCGTAGGATTGTGTTGAAGAAACTACAAACATGAAAACAGTCGACCGACAATAATACATCAATTCCTTTCGTAATTGGGTTTCTATTTCCAGTTAAGCTTTGCATCTGAACTACAGGAATTCCTTTTGAACGGTTTGTTTACAGTCTCCAGTTCTTAAGGCTTACATGTTTTGTTTAACTCATACAGGAAGACATATTTGTTGCAAGAGCACCTGGAAGGTTGGACGTAGTGGGTGGAATTGCAGACTACTCCGGGAGCTTAGTTTTGCAGGTCAGATGTTGTCTCATTTCTTTCTCTCTGGTTAACCAAGTGTTTATGGTATAGTTTCATTTGATGTTGTATTCTTAAATTGTTATTTAAACTGGAACTGTATTGCTACTGGAACAAAAAGATAACACAATATGGTCACAAACAATGTTGTAATTTTTCATTGGTTGTTTCATTAATTAGTGGTACGAAACAACATATTCGATGAAAAGCTGCCAACAGTGTTTGTGGATAAGACTCTTTGTATTATTTTTGTGCCCATATCGTTACCCAAACAATAGATATGTTGTTCTATGCGCTACTGATTGTAACTGACAAGTGAAGCTTTCTTTTCTAACGGTTCTTTCCAATTTATGTGGTATAGGAATAGCTTTAAACAATGCACATTTACATTTTTGTTTCAATATATATACATACACATACACATACACACGTATATATACACACACATATCTATTTATATCTATGTATATTATCTTACATTTTTTCGGGATTTGAATATTATTGCAGATGCCAATAAGAGAAGCTTGCCACGTTGCTGTGCAAAAGATTCACCCAAGTAAACAGAGGCTCTGGAAGCATGCCCTGGCTCGACAGGATGCAAAGGGCCAAGGGCTGACACCTATGTTGCAAATTGTATGTTGTAAAGTTCTTCTATCTTTATGCTCTGATGTCGTACATATTGCATGAAGTTTTTCAAAGTGGGAGAGGAGTGAGCATATTGCCTTGAATAGTGTTTCTATTAGTGTATCAATAACCATTTTCAGAATAGTATGAAAATAATCAAATTTTCTTAACTTTTTGGTCAAAGTTCAACTTAGTTGACCAAATGTGACATTTATTACGGGACAGAGGGATTATTTGATAGAGCATCATAATGCTAGCAACTGAAATTAGTTTTTATCAGGGTGAGCATATATACAGATATTTGCACATCCTTGTGTATGTTACTTCTTTACCTTTACATCATTGTTTTTTTGGCCTATGTTGGCAATATTAGGTGTCATTTGGTTCAGAACTAAGCAATCGTGCCCCAACATTTGATATGGACATATCAGATTTTATGGACGGTGAAGAACCAATGTCATATGAAAAAGTGAAAGAGTACTTTGCCAAAGATCCGTCACAAAGGTGTGCTACCAACCAGTCTTCTATTTATTTTCATTATTTGACTCACTTTTTTATTTTATTTTTTGCTAAACTAAGATGGTTTATTTTATAGGTGGGCTGCTTATGTCGCTGGCACTATTTTGGTTTTGATGAAAGAATTGAATGTACGCTTTGAAAGCAGCATCAGCATGCTGGTATGCTTTGATCCCTGTTTTTGGAATAATTTTATGGATATTATGCTTGATCCTGTTCCACTTAAAAGAAAATGCACGTTTAAACCTCTATGTTCAAGGAATACACTTCAAAGTGTATATATGTATCCCCCTAAATACAACAACAACAACAACAACAAAGCCTTAGTCCCAAAATAATTTGGGGTCGGCTAACATGAATCCTCATATGTTATCGTGAAAAAAAAAATAAATAAAAAATAAATAAAAAATAATAATAATAATAAAAATAAAATAAAATAAAATAAAATAATAAAATAAAACAAAATAAAATAAAATAAATAAAAAATAAAAAATAAAAAACAAAAAATAAAAAAATAAAAAATAAAAAATAAAAAATCAACCCCCCACTTGGATTTTTGCCCTCCACTCCGGCCTCTTCAACACCATACTTTCATCCACTCCAAGTAAATTCATATCATTTTCAATTACTCTAATCCAAGTTTGTTTGGGTCTTCCCTACCCCTCGCCATTTTATCATTTCTCCATTTGTTAGGCCTCTAACAGGTGCATCACTCGGTCTCCTTCTCACATGTCCAAACCACCGTAGACGATTTTCCCTCATTTTATCCTCAATGGGCGCAACTCCTACTTTACCTCTGATCACCTCATTCCCCAATCGATCCTTTCTTGTATGACCGCACATCCATCGAAGCATACGCATCTCCGCCACATTCATCTTATGCACGTGACACTGTTTCACGGCCCAACATTCGGTGCCGTAAAGCAATGCCGGCCTAATTGCCGTGCGGTAAAATTTTGCCTTTAATCTATTGGGCATGCCGCGATCACATAGAAACCCTGTAGCACTCTTCCACTTCAACCAACCTGCTTTAATCCTATGAGCCACATCTCCATCTAATTCTCCATCCTTTTGGATAATGGATCCAAGATAGCGAAAAAAACTCAGAAGCTTGGATAATATTTTCATCAAATGTGACCGCCCCTGCCTCCCTACTTCCAACTCTGCTAAACTTACACTCCAAATATTCAGTCTTGCTTCTGCTTAATTGAAAACCTCGAGATTCCAAAGTGTGTCTCCACAACTCCAATTTACTTTCAACACCCTCTCTTGTCTCATTGGATAATATTTTCATCAAATGTGACCGCCCCTGCCTCCCTACTTCCAACTCTGCTAAACTTACACTCCAAATATTCAGTCTTGCTTCTGCTTAATCGAAAACCTCGAGATTCCAAAGTGTGTCTCCACAACTCCAATTTACTTTCAACACCCTCTCTTGTCTCATCAATCAAGACAATATCATCTGCGAACAAAGATACGCTTTGGTATATCATCTTGGGTGACCTCGTTAACTCGTCCATTATCAAAGCAAAAAGAAAGGGGCTAAGTGCGGAACCTTGATGCACTCCAATCTTTATAGGGAACTCTTCAGTCTTCCCAACACTAGTCTGTACACAAGTACTAACTCCATTATACATGTCCTTGATAATATCAATATATTTCTTTGAAACACCCTTCTTTGCTAATGCCCACCAAAGTACCTCTCTTGGCACTTTATCATACGCCTTCTCCAAATCAATGAAAATCATATGCAAATCTTTCTTTTGATCCCGATATTTCTCCATGGTTTGTCTCATAAGATATATTGCCTCCATAGTCGATCTTCCTGGCATAAACCCAAATTGGTTATCCGAAATATCTACAATTTTTCTCAGCCTTTGTGCAATTACTCTTTCCCAAAGTTTCATAGTATGGCTCATTAGTTTGATCCCCCGATAGTTGGCACAATCTTGGACATCACCTTTATTCTTATACAAAGGGATCAGAGTACTCTTCCGCCACTCCAATGGCATTGTGTTAACTCTCCATATCTTGTTAAATAGCGTTGTTAATCAATCCACTCCCCTCTCCCCGAAACATCTCCAAACCTCAATTGGTATACCATCCGGTCCAACGGCTTTCTTCAATCTCATCTTTTTCATTGTCATTTCCACTTCACTCTTTCGAATTCTCCGCATAAAATCTCGATTAACCATACTCGAAGAGATATTTAAATCTCCAACATCCTCGCTTTGACCGCCATTGAACAAGTTATCAAAGTACGAACTCCATCTATCTTTTATCTCTTTATCCCCGACTAAAACTCTTTGGTCTACATCCTTCACACATTTAACCGTTCCAATATCTCGTGTCCTCTTATCCCTCATACGAGCGAGTCTGTAGATGTCCTTTTCCCCTTCTTTTGTATCCAACTTATCATAAAGTTTCGATTCACCTTTGCTCTTGCGTCTCTTATCGCTTTCTTAGCATCTCTTCTAGCTTCCTTATACTTCTCATAGTTCTCGTCGCTCCTACATTTCCCCAATAATTTGTAGCATTCTCGCTTGCCCTTTATTGCTTGTTTTACTTCCTCGTTCCACCATGATGTGTCCTTACTTGGTGGCCCATTTCCTCTAGATTCTCCAAGGACTTCTTTCGCCACCTCCTTTATGGTATGTACCATCTTAGTTCAAGTCGAATCTATATCCATATCCTCCATATTATCCGCCCAAATACCGGTATCGACCATCTTAGCTACAAATTTCGGTTGATTTTCCCCTTGAAGTCTCCACCACTTGATTCTAGGGTCTACCTGTGATTTTCTCTTCCTCGAAATTCTCTTACTTCGAAAATCAAGTACCACCAGTCTATGTTGAGTTGCTGTGCTCTCACCCGGAACAACCTTGCAATCTGTATAACTCTTTCTACAAGTATTTCTTACTAAGAAGAAGTCAATCTGACTCGCATTACCTCCACTCCTATAGGACACCAAGTGAGATTCTCTCTTCTTGAACCAAGTGTTCATTATACTCAAGTCATATGCCAAGTGTTCATTATACTCAAGTCATATCCCCCTAAATACACGTGATAAAAATCATAAAAGAAACGAAAGCACTAAACATTGGTAATGGTAAAACATTCATTTATTTATGATTATCTTTTTATTTAAGAAATCTTGTAGATGATAAAGAAAAGAAAAGATTTCTTTATCATTTATTTGTAGAGAGCAGGATGTGGTTTATGCTGTTTTTATGAAGGTACTTCAAATAATTTAATATGTGAACATACATTTAACATGCGATAAAATAACCAAAGCACCATTTATTTTTAGAATTTTAAATCATTTATTTATTATAGTTTTCTTTTCGAAGAACTCCTATAGATGATCAAGTAATCAATAGATTATAGAGAGAATGCTACTGTTATTTAGTTTTTATGAAGCTTACCTTTGAGATATTTCAGGTTTCTTCTGCTGTTCCAGAAGGGAAAGGTGTATCTTCTTCTGCCTCTGTTGAGGTCGCTAGCATGTCTGCCATAGCGGCTGCTCATGGTGATTCTGATGCTCCCTTTACTTGAACCTCAATGTTAACTCCCTATCCTTTTTTACTACTGCATGTTTGATCTGAATGTGAAGTTGAAACATGTATTCAATTTGAAAATATCGGATGCCCAAATGTGTGTAGTTATTTATGGTTATATATCCGCAAGGGAAAAGAATGGCAACCAGTATTACGTTCACTTGTTTTGCTTAACTGACCTTTATGTATAGAATGTTTACACTTTCACCCTTGGAAAACTACTCGTTCCTAGTGGGCCAAGCTTGACAAGAGTGGAAATTCAAGCACATTTTTTGTCTTAAACTCCAGTCAATACCTTGTCTAGAACAGCATGCCCAGTCAAACATGACTCCTATTTGTGGAGGTAGTATTTGTTCCTCCTACCGCCACTAAAAGGAGTGTCCATTCAAAAAAATAAAAAAAATAAATAAGATCTCGAAGTGAGTTTTATTTTTAGATATATATAAATTCATGTTCGTCAAATTAATGCTCTCATTTATACTGGCAAAGGCATGACATGATCAGTAAGGGTATTTATGTATCTATGCTATTAGAATTGATTAAATACCAACTTTCTTGATTTCCTTAAGAAACTTAAATTGGACACTCGTTTAGGGATGGATATTCAGTTCTTCTTATAGATAATTAGTTATCAATTGAATAAATTACAAATTGGTTAGAAAATAAGTATAGAGTTAAAATTATAGAATGATCTTTTTCTATCTAGTATAGTTTTGATGATTTATCTATCTAGAGTTAAAATTATAGAATGATCTTTTTCTATCCAGTATTACGTTCACTTGTTTTGCTTAACTGACCTTTACGTATAGAATGTTTACACTTTCACCCTTGGAAAACTACTCGTTCCTAGTGGGCCAAGCTTGACAAGAGTGGAAATTCAAGCACATTTTTTGTCTTAAACTCCAGTCAATACCTTGTCTAGAACAGCATGCCCAGTCAAACATGACTCCTATTTGTGGAGGTAGTATTTGTTCCTCCTACCGCCACTAAAAGGAGCGTCCATTCAAAAAAATAAAAAAAATAAATAAGATCTCGAAGTGAGTTTTATTTTTAGATATATATAAATTCATGTTCGTCAACTTAATGCTCTCATTTATACTGGCAAAGGCATGACATGATCAGTAAGAGTATTTATGTATCTGTGCTATTAGAATTGATTAAATACCAACTTTCTTGATTTCCTTAAGAAACTTAAATTGGACACTCATTTAGGGATGGATATTCAGTTCTTCTTATAGATAATTAGTTATCAATTGAATAAATTACAAATTGGTTAGAAAATAAGTATAGAGTTAAAATTATAGAATGATCTTTTTCTATCTAGTATAGTTTTGATGATTTATCTATGTTCTTTTCAGGCTTAAGTATCAGCCCAAGGGATCTTGCTTTGCTATGCCAAAAGGTGAAACCTCTGAAACTGCCTTTTAAAAATTCCCTCAATTAGTGATATCTGGGATTTCTGATCTCTCATTTGTGTTGTGCTATTTCACACTTTATGATTTGATCTGATAGGTAGAGAATTGTGTCGTTGGAGCTCCATGTGGTGTGATGGACCAGATGGCTTCAGCATGTGGTGAAGCAAACAAACTTCTAGCAATGGTTTGCCAAGTACGTGATTTTATTTTTTCATTGCACGTTCTGTCTATTTGTTAGGAATATGTACTTTTTGGGTCTCTTAATGGTCTAACATCTTAAATTCTATGCGTGGACATTTTCTGCAGCCGGCTGAGGTGTTAGGGCTTGTTGATATTCCAAGTCATATTCGGTTTTGGGGAATTGATTCAGGAATAAGGCACAGGTAGCTTCACTCATTCATGATTTCACTTCCTTGGCACCCTCTAATACATGGGTTTATTGTTTTTATATCAAGGGAAAGAACACTAATTGGAAGAGTGTTATCTGAAACTAACTAGCTGAATTTAGTCACTAAAAATCATATTTGGTCAGCTCTTTTCATAGACCCAAATCACTTTTTTGTTGGTATTTCTGTAAAAATAAATCACATCCTCTTTTCTTTTTCTCTCTTCAATATATATTGGAATACATCCCTACTTATTATTACTCTCTTATTACTATTGTCATTAATATTGTTATTATTATTTTCCCATTTAACTTCATCAAAGAGGTCAATAGGGAACAGCAGCAAGGGTTGTAAACATAATATGGCTGCTTTGTGCTCAGTGAAATAGTTGAGGACGAGAAAGACAAAGTTGAGAGCCACAACATTATTATGACCTCTTTTGCTATCCTTTCTTGATATTGATGCATATCAGTACTCCCAGTAGTCAATATTAGTTATGTTTATTGGTCTTTGAACCATTTCTTATAACAAATTATAGGCGTATATGATCAATGTGATTGGCTGAATCAATGGAGCTAAGGACTTGTTCTCAGGAAAAAAAATAACCCTCCATTCCAAAATAAGTCTCTTATCCCTTATACGCATAACGTAAGTATCCCCGTCCTATTTCGGGAATTTTTTCAGATATTTTGTCTAAAATGTCTCTTTCGATAAATTCATAACCTCTCTAAAATTGCTTCTTGGTGAAGATCCTGGACAGTCCACTACTACTTGTGTTTGAAATAGTTGTCAATCCAAAGGTCAAAACAATAGGTTTATTTATTAATGTAGGTAGGAGATCACGACGGAAGTACATGAGAACAAGAACGAACCAAAGGATGAGGTTGAACGACCACCCTGGAATCGTAATGTTCGCACCTGAACCATGTCCAATCCCTTTGAACTCGTTGCAACTTTAGCAGTCGCAATCCTTGCACATCTTAGAATTGCATTTCCTTTGCCTGTGGCCCATTTTTCATTTTTGATTCTATCCGCGTCTTTCTTACTTGTACTGTATTCTCTTCCCAATTTTCGGAACTAATGTGCTCATCTGCAGTGTTGGAGGTGCTGATTATGGATCTGTAAGAATAGGAGCATTTATGGGTCGAAGGATGATCAAGTCTTCTGCAACTAAGAAGATGTCAAGATCATTGCCAAATGGCAATGGAACAAACCCTGATGATTTAGAAGAGGATGAGGTGGAATTGCTGGAATCTGAAGCTTCATTAGATTACTTGTGCAATCTGCCACCTCACAGGTACCTGACCATTTATTTGGAAGTAATGGAATAAGCATACCAATCTGAACTTAATGTGGAACATATTTTCATTTCATCTTTCTCCTCTCATTGTTTTTGTTGTTCATTTTATGCTTATTTATAAATTTATAAATGATGCCAACAGGGGCGGACCCAGGACAAAAATGGAGGGGGTTCACACATTACATTAACCAAAAACTTCAAATAATTAATTGTTTGTTACATATTAAGCGCCTGTTTTTGGCCAAGGGGGGTGGGCAAACTGGTAAATGTGGGGGTGCACTTAGTACTATTTTTTTATTTTTTATTTTTTTTGCAGGTCAACCTTGACTTTGGGGGGTTCCCCTCCACCCCCTTGGATAAGGGTGTGTCCGCCCCTGGATGCCAACCTTTGTATATTGACCTAAGTTTGCACTAAATTGGCTTCTGTAATGCGGGTAACTTAGGTGTTCCAGTAATAGCCCTAGAGTAAATGCATTTGGTTATACGGAGTAAATGTGTAACTATGAGTATCTTAAGTTACTAATGCATGGTCCGATAATATCATAAGATTACTCTCTTTGAGATGGGCACCACTATTGTATATACCATGCTTAACACTGTTGCTGGGGTGCACTCCTCACTAGGGGCATCATGGACAGATAAAAGACAATTTTCAAAATAACATGAAGATAATCAACTTTTCATAACTTTTTGGTCAAAGTTCAACTTAGTTGACCAATAAAGTCAAAATGGAACATTTATTATGGGACAAAGGGAGTAATAAAATTACAGCCAACTTTGAAAATCAAAAAAAAAAAAAAAAAAAAAGTAGAAGAAAACCCTAAACGTTTTGTTAAGATAAATGGTAACATCCTCACCCCCCTAGGAAGGTATCCAATTATTCACTATGTCTTCTAATGGAGCATTGGGTGCCAATTGATGGAGAAACTAGATTATACTCCCTTTGTCCCATTGATATGTATACAAATTTGACTTTTTGGTCAACTTAGGGTCATTTTGACCAGGACTTTATAGAAAATTATATGATTCTAATGAAAATTTAAAAAATGTTATTGAGAGTATTTGTAATTGTGAATCATTTTATAATTTTATAATTTTTAAATTTTCATGAGATCATATAATTTTCTATAAAGTCATGGTCAAAATGACCCTAAGTTGACCAAAAAGTCAAATTTGTTAACGGATCAATGGGACGGAGGGAGTATGTTTGGAAGATATTAAGTGGTGGTGCCTATATTTTTGTGCTTTTCCTAAATATCTCTGCCTGGTGTTAAATTCATTGTTTCTTGCTAATTCTCTCTTTGTATGTGGCTTTTCCTTTCCTTTTTTTTTTTTTTAATTTTTTTAATTCCAGATGTGAAGCTCTTTATAACAAGATACTTCCGGAATCTATGCTTGGCGAAACATTTTTGAGAGAATATGGAGATCACAATGATCCGGTTACAGTTATTGATAAGCAACGAAACTATGGAGTGAATGCATCCACTAGACATCCTATAAATGAGAATTTCCGAGTCAAGGTGAGTTATCAATATCTACTTCTCGTTCTGAGTGTTTTGAAGGGAAATTCCTCTATAAGTTCTCACTTATACATCCTAGGTTCTGGAGACCAAATATTACTGGCTGCCCGTTGTGGTTTTGCGAGTTATTGACCATGTTACCCATTTGATGTGGCTGAAATCCTTAGTTTCTATTGTTAGCTGAACAATAAAAAACTAAGAACATATCAACCTATGTGCATATAGTACTATATGTATACATTGGAATCTGAAAGTTGTCAAAGGTGAACTTAGTAACTTCCTTTAAAACTAAGGGCCATGGACTCTAGGACCCCTGGACGACATAACAAACCCATAAACGCCCTGGCGTGATACAAAATTCCACAGAAACCCACGTTTACACATTATCCTTGCTTGTCGCTCTTATACCCAAAGTTATAAGACTAAAATTACTCTTATACCGGGGTATAAATTTATTTATTTTTTAAAAAAATTCACCTTTTCTTAAAAATAATAATAAAATCTCATATTTTATTAAGCAATCCGCTCCTATATCCAAAGGTATTTGACTAAAATTACTCTTATACCTAGGTTTTGGGTTTTAATGGGATTTTAATATGTACCTCTATTTGAGTGTGGACTTTTGGATCTCGCATGGGCTTTTATGGAGAATGATTTGGGGTGAGGGGGCCTCATGGAATTATTTCTAAAATTAAAACTATAAATATCACTGTTGACATTGTACTATTATTAGTATATCAATCAAACTGTGTTTTATGCTGACCCTGAGGCTATAATGACCATATAGGCAGCACACAAAAATGACAAAACAAGATTCTTTATCCAGCTCCTATCTTTTTCAATGTCTTATCTCTACTCTTTTGGTATCTATTAAATTTTAAAATGAAATGGCATCGTTTGATGCAATAAGTTTGCAGTAATGTGTACATTCTCTCATAAGCCAAGTTCCTTCATTCAAATTTAAACGCGCAGGCATTCAAAGCACTACTAACATCTTCTTCATCAGAAGAGCAACTCAGCGCTCTTGGAGAATTAATGTATCAGGTACTTACTATTTCCTCCCTTTGGTGACAATGATGCTGTTTCCAGATGCTATAAGACAAACACCATGATACTTTATAGATAGCTCATCCAAATATGGAGGACAAAGATGTTATTTCCTTTTTCTCTCTGTTAGAACTGAAAGCCAAACTTTTTCGCAATAAAGGTGAAGCACCTGCACCTAGTACTCCTTCCGTCCCAAAATAATCTTCCCACATTTTTGTAGTTATTACGAAGGAACTTTGAACAATAATTTTAGGTTGATTCAATTATACTAATGAAAATCTAAAACATGTTATTGATACGCCATGAACAATACTATTGATAACAAGTTTTAGATTTTTATTAGGATAATTAAATCAACCTAAAATTATTGCTCAAAATACATTCGTAATAACGGCAAAAAAAGTGAGAAGATCATTTTGGGACGGAGGGAGTATATAGGTTGGACGTGTTTGTCCCTCTTCTGCAACATTATGAGGGGGGATTGGATTATGTTTGCAACTTTGCATACCGATCTTGACATGAGAGTCAGAGATGCAGATAATGACGTTTGTGAGTTCATGTTGTGGCATTGCAAAATGAAGCCTCCTTGCTGTTAGGATGGTTGTCCCTTGTAGCCACCTACAACCAAGGTTAAATATGCAAAGTGATTAGTCTCCATATTTGACTATTCCCACATTGTTAGTTTTATTGCAAGACAAAACGATTTAGAGATGATAAATTATCCTTTCGACAATAAAAATTAATTATGAAAAGGACCTCGCAAAACATCTTATATCTTGACGTAATGCTTAAAGGACCTCCTCATTATAAACATGGTGTATGTTGACGTAATGCTGTGTTGTGCAGTGCCATTATAGTTACAGTGCCTGTGGGCTTGGCTCAGATGGGACAGACAAGCTTGTTCAGCTGGTTCAAGAAATGCAGCACAGTAAATCATCAAAAGCTAATGGTGGTACTTTATATGGTGCAAAGATCACTGGCGGTGGATCTGGTGGAACAATTTGTGTCATTGGTAGGAACTGTCTCCGAAGCAGTGAACAAATCCTTCAGGTAAACCTTCTTTTTTTTTCGTTTTACCTGCTTTTGTGTTGGAGAGAGCACTTAGAAACTTTGCATTTTTGTTTGGCCACTTGGAGTTTTTTGCTTTCTGCTTTTGGTAAGTATAACTTTTTTCCATATAAATGTTCAGATTCAGCAGAATTACAGAGGTGCAACTGGGTATCTGCCGTTCCTGTTTGAGGGTTCATCACCAGGTGCAGGAAAATTTGGGTATCTGAGAATCCGTCGCCGTGCAACTCCCAAGAAAGGTCAATCATAGTTAGTGACAAGTGTTTTTTGGATAGTATTTATTCGTCAAGGACTTATAGATATTTGATAATGAACCTGCTACATCAGGAAGGGAGTTGAATTGTAGAAACTTCAACTCATTAATTTCAAAGTTGCGACTTTAATCTCGCAACTGCTATTTATGGATTTTCTGTCTTAACTAATGTTAATCATGGAAATAATATCATTTTCATTGTTGTTGGTTGTCTGTTTTCTTTGCATAACTTGTCCATTACTCCATGTTAGATTCATAAGGACTGGTCCACGTAAGACATAAGCGGACTCTAGCAAGCAATTATGTCTACCCAAATAATATAACGTAAGAGTTCATGTTTCCAATGGTACACTTCCATTTCTCCCTTTGTCTTACGATGTTATATTGAACACAAGTCATGGTCCACGTCAACTTGTATTTGTTCAATGCTTTCTCGATCTTGAGTATAATGATAATCCAATCGTATTGGGGTGTGGCCACACACTTTCCATCATTATCACTCATCGAGGGGCCCAATCAAAACATCTCTCTTTCGAGAGACAAATTTCATCTTGACTTATCATCTTTCCCATCATGAATCTGATCATGCCAAAGATAGCCTTTATAAATATCGTGTTAAGATATCGTTTGACTAAAATCAAACATGACTTTCATCATATGTAAGGTCATGATAATCTCAGGTCTAGGGACTAAATGAAGTGACCATATGAGATTTAATTATGACATTTGACCATGACATAAATCTCATACGGGTCAAGTCCAGTCACTAGTTCTCTAACAAGTACCCATAATTTTAATGTGCATCTCTATGCATATAATCATCATGTGATTATCCATTGACAATTATACTAATTATTCTCTTAATAATCAGGGACGGAGATTATTACAATAAATATGCAAACTATATAATAATCAAATAATAAACATAAACGATAAAGATGATACATAACGATTCTCAGTTAAACATAACTAAAGCCTAGGGCATTACACCAACAGTCTCCCACTTGCACTAGGCTCCATTTATGTATCGAATACTCATGGATCTAACATGACCATCATGCTTCTGCCTGTGCGAGGGCCTTTGTTAGTGAATCCCTTATGTCATCATCGGTTGATACTTTGTATATCTTAACGTCTTCTCATTCTTTATGAATTCCTCGAAGAACGTCTAAGTGAGTGTTTGGATCGTTGTTGTGACCTTGGTTCCATTGATTGCACAAGTGGCACCACTATTGTCATAACAAAAGTTTCACCGATTAGTGATACTTGGAACATTTCCAAAACACTAATGAAATTTTGATCCAAAATGCCTCTTTTAGCCACATCATATGTTGCTAAAATTCGGCCTTAGTAGTAGAATCGGCTACAATTTCTGCTTGGAACTCTTCCAATCAAAACTGCACCTCTAATAAGCATAAACACAAATCTTAATTGCAATTTTAAAATAACTTTGTCAGTTTGGAAGTTAGCATCTATGTAACCCTTACAACAAGATTAACTTCCAATCTTTCAAATACCAAGAACATATCGTTAGTTATTCTTAAGTACTTAAGGATCATCTTGACTCCCATTCAATGGTTTATATCATGATCAGATTGGTATCGACTCATCATGCTTAGAGCATATGAGACGCCGGGTCTAGTACAAATCATGGCATACATGACAGATCCAAATGCCGAAGTATATGGAACTTCATTCATTTCCCTTTTGCTCATCACTTGTCATAAGACAATGAATATTGCTAAGAGAAATACCATGACCCATTGACAAACTACTCTTCTTAGACTCTTCTAAGAATATTGTCAATGTGAACACTTTGACTCAAACCAATTTATCCTTCTAGATCTATCTATATAGATCTTGATGTCAAGGATGTAAGCGGCTTCACCCATATCTTTCATTGAGAAATCTTTCCTTGACCAAGACTTGACAGTCTTAAGTGTCGGAATTTGTTTTTCCAATGAGTAAGATCTTTATCATTGTAATAAAACAATATAAATAATACTACGCTCCCACTGAATTCCATGCGTACACAAGATTCATCTTTGTTCTTTGATGAAGTCAAACTCTTTGACCAATTCATCAAAACAAAGATTTCAATTCCTTGAAGCTTGCTTCAACCCATCTCATGGATCTTTGCAACATGCATACTTTATTAGAGTTTCTTGGATCGACGAACTATTCGGGTTGTGTACTATACACATCCTTAATAATCTTTCCATTTAAAGAAAGTCGTTTGACATCCATTTGTCATATCACATAATCACAATATGTGATAATGGCAATTGAAACTCTAACAGACTTTGACATTGTAACTGGTGAAAAAAGGTTTCAACATAGTCAATACTATGAATTTGCCTAAATCCCTTTGTTACAATCCTTAGTCATGAAAGTATACATCTTCACATCCATGTCGGTCTTGAAGACCTACTTGCCCCTTTAGTTTTTACACCTTCAGGTAGCCCAATCAAGTTCCAAACTTGATCATCGAACATGGATTGTAATTCGGACTTCATGGTTCCTAACCATTTATCCAAATTAGGAGTGGACATCGCCTCAAGATAGGAAGTAGGATCGTCATTCTCAATGACTTCCACCTTATTACTTTCCGAAATGAGAAATCAATATTTCTTGGTTCGGATTGTAACCTATCCGATCTACGATGGACTTGTGCATCTTGAACCGGTTCCACAACTCCTTTGTGAACTTGGTTCCGTCTCTACTCTTGGTTCCATGTCATTTTCAGGTTCTTGAACTCTTTTCAAGATTAATTTTACTCCCACTAGATTCTTTATTGAGAAACTATTTCTCAAGAAACAAATCGTGTAGAGCAACAAACGTTTTGTTCTCTTTGCGGTTGTAAGATTAATTTCCGAAAATAACTTTGTCAAATTTGGTGCTAACTTATAAGAGACAAGTCTTTTTACATAAGATTCGCAACCCCAAATTTTCATGAAAGACAAACAAGTATTCTTCCATGCCACATCTCATGTGGGGCCTTAGGAACCGATTTAGTAAATACTCAATTCAGTGTAACCACATTATTTCTAATGCATATCCTCAAAAGGAAATAGGAAATAGAAAAGTCTAATTGACACATTATCGAACGAACCATGTCCTACAAGGTTCAATTCCTCCTTTCAGACACACCATACAATGTGGTGTTCCGGGTGGAGTCAACTCTGAAACGATTTCATAGTTTTGAGATGATTGTCAAACTCTTGGCTCAAATATTCACCACCTCGATCTAATCGAAGTACTTAATTGTTTTGCCAAGTTTGTTTTGCACTTCATCTTGAAATGTTCGAAACATCTCAAACGATTCACCTTTGGACTTCATCAGATAGACATAGTCATATCTAGATAAGTCTTTAGTGAAATGTGATGAAATACCGAAGTCTTTTCCTTGCAATGCTACTTAATGGTCCACATACATCTCATGTATAAGAGTAGGTCTAGGGAGAAACGCGTTTCTCCATAAGTTATGGAGAAACGGGTTTCTGGATATCCAGAAGCTTTGGGATTGATATCCAGAAGCTTTGAGACGGATATCCAGAAAAAAGATTTGAGACCAAATCCAAGGCCAAGACCAAATTTCTGATTCTGGATATCACTTTCACAAGGTTCTGGATATCCAGAACATTGAATATGAATATCCAGAAGCCTTAAAACTTATATCCAGAAGCCAATTCTAAATTTCTGGATATCACTTACATAAGGTTCTGGATATCCTTTCAAAGAGTTCTGGATATCCAGAAACCCGTTTCTCCATAACTTATGGAGAAACGTGTTTCTCCCTAGATTTTGGCCATGTATAATGACCGATAAGTCACTAGCCCTCCCACTACTTTAGTGTAGGGTGGTTTGGTCGATAATCCCAATAAATAAGATCCACATTCCTCAAATGATTCATGGTCATATGAGTCTAAAAGTCCGTGTTAATGGAGTTTAGATATATGTTTCTTATTTATTTGACCAAGCCGGCAATGCCATATGTACGCGTTGTTCATATTGTTCGGTTCAGAATTCCCATTTATATTTTAGATATCTTCAATATTATTTTGTATCTTAACATCAAGGATATGAAGACCATTTAATGACATATGCAATACAATAAGACATATCATTAAATAAATATAAAACTTCTTATTGAAAATAAGAAAATTATATCCTTCATCATCCATTTAAGAAACGGAAATAATACTCCTACTCAAATCCGGAACGTAGTCATACTTGTTCAAAACAAGTACTACTTCACAAGGTAAAGTGACTTCATAAGTCTCTATGGCTAATGTAGCAACCCTTCCTCCATTCTTATGCATAGGTTTAACTTACCTTCTTTGAGTAGCTTTCTATTCTTTGTTTCTTGCACATTTAAACAAATGTGGGATCCAATCCGGTATCATATACCCAAGAACAAGAAGTCGAAAAGAAAATATCTATCATATAGATACTTGAAGTAGTAGCAATCATATTGCCCTTCTTCACCTTTTAGGCCTTCCTAATAAGCCTTGCAACTTTGCTTCCAATGACAATCTTATTGCAATGATAGCAAAATGCATCCTTTTGAGACACTTTGGGTTTAGCCTCTTCGGCTATGACAACATTTGTCCTAGGTCTAGCAACTTTTGCTTTACCTTCTTTTTCTTCCTTTATTAACCATTTTATTGTGTCAACCATTAACACAATTTGCGGATTGCTCCTTCTTTCATCATATGAATTAAGAGCCTTCACCACAACATGTATCTTTTGCCTAGCTTGCACTTGGAACATTTCCCCTTTTACGTTATGCTAGAACAAAGGAATAGTTATCATGTGCTCAAGGTTATTCATAAGAGCCTTTAAACATGGTGGAAAATACAAGGCAAGCAATATTGTCAGAATCATCAATATGTTTCTAATGTTGCTTCCTTATTTGCCCTTTGCAACATTTGCAATGGGTTCAGTAGGAACTAATTCGTCAATAACGTACACATTATGTATTGTTTCTTTCGAACTTTGTCCTTCATAAGGACGAATCGCAATTATCATTATGTAATGCTATTTCTACAACAAAATATACAAATTATATGAACACATATCAATATCAACACATTTATCATTTAAGAGCAAATAATGTATTTTACAAATACTCCCACTAAATCATACACCTTCCAATGCAAATAAGCATAATATGCATTTAATGGGCTAAGATCCAACTTTAATTTAATCTCAAGTACGCTATGGCGCACCGCTCAAGATTAAATTAATTAGGTAGAAAACATCAATCATAACGTATATGACTCTTAGATCTTTTATGAGATTTATTTAAGACATCATATGTCTAAGCATATTTTAATCTCATCTTATGCCTTGGGTCCAAAACCATTTTGATAACCCAATTAAGTTCATCCACTTTAAACATATAGGAACCAACATTTTCTCATCTTGCTCGCAAACGGAATAGAATCAAAGCACCTTGCTATGGCAAGCCCACCCAAAACTATCCGAGTGGTCTCAAGTGTTTTTAATCATGGATTGGCATAAATAACTTAAAAGTTAAATGAAGGTTATTTAAAGTAGATTATAAGCATATCAACAAAAATAATCATAACTGTGCACCAGGTAAGTTCCCAAGAAAATAGGTGAGCCACAAGGACTGCTTAAGTACCAAATTTTCCTTCGACAGAACTCTCCTAGTCATGCACAATTATAATATCAGTTTGAATGCAACATAATCAATACTTTGTATACTGATTTGTTTCTCTTAAACAATCAGACTCATAAACTGATTTGTTTCTCATAAACAATCAGATTCCTTCAAATTTTGCGTAAACTGACTTGTTTCTCATAAACAATCAGAAAACCAAAATTTAATGTTTCAACTAAACATTTAGGAAATTATGAATCAATGTTTCAACTAAACATCTAATAAAATTCTTAACACTTAAGAACAAATAATTCATGCATCGCAACAATTAATAAAAACACATTTAAATTAATTAAGCATGCATCATAAACAATGAATTAATCTAGCATAGCCCTATAAATTTTATTTCCAGAAATTTATAGCATCCAGATTAAGACATAAAACATCTCAGATTATCAACATAATCACAGATTAGCAGAAAAATTATCAAACTGATTTAGCCCAGATTGGCAAAGTATGTCGCGTGACAACATCAGCCAGTTGGCTAAGTATGTCGCGTGACATACCTTGCCCAACTACCAGATTTTAATCGTGGCTAACTATGTCGCACGATGTAGGTTGCCAGTTCGCAAATTTTTCAGATTCAATCAATTCTAATCATAAAGCAATTAAATCAAATAAAACAATCCTTTTACAGATTTAATTCATCATAATCAGAAAACGATTTTCACATTGTTTCACATAAACAATCAAAATTCTATCGCATACAAAAACATGCAATAAGCATATAAACAATTTTATATCTTAATTCTAGCATGTTAATTCAAACTTAATCATACGAACGGGGCTCTGAAACCACTGTTGGATTTTATGGGTCCATGCCCAGCGGAATTAAGCATCAAATTAACACAAAATCCAAGCCCTAAGATCCGTTCTATACGATTAAATTGAATTCCTATGAGATAGAATTTACCAACCTTAATTGCTTTCCGGTCTTGAGCTATCGAACAATTTATTGCTGTGATTTTGAATCACAATCTTCAATCTTCAAGAACCTTTAAATCTTCAGATTGGAACTCTAGGCCTTGATCGTCAAACGAGCGAAGACCCTCTATTGTTGTATCCACACGTAAGAATGAACCAAGAACAGTTCTTGTGAATTGCTAGATTCTTAAACCTATGGAAGAAATATTGAGAAACCTTTTGGTGATTTTCTCTCTTGAAAATTCGGCTCTTTTTCGGCTGTTTACAGACTCATATTTATACTACTTTAGTATTTAGAGTTTGTGCCCTAATCAAATTAGGAAACAAGTGTAAACCGCCTCTGTGGCTAGTTATGTGCGTGACAAAGGTTGCCATGTGGCTAGGTATGTCGTGTGACAAACGCTGCCATATGGCTAGGTATGTCGCGTGACAAACGTTGCCATATGCAGGAACTCTCAATCATTCTTCCTTTGGTTTAACCAATTCATTCTAGTTGTGTGTGACCCAATAGTATTATATTATGTTGGCAATGAGTTCGATCATATCGACTCTCATAAGACATAAGCGGACTCTAGCAAGCCATTACGTCTACCCAAATAATATAACGTAAGAGTTCACGTTTCCAATGGTACACTTCCATTTCTCCCTTTGTCTCACGATGTTATATTGAATACAAGTCATGGTCCACGTCAACTTGTATTTGTTCAATGCTTTCTCGATCTTGAGTATAATGATAATCCAATCGCATTGGAGTGTGGCCACACACTTTCCATCATTATCACTCATCGAGGGGCAAAAGCAAAACATCTCGCTTTCGAGGGACAAATTCCATCTTGACTTATCATCCTTCCCATCATGAATCCGATCATGCCAAAGATAGCCTTTATAAATATCGTGTTAAGATATCGTTTGACTAAAATCAAACATGACTTTCATCATTTGTAAGGTCATGATAATCTCAGGTCTAGGGACTAAATGAAGTGACCATATGAGATTTAATTATGACATTTGACCATGACATAAATCTCATACGGGTCAAGTTCAGTCACTTGTTCTCTAACAAGTACCCATAATTTCAATGTGCATCTCTATGCATATAATCATCATAAGATTATCCATTGACAATCATACTAATTATTCTCTTAATAATCAGGGACAGAGATTATTACAATAAATATGCAAACTATATAATAATGAAATAATAAACATAAACGATAAAGATGATACATAACGGTTCTCAGTTAAACATAACTAAAGCCTAGGGCATTACACCAACAGAGACATCCCTCTTAACGGGATGACTGGTCACTACTAGAAAAAGGCCGTTTACCGACGGAAATATCCGTCGGTAATTCTACAAATCCGTCGTTAAATGGATATTACCGACGGAATAAGTCCGTCGGGTTCCGTCGGAAATAATTGGTTGGTAATACCGACGGACAAATTCCGCCGGTATTTCCGGCGGATTATCCGCCGGAAAATCTAAAATTCCGCCGAAAAACGTTCGTCGGAAATGAGATCTGCCGGCCGGTTAACCGGAGCATTCGCCGGAGGTTACCGATGGAATTATCCGTCGGAAATAAAAACCATTACCGACGGTTATAACCGTCGGAAATCATAATATTTACCGTCGGATATGTCCGTCGGAATATAAACCCTAAACTGACGGATATGTCCGTCGGTATTTTGAGTATTATTTTTTAAAATTTTTATTTTCCGACGGATATTTCCGCCGGAAAAATATAATTATTTATTTTTTGTATTAATTTACCGACGGAAATTTCCGTCGGTAATCTGGCCAGATTTAAAAAAAAAATTTGTTTTATTATTAAACCACCTGTAAAAGGTCAGAACTCCGTTAACCTGTTCAAACAACCTGTTTTAAACAACTACAAACTACAAACACACACAAACAACCCAATTACAAACTACAAACACACACAAACAACCTGTTTCTCTTGTACATCAACATGATAAGTTAAAGATTCTTAAACGGATTTCTAAGCTTTTGTGTTTCAACCGTCACAACGTCACGTCGTAACATTAATTTTTATTCATTACCGTAAAATGCATAATTTTACAATAATGAATTAACACACACATCTATCATAATATTTTGAATAATTTTAAATATTAATATTTAATTCTTTGTTGTAAAGTATATCATTCCCTATGATGAAAGGACAATTCATGTCCATTAGGTTTAGAATTGGGTTGGCTTCTATCCCATCCCGAAATACACATATGAATTGCAAATATCACCTTGTCTACTTGCTTTATAATCGAAAATCAAGAAATTTCGGCAAAGATAACCCCTCGGTCTCCAAGTGCACGACGTAGACTAGGTCAATCAAACACTATCGATTATAATCGACGGTGTAATCAACCATATATGTCTAGTATACACTCGAGAGAACAATAGGATTAATGCAACCGAAATATCTCAACTATCGACTATTCAAGCAATTTTAATAGACAATGATGATATTTACAAAACATATAATCGTGCATTTCAAGACTGTCCACACGGACAATTTAAGAATCGATGACTACATGTTGACCTCAACATGATAAGTTAAAGATTCTTAAACGGGTTTCTAAGCTTTTGTGTTTCAACTGGCCACAACGTCACGTCGTAACATTAATTTTTATTCATTACCGTAAAATGCATAATTTTACAATAATGAATTAACACACACATCTATCATATTTTTTAAATTATTAATATTGTGAATAATTTGAAATATTAATTCTTTATTGTAAAATTTGAAATTTTACAATGATGAATTAAATTAACATTTATAAACAAGATAAGAGTCGTTCTCATCCACAACTATCAAAACCCAATCTCATCTTAGACCAAGAAAGACAGAGCAAACAAGTTCATTGCCGTTTGAGTCAAGGATTTTTTGTTTAATAAGAGTTTTTACAGTTTCACTGTCCTCTTTCTCTCTAAGGATCTCAAGAGATCCTTAGAGAGAAAGAGGACAGTGAAACTGTAAAAACTCTTATTAAACAGAAAACTTGAGATCCTTAGAGAGAAAGAGGACAGTGAAACTGTAAAAACTCTTATTAAACAGAAAATCCTTGACTCAAACGGCAATGAACTTGTTTGCTCTGTCTTTCTTGGTCAAAGAAGACGAATTTTGATAGCTGTGGGTGAAAAAGGCTCTCATCTTATTTATATTTTAACTTTAGACATTAATTAGTAAAGCAGTCTAAACACATCAAAATTGCATTCAGCTCCACAATGCATTTACAAACATTTATCTCTAATCAAACATATTATTTCACAAATAAACACACAGCAAGTTCATATAAAAACCAACTCCTTGTGCAATTTCAACATTTGTTTAATCCGTAGGCCCCTCGCACATAAGACACATTGATAACACAAACATACATTTTTAATACCTCAAACCCTACATTTCTAATTGCACACACACAAACACACAATAAACAAAGAGCTACCAAAATAAACCCAAGTATGAAATTATTCACATTTTCTGTAGTTTAGTTCAACTCCTAATGAACATTTGGAACACAACTCCACATGATAATGCATTAACAAAGCAACAACATGTATATACAAACTGGCGAAAGACAATTACTTGAATAAAAACTAGGGTTTCTCAGCTCATTAAAATTAATCATTCATGAGTGAGAGAAATCGAGTGAGAGAGAGAACGATTGAGAGAGAGAAAGCGAGAGAGAGAGAGAACGCACCGGCGACCGCAAACGGCGATGGAAAGAGACGGCGGCGGCGACGGCGTGTTCTTACTGATGAGAGAGAGAGAAAGTGAGAGAGAGAAAGTGAGAGAGAGAAGCAAAGAGAGACAAAGAGGACTTACCGGCGACGGCGACGGCTTGGCGTTGGGGCTGGGGTTCGCGAAGGACTGAGGAAATAAGGGGCGTAATAAAAATGATGCGTAATTAAAAATGGGGAAGATACGCGTATATATATGAATTATTTACCGACAGACGGAGTCCTTCGGTAATACCGGCGGACATAGTCTGTCGGTATTATCGACGAAAATACCGACGGAATTTAAAAATTACCGACGGACAAAACGAAATTTTAAAAAATTAAATTCCCGGTAAAATAAAATAAATTTCCGTCGGTAAATGAAAAGTTTCCGTCTGTATTACCGACGGACTTCGTCCGTCGGTAAAAGTCCGTCGGTAATGACCCTGTTTCTAGTAGTGGGTCTTCCTCTCACTAATGGAGTGTTGCTTCCTCCTCCACCTCAGATCGATGGGTCACCTCCCCTCGGCATGACTCTTCGTCCTCGGACTCAACCAGCTGCCGAGGTGGTCGTTGCCAACCTTCCTCGTCGTCAACGAGGAAAGCGAGCTACGAGCAGACAGACGACGAGGAACACTGACAAAGGAAGAGCCGAGAGCTCCACCGAGTCGATTGATCTTCGTACACTTTTACATCAACAAATGGAGACATTGCAACTTATCTATGAGAAACAAAATGAATTGCTGCAATTAGACCCAGAACACTAATTGGCCAAGTTCATCAGGCCTACGAGGTCAGGAAATTCTCGTGGAATGAAAACTCAGGGTAACAGGCGTGGTAGTCAGAGGAGCCCTCCTCGTGGCCAAAATCTCTCTCACCATGAGCCTGCTATACGATTTAAGCAAAACCTCCGAGATGCACCTCCTCGTCCTCGGTCAAACAACCATGAAAACGAGAGAAATGTGGTGGTAGACCTTAGAAGCCACATGAACACTCAGAGGGAGAAGGAGGTTAACTCGGCTGACTTACGAGCAAGGCTCAGTCAGGCTAGACGTTTCTCCCCTCCTCGTCGTAACATTTCTCCTCGTCATAACCATCATCCTCGGCATAGAAGCCCTCCTCGTCCCAGAAACCTTCTTAGGCCGAGGAGCCCTCGTCCTTACAGAATGCTCCCTCATGAAGGGGGACCGAGGAAAGAAAAAACACTCTCTAGATGAGGAGAGAACCATCGGGAAGACGAGGAACATAGCCGGGTGAATGGTCACACAAGAGATGAAAGGTCCCACCGAAGTTCCCATCGAAGCTCTCACTTCAGCTCTGGAAATGGGATTGATGCCAGAGAATTGTTGCTCTTGAAAAAGAGACTTGACGAGATGGAAATGGGAAAGAAGGACGAGGAAGAAGATGACACTAGCGCAACCCGTCCTTTCTCCCAAAAAATTAATGATCGACCTCTTAACCCTGCCTTCAAAGTTCCCAGTTTTGACAAGTATGCGGGAACCACTGACGCACGGGACCATGTGCAAAGCTTTGAATCTACTATGGCCCTCCTCACCAAAGCAGATGACATTCTCTGCAAAACCTTTGCGAGTACCTTCTCCGAAACAGCCTTGACCTGGTTCCGTGAGCTGAAAAAGGAAAGCATTAATAGCTGGAGGGATATGAGGAGGAAGTTCCTAGATCACTTTGCCACAACAGGGAAGTGAAAGAAAAGGTTGACTGACCTTGCTAACATCGAACAAGTAAATAATGAAACCACGCTTAGCTATTGTAACAGATTTCGAGCCATGGCAGACCAAGTGGAGGAAAGCCTCACTAAGAGGGATGCTTCAATTCTGGATTGAGATCCGGACAGCTTATATATGAACTCTCCGCCAGAGAGCCAAAGTCCAAGTCTGACTTATACAACGTAGCTTATGCAATTGCCATGGCGGAGGAGAAAAGCAAAAAGAGATCTGACAAGACAGAAACAGAAGCAGCTGGAACTCACCAGGCTTCTAACGGAAATGGCTACAAAGGGAAGAATGGAACACGTGGTACTGAAAAGGCTGAGATCTTCACCCCCCTCACCAAGCCTATCACAGAAATCATGCAGTTGGTGAATCTTCCAGCTCCTCGTCCGCTTAATAACAAACCTAAGTACCCACGTGACCCTTCCAAGTACTGTGATTTCCATAAAGACCATAGTCACAACACTGAGAACTGCATCGCCCTCAAAAGGATGATCCAAAGGTGGGTTGATAAAGGAAAACTTGATCGCTATGTCATGAAAAAGGATGGCAAGCGAAAAATGAAAGACGATGATGATGATGACGATGATAAGGATGATGACATAGAGCAAAGGCCTCCTAGGGCCAAGTTTCATATGATTAAAGAAGAGACAGTCTCCACCAGAAAACTGAGAGACCAAATTCATGAACTAAGCAAGGTCTATCACATCCCCGCCTGGGTTCACAAGGCAGAAGAGGTCATTAGCTTCTCCCCCAATGAATTGGCTGAAAGTCGCGTAGCCCGCGAGCAGCCTTTGGTGATAAAAGGGAGAATTGATAACTGTAAGTCCGAGAGACTCCTCATTGACATGGGGGCCTCTTGAGATATTCTATATTACTCCACCTTCCAAATGATGGGCTTGAAAGATAGCATTTTGGAATCTTACCATGGAAGACTAGAGGGTTTCACTAACCACAAAGTCGGTGCCAAGGGAACTATTGATCTACTGCTGGAAGTCGATGAACATCCATTCCGAACCGAGGCCACAATCACTTTCGTGGTCATGGATCTGACTAGTGATTACCACGTCATCTTAGGCATTCCAAGTCAAGCAAAACTTGGGTTGGTCGCTTCCCTTCCTCACCAACGAGTCAAATTTCCTACTCGTGCTGGCATTGGATGCGTGAGAGCGACCGCCAAGGACTTCTTGGAGCATGTCGTAAAGAGCAGAAAAGCATCTCAACGAATGGAGATAGATACACCGGAGGACAACATGAAAATCTCTAAGTCCATAAAAACTACCTACACCAGCTCTAGTATGAGCCTGATTTTTGAAGTAGATCAGGAAGAACACATGGTTCTAGAAATTGAAGAAGACAATGACATAGTTTCGTCCGTCCCGGAGACAGATCCTGTTCTCGTCAGCGGCTAGAACTCGGGGGGCCAACCCTAACTTGAGAATAGTTGACTTGCCCGACGTAGACGAACTGATGGAAGAGGAAGGCCTTGACATGAATGGTGACGAAGGTAGGAGACTTAGAGAAATAATCATTGAATCTCTGGAATTTCGAGATGGTCCAGAAATGGAGCCCGTAGATGAGCTGGAAGAAATAATCATCAATCCTGACTACCCAGAACAAAAAATCAAAATCGGGGGCCAGCTCTCCCAGGAAGAAAGGGAAGAAATCATCACCCTTCTGAAAAATAATCTAGATGTATTTGCTTGGAAAGTCGAGGAAATGAGAGGAATTAAGGAGGAAGTAGCTCTCCACCGCTTAGAAATTGATCCATCTGCTAAGACTATCAAGCAGACCAGGAGGATCTTTGCAAATGACAAAGAGGAAGCTATCAAGGAGGAGGTGCAAAAATTGTTAAGCACCGGAATCATAAGGAAAGTGAAATACCCCGCTTGGTTGGCTAACGTGGTGATGGTCAAAAAACAGAATGGGAAGTGGCGAATGTGCGTAGATTTCACATATCTCAACAAAGCCTGCCCGAAGGACAATTACCCTCTCCCCAGAATTGACAAGTTGGTGGACTCCATAGCCGGACACCGAACTCTCAGCCGGACACCGAGTGCAACTTACCAGCGCATGGTCAATGAAGTTTTTGGGGAAATAGGCCGTAACATGGAGGCCTACATTGATGACATGGTCATAAAGACTAAAGATGGCAGTCACGCCCCTGACTTGAAAGAAGCCATTAACAATCTTCAAGCCAACAACATGAAGCTAAATCCATGTAAATGTGTGTTCGGGGTGACTGCCGAAAAATTCCTAGGCTTCATGGTATCCCAGAGGGTGATCGAGGCAAACCCTGAAAAATTCAAAGCCTTCATGCTCTCTAAACACATTATAGAGAGCATCAGATAATCCATTAAAAACATAGTTCTTGCAAAGGAATTCCATATGTTTCCAAGTTTGAACTGCAACCAAGGTTGTTACATCAGTCTCGTTTTCGGCCACATTTGGCATATCTTCTTGCAGATACTTAGCCAAATTCAGAGTGGTCAAATAGAAAAGCATCTTTTGCTGCCACCTCTTGAAGTCGTGACCAACAAACTTTTTCTGGCTTTTCAGCATTGGGGGTTGAGATGTGCACAGTTTGAGGATTAGTCACAACAGTAGTGCCTTGAGAACCATTTCCAGTTTAGGTCACAGTCACGATTTCCTTTTCAGTCATATTCTGTTCAGTAGCCATTTATGAAACAGAGAAAACAATTTAATCAGTTTAATGTTTCTGTAAAACGTATCCCTTTTCAAGGGAATAAGTTTTAAGATTGTTGGCAGAATTACAATTACAGAAGAAAATAGAATTACAGAAACTGAAAATACAATTATAAAACAATAAACTATAAGGAATAAAATGGCAGTAACGGAATTTGTTGTGTACGAACCCTGATGAATCAGTCTACTTAATACTTATTCGTCCCCTCACCGATATTGCTTGAGGCTGCATTGGACGCGAGTCTCCCAGAAGAGAATGTTCGAACCGGGGGCACTTTGCAGCTAAAATTCCCGGCGAATTGGAAGTGTGCTTTGACAGTATCACCACGATGCAGAAATGCACGGAGGCCAAAGGAAAGATGCTACAATATGCAACGAGAGAGAGAGAGAGAGAGAGAGAGAGAGAGAGAGAGAGAGAGAGAGAGAGAGAGAGAGGGGGAGGCTGCTTGATTCCCATTCGGGATACGTAGGTAGCCTATTGATTAGGTTCAGCCACTCGATCACTTGATCGTCCTGTCAAATATGGAGCCTTACTCTTATCGACGACCCCGCTTCCTTCGAAAGCGCCGTCGCCGAGGGGCTACTGTAAGTGCTCCAATTTGAGCTTGTTAGAATTTTCGTTAGAAAATTAACGAAAGTTATAACAATTCCAACAATTCCTAACTTTTCTAACAAAGTGAGGGTAGATTAGGGATTGCCATTTAAAGATAAACCAAGGAAAGGAATCAAAAAAGCAAAAGAAATAAGAAAAACCAAAAATAGAAATGGCTGGAACAAAAGCGGTGATTAATTTGAATTTTGAAAAGATTATTCTTCCTGTCCAAAGCCTGAAGCTGTAATTAATGAACAGTGCACGCTGCACTTCTCATCCGCGCGGACATGTATGTAAATTTCAGGGGCCTATAAATTGAACCCTCCTCTCTCAGTTTACAAAACACAACTTACTCACAGCAACGAAGTTCTGGCGAAATATAGAGAGAAAACAGTGGGAATCCTTAGATTGCCACCATTTTCTCTTGAATCTTTCCCAATCAAATACCAAACACACCAAACCTTGATACTCCTCAAGCCAAACACCAAATCTTGATACTCCTCAAGTCAAATTCCAAGCCTAGGAAGATAGGGTGTCACCATTGGTAAAGCCCTCCTTCTCAAAACCCTAAAATTCTCTTTTGATCTCTTGATCATCTTGTTCTTCTTACTTTGACTTATTTTATGTCTAGTTTAACTTGAGTTTTGACCTAAGATGGTCATCTTGAAGTTCATCTTCATGAATGACCATCTCAAGTGGTCCACATTTTAGATCTTTAGTCAATTCTTTCTCCTTGGTTTCATCTTTACAAAACCCCCTTTCCCTTTGCAAAGGACATGTTTCAACCCCATAAATTCCCCTAGGATGACTTGAATATGATAACCACTTAACACAAGGTAGTGGAATCAAGTCTAGGGATGAAAATGGGGTGAACATAGATGCAAACCCCCCAAAAATCACATTTCTCCTCAAGAACATCTTGCTGTCCAGTAGCATTGTTCTGAGAACTCAGTCCATTTTCCTATTTTTTGGACCCAGTAAAACTTGGAATTGGGTGTTGACTACAAAATACTTTTTGTAGCCAACATCCAGAGCTTTCCAGACATATTTTTAATTTATTTTTTGCGTGAGTAAAACTCCTTTTTTCAATTTTTCTTTTAGAGGCCAGTTCATCAGCTTCTGGAAATCCAGATTTCAGATCTGAGATTTCCAGAAGGTTTTGACCCCTTAAATCATCTCCAAAATGAAAAGTTCTTTTACAGAAACCTTTTTTAAGGTGTTTTGAACATTTTTCATTCCCGGACTTTTCCCAGATTCTGGAGTTTTCAAGCCCTAAAGTCCATTTCAAAGTTAAGGGTCAACTGCTTTTTTTTCATTCTGGCAGAAATGGTTTTCAACTTCCAAAAATCTTTTGAGTTCCAAATATCAACCCAAAAATCACCCAAAAAATCATGGGATCAGTTTAAAGCCTTAAAAAGAGTTCCCAATTTTTACTTACCTCAGTTTCAACATATTTTGGCCAAAACACACACACACACACACACACACACAACAAAGGATTTTGAATGTTTGGAAGACTCGTTTTTACGAGGCGTTCCGGGTGCACACTAACGTCCTTCCCGGCGCGTAACGTGACCTCCGAACTCGAATCTCTTGATCTCGGGCATTTTTTCAAAGTTTTGGCCCTCAAAATTAAAATGGCGTGGCGACTCCGTTTGATTTTCAAAAAAAATCGGGTACATCACAGTGGCGACTCCGCTGGGGAAGATTAAGCTTTTTCTAAAAAAAATGATATTTGGTATATTGGTGGAAACCATTAAACTTCCCGTTATCGCCTCCTAACACGAGTCGGGAATAAATTGTGGTTTAACAATCCCACGTACCGGTATCATCGTTTTCAAAAAAGATAAAGCTTTCGAGGGTCAAGCTTCCGTCCCGACATTTGAAAATCCTTTGTTTTGTGTGTGTTGATTTTTGCACATTTTTCGTGTTTGTTTTGGCCGCCTCGGAAAAAGTCAAAATTTTAAGCTGTCGGAATAATTTCCCTAACTGTTGGAATTTTTGTGATTATGTGCTTATGTGCTCATTAATTTTCAAAAAAAAAAAATTTCAAAAAAAAAAGATTTTTCAAAAAAAAAGAAAATTTCCAAAAAAAAATCATGCGTCATACTTTTTAAGACACATAAAAAATTTCTATTTTACTCAGAAAAAGAAGATAGACTGCTTGCACACTACGCGCACGCTGACCGTACACTGCACACTACGTCCTTAACCGGGAAATCCTTGTCGCGGTCCGTTTGGTCTTATTACGCCTCTCGGACGAGCACGGGACTACCCAAACATCCCGTGGAGCCTCGTGTCGACCATGCACTTGTCCGTGACACACTTTGTCCGAGACCCGGTTGGTTTTAGTGCAGTCCGTGTCATGCCTGTACGTGTATAGACCTTTCCTTTCAAGCCTTTGTCGGCATACCGACTCAATATCTTTCGGGGACCTAATCGGTCGAAGTTACGCCGGTTTTCCGCCGCGGACTTTGACCAAGATATTGACCGGCGCCTTGACTTCGGCTCGGCGGCACAAATTATACATTGACTCCCGGCATTGACACGAGTCATCAAGGATTAATGATTATTCCATGCCTAATTACGGCTTAGCGACGACAAGTCAAGATCAATTGTGGACGTTTATCGGTCAAATCATGCCGACTTTTCGTCGAGCCCCGGACATGATCTTGACTTTTGACGTCGGCTTTGTCCGTAACTTACATCGAATGCTCGTTAAGACTCGATTACCCGCGAGACTTTTAGGATCGTTTTCTTTCGGTCGGTGGGACCCGCTTGCCCTATAGGACCCTCGCCGGCGTCCACCTGGGAGGTCGAAATACGGGTGGAATACGAGGGGCTTATAGACGTAGTGACGGGGCCCACTGATCCGGGAATCGAGTAGTTCGAAAAAAAAAAAGAAGAGCAATCTTTTCCAACCGATTAGGTTAATAAAACGTGTTTTAAGTAAACATGAACAAATAGCTGCATGTTGCATGAGCCTAAGAGCCCAAACACCTACCCTCCTTCAAATCCCGCCATCGAACCCTCGTGTCTTTCCCCGCAGACTCCGCGTAAAGCTTGGTTTCGGGCAGGGTCACCGTTTAATCGGTTGGGAAGAGTCAAGTGCCTCATCGGCTTCGCCGTTTGTTTCAACTCCGGGTTTCGAGAATGTACGCATCGGCAGTAACGAGGGGGACAACGTCACTCCGCCTCCCGGGACTCCTCGGGCAGACGGCAATGGAATCGGTTAGCGAGAACGAGATGAGAATGCGACGGGAAGCGCAGTGAATAGCCTTATCGAGGCTATTAAGAGCCATGGTTTGGCCACCGGCCTCAATCCAGATGGAACCTTCATTTGTGGAAGAAGAGGATGACCCCAATCCCAATCTCGGTCGCCCGATTACTCCGGGATGCCACCACCAACCTCCTTCGGTGCTACCGAGAACACATGTTCCTCGATCTGCGGGTCGAGACCACTGGATCCATGCGGCTGATGGGACGATTCGGTTCACGGCTCCTCGGTGGGGGCAAAGTCGGCACGGAATGTCCTCTGTGGTTGGGGATACCTCGGAATGCCACGGCGGATTGGAATCCCACCTCGGTTCGGAACCGATCAATCCAGGACCTTCACATCAACGGCCACAATTTGGAATGCCGCCACAATGCGGTTACGGGCCACGATCGGGAGCCCCTCCTCGAGAATGGTGCTTGGTTCGGTTGCTCCTCACACGGCTTTCACAAATCCATTCACTCGGACTTCTATGGGTTATCAAGCCTTCATCCCGGTTTCATCCGAATCACCGGGACCACAGTATCCTCTCGGTTATGCATCCTCGCCACAACCCGGCCATGCAATTCAACAACCGGGGACGGCGGCCCGCACTTAAGCCTACTTATGGGCCTCACTCAGAAAATCCAAGCCATATGGCTACCTCAGATCTGCCTCCATCTTCTCTGCCGATTGGAAGCCAACAACAAGTCGTTGGGTTCTATCCTTTTGCCCGGCTCCTACCTACGCTCCCAGGGTAATTTGGGCCAAGGACGAGGTTTTCACCTATGCTCAGGGATATGGTATTCCTTCCACCAATGCACCACCAACGGCTAGTCCTCTTCCTAGCTCAAATATCGGCTCGGGAATTCCCGCTCCGCCTTTGGATCCCCAATTGGCTTGGTTTATGGAGCAACACAAGGAAATGAAAGCACAGATTCTTGAATTGACCGCCAAAAAGAACACCGCTCTTCGGCCTACGGATCCCGACTCGATTGTCCCCTGCCTCACAAGTTTGTGATGCCCGCTCTGGAATTGTTTGACGGGAGTGCATGTCCTAAAAACTCACTTGGACACCTATACTTTGGCAATGAAGGCTAAGGGATGCACAAACCGGCGGTTGGCCGATTACTTTAGTCTCTCTTTGAAGTCGGGGGCTTTGAAATGGTTTTTCCGATTGCGGCTGAAGCTAGGGCTACTTGGGAACAAATTACCGGTACTTTCACGAGATAAGTATAAAGCCAACTTGGAGTGGGAGACAAACGAGTTGACTGCAAACAACGATGCGGCGCCACTAATGAGAATATTGGGGATTTCTATAAGAGATGGAACTTAAAGCTCGGTGAAATGGCCATTCCTCCCTCGACGAGGAGCAGTTAGACATCTTTCGGTCATGCTTGAAGCCGCATTTGAGAGCTTCCCTCGGCCACTTCCCCTACGGCGACTTGCGCGCAATGGTTAATTAGGGGCTAAGTTTGAAAAGGCTTACAATCGGCGGCCATTGCTGCACTGCCTACGGATATCGGGCTCCTCCCTCCAAAACTACTCTCACTTTCACTAAAGGCAAAGAGGCGATCGGCTACGCGGGACGGGGCTGTAACAATGCCACTTCCTTTGTTCCCAAGAAGCGATGCATCGGATCCCGGCTCCAAGACTTGAGAAACTTTGGGATGCCTTTGAGTGATATCTTGAGGTTTGGTGAGAGAAGGTTTGCTCCGGCCTTTGGAAAATTATCAGCCTAGAAACCCCAATGCTCCTTTGGATACCTCCAAGCATTGTGCCTTTCATCAGTACCATGGGCACTTGACGGATGATTGCGTCCCCCTGAAAAAGGCCATCCAAGGGTTGATTGAGCAAGGGAGGTTAGAGATGCCTGAAGGACCTAATACTATCAACAACCCGCTCCCTAACAACATGAGTGTCAACATGATCGAGTTTGGTGGTTCAAGCCTTGTGGGCACAATGGAGTTTGACTCGTCCCTTTGCAAGGTCAATGAACCGGTCATCGCGAGGCAATGAAGATGGTTGGATTGAGCAAAAGTTGCCAAGGAAATCCTGATGGAAAGGTCTGCAATAGCTCCGTCTCCGGCGTCGAAGAATAGATGCATGGTTCAACGGCAATGAGCGGCTAGGCGGGGGCTACCTATCTTTAAAATAGTCTTTTGAGTCAACCTTCGTAGGTTCTAGTACTTTTCTTTCACCTAAGTCCTTCCTGGACATTTGTCGTTGTAGTCCATTTTGGACACAGTGGTTATGCGTCTAATTTTTAATATAAGTCTTTTTTCTTTTCTTGCTAGACTCGAGACATCACTTGCGCACCCACGTTACACTTAATTGAAATGGTTTTATCCAAAATGATCACTTGTGCTGCTCAACCACTAATTCTTCGAAAATGATTAATATTTAAACTAATCGGAGTGAGAAAATCAATTGATATCCTTCCCAAATTGGGGCTTACCAACTCCCCATCTTGCATCTCATATGCTCACATCCCTTTCATCATCATCATCTCGTTGCTCGATGAATTTGCATGGATCTTTTCTCATATAAAGCTTAAGCAAGCAATGAAGACTTAATCTCGTAGGGATTGCGGTTGAAACCTTTCACCCATAGGAAAGCCATTACCTCACCCTTACTAAACACTACCCTCTCATTTCAAGATCGGCGTGTTTTGAAACCCGGTTTAGCCATCATTTTTGCTCCATGCGAGAGAAAGTCCAAGCGAGCAGAAGTTAGCTTCGAGAATCGGCGATGCGCAAATTATCTCAAGCCATGAAGGAAGGACAAAGATAATCCTCAACTCCTCGGGAAGCTTTCCAAGTCAAAAAAAAAAAAAACAAAAAAAAAACAAAAAAAAAAAACAAAAAAAAAACAAAAAAAAAAACAAAAAAAAACAAAAAAGAAACAAAAAAAAAAAGAAGGATTTTAAAATCCTCACAATCTCGGATATAATTCCAAGCTCCTCAGGAAGCCTTCCAAAAAAAAAAGAAGAAGAACTCAAAAGTCTCCGACATCTCAAGAAGCTCTCCAATGATCAAAAAGGAGCCTGAATTCTCGCAAGATCGCAAAAAGTTGTCAGTCGCTCGGACTTCCTCTTATCATTACCTTAAACCAATCCCAAGCCATCCTCTCAATTTTAGAGGATACTCCCATCACCATTACCCTTGCCCTTGGCCAAGTCAAAAATCTGACCTCTCATTCTTGGAGGCAATCAATCTTCCTCGCCATAGATTTCCCAAACACATCCCCGCGAGCCAACCTCTCATCTTTAGAGGTTCAGTCAGTAAAAGGCCTAGCCGACCTCTCATCTCAAGAGGTCATAATCTCCCAAATCACCCGATGGCCGATCAAAGCCTGGAAACCCAACTACAGTCCCTATCGGATAGCAGTTTCATTCTAATATCCTCGATGTCAGGATCAAATTAATGCTTCATTGCTTGCTTAAATTGGAATCTAATCCATTTTGGTTCAAAATTACCAATCAAAGATTGTGCAAATTCAACCCTTCCCTTCATGTGAGCATATTTCATTTCTCCTCACAAACACTTGCCGTGGATGTCCCACTGGGGCTTCGCATCCGTGTCTTTCATGGACACTCTAAGGGGATATGTTATTCAATCCTCCAAATCCTCAAAATCCCCAAAGGTCCTCAGACCCTCGAATTTCAACATCCATTCTCTTTTCATTCGGGATAGGCCCGAACTACGGCGACCTGAGCTCTTCATAATGGAGGGAACGTAGGCAACCAGAAATGGTCCGGTCGAAATCACAAACAAATCTCAAAAAAGAAAAAAAAAATCCGGTCTCATCAGGGATCGTCCCTATACACTTTCCGAGCTTGATCCTCGATATCAGTTGGTTTTCTCCTTGTGATTAATCAAAATATTTGTTCATATCAGATTTAGGGGTTGAATAACCCGAACATTAACAAAGGGTTTTAAGCAGCCTTGTGATCATCATGAATAAGACAATTTTTCAAGTGTCTCGACAAGTCTTCTCTCTCTACATCATAGGAAAATAGAGCCAAACACGTCTTGTCTTTACACGGGGGCTTCCATACACTTATCCACACCTTGTGATGCTTATACTCTCTCGAAAGAGTCAAACCTAAAGCGAGTGTGTATACACAAAATCGGGATTCATTCCCACTTTTCGAAAGATGTGCCCTGCATGTAAACATTCTGAGTCTTGTCCGGTGGTGGTTGACTAAGATTTGAAAAGATGGGTGCCCCCTCGGTCACATGATGACTGCATGCAATAAAACTGCTATGAATTTCTTCACGCTGGGGCTTGCTAAGCGGTCCTCCCAGATTCTCCTGTATCAGCTCTTCAAGTTGGGACTTATATAGTCATCTTTGGGTCCACGTTGGGTTCTTCACCACGAGATAGACTCGCCAAATCGCTTCTTCAAAATCTGGACTTTGCCTACTCAGGATCCGGGGGCTTTGTCAAGATGGTCTTTTGGACCCGAATTTTATCAAGTTGCAAGAAAGAATTTCGGCTTGAACTTGGTACACGGCGGCTTCCGTAGCATCGGAATTCAAGATCGGGGTTTCTCCCGGCATTAGCAATTCCATCAAATCATCCTCAGGACAAGGTTTCGGCCAAGGTCATGACTCATCCAAATGAAAGAAGCTTCACTCGTATCAACGTTGGCCCTAAAGTCTGTCGGCATCGGCTTCAAATGACCAAGAATGAGAGGGAAAGTTTCAATCAAGACCCGGGATCCGAATCCAATCTCATCAAGATTGAGGTCCATGTGATATTGCGACAAAACCTCACCAACAACCATTTGTTTAAATCGCGATCAAGGGTTCTCATCCCCCACTTGATCAAAATCTGTTCCAAGCAGTCTCCATACCCATGCATCCCCACTAAAAATCTCCCAAGGGCTCATGTAGCATGCACAAAACTTGAGTCAATAGGAATAATCCTAAATCATCGAAGATCATAAATCATAATTTTCTGCCGGAAGCTTAGGCTAAGTGCATCTTCGAAAGCAAGTAAATGCATCATCCCATAATCATTTTTGGTTCCATGCATGCATCTGTCATCATGAATGCCATATATGCATCTTCCTCTTCACTAACGAATGCAGGAATTCAAACGTGAAATCAAATCCCCCTTTTTTCGGCAAGGATGATCTTCACCAAAGACGACCTCCAATGAATGAAAACGCCCTCCAACATCTACAGTTTGGCAAAGACAAGCTCCGGCGTGCAACTTGCTAAAGACGACCTCCAATGTCCACAAATGGATGAAAACGGCCCCCGATGAAGACCACCTCCGGTGTCTACAATTCGGTCGAGACGCCAAGTTCTCGAATACAAGTCGGTCGGGGACGCCAAGTTCTCAAAATGCAAATCGGTCGGGGACGCCAAGTTCTCAAATGCAAATCAAATGCCGGTTGGTCGAGACGCCAAGTTCTCAAATACAATTCGGTCGAGAGACGCCAAGTTCTCAAATACGGTTCGGTCGGGGACGCCAAGTTCTCAAATGCAAATCAAATGCCGGTCGGTCGGAGACGCCAAGTTCTCACATACAAATCGGTCGAGACGCCAAGTTCTCCAATACAAATCGGTCGGGGACGCCAAGTTCTCAAATACAAATCGGTCAGAGACGCCAAGTTCTCCAAGGCAAGAAGGTCAGAGACGCCAAGCACTCCAATACAATGCGGTCAGAGACACCAAGTTCTCAAAAGCAAGAAGTCCCAATGTGAAGACAAGCTCAACCACCTCTACAAGGTTGACGATCACCAGCAAGATGCAGACTCAACCAAACTCCTCCTTCATGTCAAAATGCCTCCAAAGACAGCAAATCGTCAGCAGAAACCGTCCCACGAACGGCAACCTAACAACTCTTCATCAACATCAGTAGTAGCCTCGAGTCCTTCCGGCGGCTACAGTAAGCACGGCGCGGTATGAAAGCATATCTTAGTCAACTACTTTTCTAAAAGAACATTATCATCAAATCTTAGGGCGACTTCCCAAAAAACAGTCAAACCTCAAATCTTTGTCAAACCATCAAAGACCATCCGGCTATTTTCGAACTACGACCAGGCTTGATTCCCTCTTAAGGATACGTAGGTAGCCTATCATTAGGTCCGGCCACTCGACCGGCACGGTCATCCTTTCCTTCGGCGGCGAGACGTAAAACCGATCCCTTCAAATGAAGTCCACTAGAGGACCATCTATCCTAAAACGCCATCATCGAGGTTCGAGGCACCTAAGACGCCATCATCAAGGTTCGAGGCACCTAAGACGCCATCATCAAGGTTCGAGGCACCTAAAACGCCATCATCGAGGTTCGAGGCACCTAAGACGCCATCATCAAGGTTCAAGGCACCTAAGACGCCATCATCGAGGTTCGAGGCACCTAAAACGCCATCATCGAGGTTCGAGGCACCTAAGACGCCATCATCAAGGTTCGAGGCACCTAAAACGCCATCATCGAGGTTCGAGGCACCTAAGACGCCATCATCAAGGTTCGAGGCACCTAAGACGCCATCATCAAGGTTCGAGGCACCTAAGACGCCATCATCAAGGTTCAAGGCACCTGAGACGCCATCATCAAGGTTCGAGGCACCTAAGACGCTATCACACACAACACGAGGAAAGCAATCATCCCCTAATTCGACAAACCAAAATCAAAACCATAGGGCGACTTCCCCAAAATAGTCAAGTCATAGGGCGACTTCCCAAAAATAGTCAAAACCGTAGGGCGACTTCCCCAAAATAGTCAAGTCATAGGGCGACTTCCCAAAAATAGTCAAACCGTAGGGCGACTTCCCCAAAATAGTCAAGTCATAGGGTGACTTCCCGAAAACAGTCAAAACCATAGGGCGACTTCCCCAAAACAGTCAAAACCTTAGGGTGACTTCCCCAAAATAGTCAGATCATAGGGCGACTTCCCAAAAATAGTCAGATCATAGGGTGACTTCCCCAAAACAGTCAGACCATAGGGTGACTTCCCAAAAATAGTCAAATCTTAGGGCGACCTTCCTAAAGCAGTAGGGTCGAAGACTAAAGATAGTCGAAAGACCCGAACTACGACTGGCTTGATTCCTCTTAAGGATACGTAGGTAGCCTATCATTAGTTTCAGCCACCAGACCAAAATGGTCATTCCTATCCCCAGCAGAGCGGATATACAACCCTAGACATCAGACCAAAGAGGGTCATTTCTTATCCCCAGCAGAGTTTCTTTCAGCAATCGACTGTAGAACTCGCTCGCCAGGTTGACATCCTAAAACAGTCACTCCAGGGTCGGCGACTAAAGATAGTCGAAAGACCCGAACTACGACCGGCTTGATTCCCATTCGGGATACGTAGGTAGCCTATTGATTAGGTTCAGCCACTCGATCACTTGATCGTCCTGTCAAATATGGAGCCTTACTCTTATCGACGACCCCGCTTCCTTCGAAAGCGCCGTCGCCGAGGGGCTACTGTAAGTGCTCCAATTTGAGCTTGTTAGAATTTTCGTTAGAAAATTAACGAAAGTTATAACAATTCCAACAATTCCTAACATTCCTAACTTTTCTAACAAAGTGAGGGTAGATTAGGGATTGCCATTTAAAGATAAACCAAGGAAAGGAATCAAAAAAGCAAAAGAAATAAGAAAAACCAAAAATAGAAATGGCTGGAACAAAAACTGGCTGATTAATTTGAATTTTGAAAAGATTATTCTTCCTGTCCAAAGCCTGAAGCTGTAATTAATGAACAGTGCACGCTGCACTTCTCATCCGCGCGGACATGTATGTAAATTTCAGGGGCCTATAAATTGAACCCTCCTCTCTCAGTTTACAAAACACAACTTACTCACAGCAACGAAGTTCTGGCGAAATATAGAGAGAAAACAGTGGGAATCCTTAGATTGCCACCATTTTCTCTTGAATCTTTCCCAATCAAATACCAAACACACCAAACCTTGATACTCCTCAAGCCAAACACCAAATCTTGATACTCCTCAAGTCAAATTCCAAGCCTAGGAAGATAGGGTGTCACCATTGGTAAAGCCCTCCTTCTCAAAACCCTAAAATTCTCTTTTGATCTCTTGATCATCTTGTTCTTCTTACTTTGACTTATTTTATGTCTAGTTTAACTTGAGTTTTGACCTAAGATGGTCATCTTGAAGTTCATCTTCATGAATGACCATCTCAAGTGGTCCACATTTTAGATCTTTAGTCAATTCTTTCTCCTTGGTTTCATCTTTACAAAACCCCCTTTCCCTTTGCAAAGGACATGTTTCAACCCCATAAATTCCCCAGGATGACTTGAATATGATAACCACTTAACACAAGGTAGTGGAATCAAGTCTAGGGATGAAAATGGGGTGAACATAGATGCAAACCCAAAAATCACATTTCTCCTCAAGAACATCTTGCTGTCCAGTAGCATTGTTCTGAGAACTCAGTCCATTTTCCTATTTTTTGGACCCAGTAAAACTTGGAATTGGGTGTTGACTACAAAATACTTTTTGTAGCCAACATCCAGAGCTTTCCAGACATATTTTTAATTTATTTTTTGCGTGAGTAAAACTCCTTTTTTCAATTTTTCTTTTAGAGGCCAGTTCATCAGCTTCTGGAAATCCAGATTTCAGATCTGAGATTTCCAGAAGGTTTTGACCCCTCAAATCATCTCCAAAATGAAAAGTTCTTTTACAGAAACCTTTTTTAAGGTGTTTTGAACATTTTTCATTCCCGGACTTTTCCCAGATTCTGGAGTTTTCAAGCCCTAAAGTCCATTTCAAAGTTAAGGGTCAACTGCTTTTTTTTCATTCTGGCAGAAATGGTTTTCAACTTCCAAAAATCTTTTGAGTTCCAAATATCAACCCAAAAATCACCCAAAAAATCATGGGATCAGTTTAAAGCCTTAAAAAGAGTTCCCAATTTTTACTTACCTCAGTTTCAACATATTTTGGCCAAAACACACACACACACACACACACACACAACAAAGGATTTTGAATGTTTGGAAGACTCGTTTTTACGAGGCGTTCCGGGTGCACACTAACGTCCTTCCCGGCGCGTAACGTGACCTCCGAACTCGAATCTCTTGATCTCGGGCATTTTTTCAAAGTTTTGGCCCTCAAAATTAAAATGGCGTGGCGACTCCGTTTGATTTTCAAAAAAAATCGGGTACATCACAGTGGCGACTCCGCTGGGGAAGATTAAGCTTTTTCTAAAAAAAAAATGATATTTGGTATATTGGTGGAAACCATTAAACTTCCCGTTATCGCCTCCTAACACGAGTCGGGGATAAATTGTGGTTTAACAATCCCACGTACCGGTATCATCGTTTTCAAAAAAAAAAGAAAAAGCTTTCGAGGGTCAAGCTTCCGTCCCGACATTTGAAAATCCTTTGTTTTGTGTGTGTTGATTTTTGCACATTTTTCGTGTTTGTTTTGGCCGCCTCGGAAAAAGTCAAAATTTTGACTGTCGGAATAATGTCCCTAACTGTTGGAATTTTTGTGATTATGTGCTTATGTGCTCATTAATTTTCAAAAAAAAAATTTCAAAAAAAAAAAAGATTTTTCAAAAAAAAGAAAATTTCCAAAAAAAAAATCATGCATCATACTTTTTAAGACACATAAAAAATTTCTATTTTACTCAGAAAAAGAAGATAGACTGCTTGCACACTACGCGCACGTTGACCGTACACTGCACACTACGTCCTTAACCCGGGGAAATCCTTGTCGCGGTCCGTTTGGTCTTATTACGCCTCTCGGACGAGCACAGGACTACCCAAACATCCCATGGAGCCTCGTGTCGACCATGCACTTGTCCGTGACACACTTTGTCCGAGACCCGGTTGGTTTTTAGTCTGGTCTGTGTCATGCCCTGTCTGTGTATAGACCTTTCCTTTCAAGCCTTTGTCGGCATACCGACTCAATATCTTTCGGGGACCCTAATCAGTCGAAGTTCTGCCGGTTTTCCGCCGCAGACTTTGACCAAGATATTGACCGGCGCCTTGACTTCGGCTCTGACTGGCACAAATTATACATTGACTCCCAGCATTGACACTGAGTCATCAAGGATTAATGATTATTCCATGCCTAATTACGGCTTAACTGACGACAAGTCAAGATCAATTGTGGACGTTTATCAGTCCAAATCATGCCGACTTTTCGTCGAGCCCCCGGACATGATCTTGACTTTTGACGTCAGCTTTGTCCGTAACTTACATCGAATGCTCGTTAAGACTCGATTACCCGCCAGACTTTTAGGATCGTTTTTCTTTCGGTCGGTGGGACCCGCTTGCCCTATAGGACCCTCGCCCGGGGCTGTCCACCCTGGGAGGTCGAAATACAGGTCGAAATACAGGTCGAAATACAGGTGGAATACGAGGTGGAATACGAGGGGCTTGCCCTATAGGACCCTCGCCCGGGGCTGTCCGTAACTTACATCGAATGCTCGTTAAAAGATTGTGTGTAGGATTTCTATATCCCAATCGCCTCCTAATTGATGTAGCGATTTCAAGCGAATAAAACTCGCTACATTGTGTAGCGAGTTTAAGCGGGAACAAATAAGATTTCAGTATGGGGATTCATTTATTCCATATCCAAACAATCACAAACCCAAAATAGTTGAAGAAAAAACCTAAATTTTTACATCTTTTAATTTCAGAATTGGTGAAGACAAATAATCAAGTTAAATTAACATCATCTTAATCATTGGTTTTACTTGTGTTTAGATATATAAATTTAAGTTTTTTAATTGTGTTTTAATATATTATAGATATAAATTTTAAAACTAGGGTTTTGAAGGTTTTAACACTTTGATTTCATAATATAGGATTAAAGATGAACGGGGTTTCACTCATTTTCATGTGCTATTAGGGAGGTGATGATGAACAACTATTTTATGGTACTCATTTTTAGAAAGGGCCAAAATGTGCAATTATGACTCATTGTAGATGAAGATACAATCAATTGATTGATGAGTTATACAAAAGGATGGGCGTAGATCAGACACAATATGAGTTGGAAGTTATTTGTAGATATCCCCATTCCTTTGATAGCGGAATTGGTGAGTACTTTACTTTTCATATCGAAGATGATGCGGGTATGTATATAATGTTCAATGTTTCTGCTAAATTTGGGGGGATGAGTAATTTGTAGTAGTATGTGGTCGTAAAATTGATTGAAAATCAACGTTATGAATAGTTTGAAACACGTATTAAAGAGACCTTTTATCGGAATTCACCAAGTTGCAACCGTGATGTAGGGGTTGGTTCAAGCACACAAACACTTGTATCAATTCAAACATTAAATTATGGCAGCATGGCATGCCCAAATGATTCAGTTTATGATGATAAATATAAAGATGATGTAGATTATGCAGAAGAAGAAGAAGAAGACACATATTTAGATCAAATGCTAGACGATGTTGATGATAGATATCAAGATTGTAGTAGTGATTCTGATGTAGATTTGGGAGAGGGTGATGATGGCCCGATTGATGATGACGTGGAAACACATTTGATTCATTATGAAGCACCGAAAAATCGAATGTATGAGAGAGCAGATTATCCTATTTACAGTGATACTGGTGATATTGCTCGACAAGAATAATGCTTCATTAATTCTCATAATCAACCCAGTTTTCCAGTTTATGATCCAGAAAAAGACGAAATTGCTTAAGAAATACATTTTTTTTTGAACAAGAACGAGGTGCAATTTGAAATAAAGAAGTACCACATTAGATCCAATTATCGGTTCAGGGTAAGAAAGAGTACATCTCATACCTGGGCAATAGAATGTTTATTGAAAATGTTTCCATGAAATTTTATATTCGTGTGAGTCAGAAGAAGTTTGGCTATTGGAAAGTGACCAAGTACAAGGGTCTTCATTCTTTCTTATAATATGGAGAAAGTCAAGATCACCCCAACCTAGATACGAAGTTTATTGGTAAGCAAATAGTTCCTTTTATTAAGAAGGATTCAAATGTCAAGATCTGAGTTATTATTGCACTCATTAGTCAAATGTAGGGCAAGACAATTACCTACAAAAAGGCATAGTGTGGACAACAGAAGGGCATTGCAGAAGTCTTTGAAGATTGGGAGGAATCTTATTTTAGTTTATTTCGCGTCCTAGCAACCATCCAAAAATACAACCCTATAACAATTGTTGAGTATACTCATCCTCCTCCCCCTCCCGGTGAATTACACATGTTTCAACGGGTGTTCTGGGCATTTGGGCCTTACATTGAAGCTTTCTCTCATTGTCGGCCTGTCATTTCTGTTAATGGAATATTCTTTCATGGTATTTTCTTTGATATAATGGGGAAATACTGATTGCCATGGGTGTTTACGCCCAATACAGTATATTTTCTCTTACATTTGCTGTTGTTGAAAAAGAGGACTGGGTGAACTGGCGTTGGTTCTTATTTCTTGTTTGCAAACATATTATAAAGGAACCCTAAAGCCACTTCCCGAATATACCGGCGAGTGATAAGTCCTAGGTGGAGGGTTAACAAAATCATCATTATCATCATTAGTAACCTCACTAACCTGACTCGGTGGCATCGCGTCGTGCCGAGGGTAAAAATCTGAATAAATTCCCTCCTCAACAGATATGCTAAAGTCATACGCCTACAAATTAATCAAAGACATGGCCACAATAATGTAGCTAGAGCAAGTCTAGGATTGAACACGAATAACAGTTATAAGTTCACACAATTGTCACTTGACAAGATTTGGGGTCTGAGCTTGATTATGATTACTTCCTAAGACGGGAATAAAAACTAGGTTGTAAACAAGTAAATAAAAGCACTTTGGATTAATTATTATCCCCGTCTATCATTCAAATATTATCGATCAATTCTTTTCAACTTTATTCTATTCACTCGATCACTAGATCTATTTCAATCTCTATCTCTTTCTTTCATGTTAGTTAATAGCAGTGACACACTCACTAATAACCCTAATCAATATTCAAACCTAACTGACACAGTATATATTCGAAATATTAATTGATTAATGATTTAAGAGATGAAGATTAAGAACACTTTCTATTGTTATTTCAAATAGATAATTATTTATTCTCTCCTAATTTACAATCCACTATGACACATACATGGACTATAAATATGCTACTTGTGAAACCCTAAATTGACACAATCTTAGGGGATTCTAGCAATAAATTGATAACAAGAATCAAGCAATCGGCCTAATTGCAAAACCCTAGCAATCAATTTAATAATCAAGAGAGAGTATAAATAGGTTTAAAGAGATGAAAATAAATTAACCTTAATTGAAATAAAAAATGGTTCAAACAATTAATTTCAAAGCAAGGGAGATTAGTTCTCCACGAAGTCATAATCTCTAAGAGTTTCTAGAGCCAATTCTCGAGAAAACCTAAGATAAAAAAACTAAAAGTCTATTAAAACTTCCTACTTATACTAGGAAACTAGTAAGGAAAAGAATAAGTAATTTCTTTCCTAAAATTCCTTCAAAAAGCAGCCCAAAAATCCTCCTCCAAAGTTGAATTCGGAATTCCCTATAGGTCCCTCAAGTTTTGAAAATTCCACTTAAGTCCTCCAGATTTCAGAATTTCCAGAAAAGTCCCTGGTCTTCAGATTTACAGTTTGGTCACTAGATTTCTCAGATTTCTGCAGAACAGCCCTCAGCTTCACAATCTTGATCCATAAGCTCTTTTTCTTCAACTTTTTAGGCTTGACTTTGGCTACTCAAAAGTATTACATCCGGATATGAAATAAATCAACTAAACTACTCTCGGGTTACTATAACTCTCAATAAAATCTCATTTTAACACACTATTCAAATATTACATAAAAACTAAATTAAATACATAAAAATAGAAATAATATGTCTACAAAAATAGAGAATTACATTTAACACAATCCACACATCATCAACCTCTTGTCTCATCCTTTCCTCTACCTCCTCAACCTGAGTAGCTCCCCACTGTGAAGGATAATAAAAAAGTCCATCATGCTGGGTCTCGGGCTCTGGATGGACCTCGGTCTCTAGCTCGATGTGAGGCTCCTAATCTGCCTCGTCATGCAAGTTCATCTGTGGTTGTGCCTGTGCACGACGTCTCACCCGACGTTGTCGAGGTTTCACCCACTGAACGCGATCGACTGGTGTTTGAGGTGCTTCAGCCTCAAATCGTTGCTGCTCCTTGACATGTGTGGGCGCATCTCTAACCAGCCTCTGCACCTTAAATCGGGACAGACACGACTAAAGCTGCTACTCCTCATCCCTTGATATCCCGACTTCATTGATGATATGCACACGTTGTAGGTTTTGCACTTGATTTTATAGCAAAATAATAGGAATGAGACATAATTTAATAAATTGAAGTTTAAAAAAAGTCAACTAGAAAAATAAAGACATAATTTAAGTACTTACCAAACCCTCTAGGAAAGGGGTAACCGACCGGTAAACAACCTCCTTTATATGAATTGGATTATGCATAAGCAGGCACGTTATGCTCCGATACCATATCATATATGAATCAGTGTAATGCATAAGCTGGTGGCCTGGGACCCCCACAACCAATAAAGTCCGCCGTTGTCCCCAAAGTGCAATATATTTCCGATGGCGAGCACTCCAAACCAAAAGATTATTTCCACGACGATCAACTCTGTGCAACTCCTTCCCCGTGTCGCAAGGTTTCGGGACCCCCTGCAGCATGCCAAACTGTCTCAAAACACGATCCGACAAGTGCCACTCTATCTCTCGAAATATATTAGAGGCACCCTTAACATCAATATGACCTGTCCCAGATAGCAGTAAGCCGGAGCTTGCCGATCTCTATAAGGCTGCCACACCACCTGATACTCGGTGAGTTTGGCCTCCTGATCACGATAGCCTCACAGGTTATATGCAGTAACCTGCTTGAGATATAATGGTCCGGTCCACATGAAATTTTATAAAAACAAAAATTATAAGAAAAAGTTAAAAAACTATAACGACGAGAAAATAAAGTATGATATATGTATACCTGCATCCCAATGGCATGTCGCCTTGTGCCACAACATCATTTTGCCTTCGAGATCCCGGCTGCGTACATAGCAACCGCTCCCATGCCCAAATACATATCAATAAAATATATGTCAAATACTATACATAATGCCAATAATTTTAAATCAAAATTAAACCCAACATCATAATGCAAATTAAAATGCGATAACCATACCTGCAAAACATTGAGAAATCCACCGCACTGGCTCGTAAGAGGGGCACTCGCACTATAAAGTTCCCGATATAGAAAAGCAAAAGAAGCACTGCCCCAGCTATACATCCACATCCTCAGAATCTCTCTAAGTAGTGGCAGATAATACAACTTCACCTTGTTGTTCGTACGATCAGGCCGCATAGTAGACCCCAGGGCTAGCATGATATACGCCTGCGTATTCATATCAACAACGTCATGGGGAATCATCAAGAAGGTCATGGAAATGAAGAAAATGATTCGTAATCCACTTAAGCTTGAGACTACTTCCATCAATATCTCCGGGAGGTGGGACAGAGCCTAAAAGATCCTGACATAATACCTGCCAATCTGGAACCGCTGGGATGTCAGCATAAGTAACAGCGTCCCCATCAATCGGCAACCCGAAAATCATGTAGCTATCCTGTAAGGTAATGGTCATCTCACCAACCGGGAGGTGGAATGGATAGGTCTCCAGACGCCAACTCTCAATCAATACCTCTTGCAACCCATAATCATACTGAATTCTTCCTATATAATAAACCCCCATAAAGCCACTCTCGCCTAACCTCGACAGTATCCTCGAAGCTAATTTAACCGACAAGGAGGCACCACGCTGAAATGAAAGCGGACTCGCAACCTACTGTCCTGCCCAAATATTTTGAGCTCTATGGTTTTCATGTGAAGTCAAAACAGTGTTATCCAAAGGCCCAGGATCAATGAAGTTGGTATTCATATGTTTCAACAAAAGAAACCACATTTTAAAATCAAATAAATACATAAAACACGTACATATATGAACACGAAGACTTTGAATCATCAATCACAAATACTTCTAAATGTAATAAATAAATATACTAACATATTACTCGTAAAACTCATAATTTTTTCAAGCAAAAATAGCACAATAATGTCAATATATTTTCACAAATATATGATAACACAATCAATCAAATTATATCAATTTGCCAAAAATTGAGTTGAAAATCACAATTTTTGTCTATTTCAATTACAAAACTAATTTTCAAGAAAAAAACCCTAATGATTTCAATATATTTTCACCCAAGGATAACACAATTAACCAAATGATTTCAATTGATCACAAATTGAGTTCAAAACCCTTAAATTTTCTCAATTTCAATTGCCCTATTTTTGGATAAATCCTAATTTTCAAGAAAAAATGATCAAAATCAAAGCAAAATAAAGCATGACGAAGGAAAAACAAGCTTGAATGTTGATCAACCCTTAAAATGGCGAAATTCAAGAATGAAAAGCTTGGACGTTGATGAAGATGGCAATGAATTCTTATTTTTCTCCCTTCTACTCAGACACTTGTATGCTTTTTTTTTTACTAATCTGTGGCACCAACCTCTGTAAGGATTTGTTTCATTTAAACTCGATACATCATTTATCGAGTTCCTTTAATGCCTAAAATCACTGTATGATGTATTGAGTTCTCTAATTACATAATTAATTTAATTACGACACATCCTTAATTGCTTTCAAAATAGACTCGCTAATTAATGTAGAGAGTTTAAGGGAATAAAATTATAAACTCGCTACATCAGTAGCGAGTTTCAAAAAGTTGGTTATTTTGAAAAATAGTTTCAAAGATTTGTCATTTTGATAATTAATAATTAAAAAAAGAATTAGTTGAGAAAAAAAAAATCCTCAAATAGGCTATTCACTTGCCTTTTTAAGCAATGTGGGATATGCTCTCCATATTTTCCTAAACTCCTCAAATCTTTTTATTAAGTTATTCATTTTAGTCATTAATTTTTCATTCAATCGGAAATGGTTTTGAAAATGTGAATTCTTTTTTATAATCCACGAAGGACATAGATTAGAATTTTGTAAGTTGTTTCATTTCCATTAAATGAGAAACCCACTTAAAAATTGGGTCAAAATTTGGCGAAACCTAATTTTTCCAAAATCCATTTCCAACAAAAAGTTGATCTAATTTAACCAATCAAATTTAGAAACGAGGCTTACTTTCCGGTATAAACAAACATAAAAAATGGGAATATTTTATGGGGGAAGGAAGTATGAAAGCGTTATTTTAGCACTATTAAAATTTTGAAATTACACTAAAATATTTATTTTGTCTATTTCAAGTATTTATATATTTTTTAATATAATTTGTATTATAATTTCAATTTTGTAATAATAAACATAATTTTTATATCCAAACAATTTGCCAAAAACTTATAAAAAATGCGTTTTTTGTTAACTTAACAAAAAACGTGTTTTACCGTTTTCGTTAACACAACTCTCTCTCTTCTCTCTCTCTATACGCAAAGGAGCTCCCTGCGTCTTCTTCTTCTCCAAGCCCAACCTCCATTGCCGTACCAAATCCCTCAACCAAGCCTCTTCCTCACCGGCGACTTCAACCAAACCTAATTCTCCCTCAATCCAAGACCAACGCCAATTCCAAATCAATCGGCGACAACCAAATATGAATTCTTTGAGAACAAAACTCAGATCGAATGCACACACGCTCGACGGAAAGAGATCCAAATATGAATTCTTTGAGAACAAAACTCAGATCGATTGCAAGCTTAGGTCAATTTTGGTTGGTCCAAGAAGACGTGGGGCACCGATTTGGTAGAGATCGGAGAAGAAGAAGACAGTGGAGAGAGACGAATGGAATTGCGTTTAGAGAGAGACCGGCACGTTAGGGATTGGGATTTTTATTTGCCCGTTTTAGTGTTAATTAATGCCGCTTTATAAGTATTTCGAGTATCAGTTTGAAAATTTGATGCATTGGTGGATTGGGTAAATTAGATGCCAGCCAGTATGTGTTGGAGTGAGGCCATGTATTTTTGAGTGCAGCCAGTGTATAATAGAGTGCCGGTAAGTGTGTAACGAGTGTCAATGTATTTTTTGAATGCCAGTTCTCTGTAATTTTGAATGCCACCATGTTTTTTTTTGAATGCCGGTTCATGTTTTTTTTGATATCGCAAAATAATTATCGTGTTTTTGAGTGCCGGTATATGCATTTTTGAGTGCCAAGAATGTGTTTTCAAAGGCCGCCCATGTATTTTGAATGCGTGCTTTGTATTTTTGAGAGAGCCAAAGAAAATATTAGTGTAACAGTCGACGATGTTAGTGTAACATAATGCCAGTGTGAAGAGTGCCGGTTTATGTATTTAAAAGTGTCCGTGTAAAAAGTGCCCAGTTTCGGTTTAACAAAGTGCCGCATTACCGGTTCTGGCTTACACTGGCACTTTGTTAAACTCAACCGACACTTTTTTCGCCGGTACTTTCTACATATGCACCTACAGTTTGTTAAACGAGGCTCGCATAAACGGGGGAACCATTAATTACGAAAATGCCACCGTTTATTTTGAGCATGGTTGCCAGTAATTACAAAATTGCCACTGTTTATTTTGAAAACACGTTTTTCCTTATCTTAAGAAAAAACTAGTTTTTTATAAGACCAACTCAAACAATTTTGACACCCTTCTGAAATACAATACATGTGATTTGGCTACTATTTTAAACGTCTGATATACATTTGAGAGTTATAAATAAAGCATGAGACATAAAATTAGTCAATTACAAAGGAAAGGCATCACATGACGTCACCAGTTTAAGTGTCCGACAGAGAAACTTTTTATTTGGAAAATATGTTTCATACGATTGGGTTTTTCTGCGTTCCCGTTGTCCACTTCTTATCTCCTTAATCTTTCCCATTTTTTTTTTCTTTTTCTTTCATAGTCAGATTATCACTTCCTTCACGCCTTTTTCGCTTTCCCCTTTGAATCCTACCTAATTTACATTTATTCATCTCCTCCTTTTAGTTACGTCCATTATTGTTATTGTTGCTGTTGCTGTTGTTAAAAAAATGAATCTCATTAATAAAACAATATTATATACTCCCTTCGTCCCATGTTCTTAAAACTTTCCATTTTCGGGCCCCATGTTTAAAATTCCCAAAACTAAACCTTAAATCACTATTCTCTCCACTCATTCTTTCTCCTACATTATTTTAATACTCACAACACATTATAATTTACTATTTCCTCCACTCATTCTCTCTCCTATTTAATTTTTCACACTCACAACACTTCTTCCACTCCTTCTCTCTCCTAATACTATAATAATATTCCTTAATTTCCGTATCAAATAAAATCTTCTTAAGCTCTAGGGGAAGGAGGGAGTACTTTCTATTTAAAAAAAAAAAAGGGACATCCATAATAACAAAATGGTTGTTAGGGGAAAGAAATAGTATATTCCATCAGAAAGATTTCTTAATCGTGCACACCGGAGAAAGTGTCCATCTTTTCTTTTCTTTTTCTTTTATAACCCACGCAAATTAATTTTATTTAGGGTGGAGAATGGAGATGTCGTGCCATGAATCCACCCACCCACTCACCCCCCCCCCCCCAAATTTAGTAACATTAAGAATTAGGATAATCTTGTTTTAGTTATTAATTTAAATTGATAACTAATATATTTGACAATTAACGATTGAATATTGTGTTTTAAGATTTTTATTAATTTAATTTTTAATTATTTGTTGCTAACTATAATCAAAATTTGTACTTCCTTCTCCCCAAATGAATGTCCAAAAAATTTTCAAATTTGCTTTTAATTAAGATCAAATTTGAGAATTTTTCACACATTCATTTTGGTACAGTAAGAATTTTTTTTTTAATCCTAGTTTTCCTCATTGCAGTAGATTTAAAGTTACAAAAAGAGATCACAAAACCTTTATTACAAATATATTTTGGAATGAATGATTAAATTTTGTGTTTGTAGATTTCACTAATTTAATATTCAGTCATTCTTTGTCACAAAATTTTTGTGATTTGTAACTTTATTTTTACGAGTTGGTCTTACAAAAAATGTGTTTTTCCTGGTACTTAGATAAAACGTGTTTTGTTTTTCCTGTTTGTGTCAGTGTCAGTTTAACAAAATGCCAGTGTAACAAAGTGTCAGTGCATGTGTAACAAAGTGCCAGTGTAAAAAAGTGTCAAGATTAGCTTTAACAAAGCGCAAAGTGTAAACAAAGTACTGCAAGCAGACAGAATAAAGTCAGTGTAAAAAATGTCAGTGCCAGTTTAACAAAGTGCCAGTACACTAACACTGGCACTTTGTTAAACTTGCACTGACGCTTTTTACACTGACACTTTTATATACATGCATTAGCACTCTTCACACTGGCACTTTGTTACACATGCACTGACACTTTGTTACACATGCACTGGCACTGAGTTTCTGGACAAATGGAGCGATCGCGCCCATCCTTGGATGCTTGTCACTCTTCACACCGGCACTCTTTTACACTAACACTGGCACTTTGTTGCACATGCACTGGCACTTTGTTACACATGCACTGGTATTGGGTTTCTGGACAAAGAGAGCTTTTAACTAGCACTTTTTTAGATGTGCACTGGTACATTTTTACCATAACCCTGACAATTATGAAGGTTGATGACATAGAACCATAACTCAAACCACATAGACTCAAGGTTACATTGCAACCACAGAGAGTTACACCAGTTAAACATTTTGCAATATCAATCATGCAATTCCCTCTGCACCCCTTTTTGTTTCTATCATAGATACATAAGGTACCTTAGGTAGATACGACAATAGCCTAGCATGCACATTGGATCCAGGCACAAGGGCGAAGCTCAAGAAGGAAGAAACAACGGAAGCCTTCAACCTACGCCTTAACGCAATCGTCTGACGAAAAGCCATGAAATCTTCGATGGCTCTATGGCTATGAATTTAATAGAGCAGCCACGGACGGAGCTCCATCAAATCAAATTTAATTTTGTGATTTAGCCCCTCAAAGACGAAGAAACCTTTACATGTCGACGTCTTCTAAAAACCTGTTTTTTTCTAAGCTTAAGGAAAAACGCGTTTTTTGTGAAATTTTGGCTATTTTTACTCTAAATAAATAAATATACTCATGTCTAAAAAATTGAACTTACCTATAGTTGTCAAATAATAAAATCTATTTTTTACTTAACTAAGGGGTTAGATTTTTAACGAAATATTGATATGCAAATGAGTTGTTAAAATTTAAACGAAATGTAATATAAAAATTAACTTTTTGTTTGTCATCCTCAAATTCTTTGGTTTATCACACTGTACTCGACACTCGTATTTAAGTGTTGTTCACAAGAATCTAGCACAGTAAATCAAATAGTCCAAGCATCATAGTTTTCTATTACCTTCTTCAACAATTTCTGATGCGGCTCGAGTTTTGAGGTCCTATATGGAACCACGAACCAGGTGCGTGACCCCTGATATAAAACCAACATAATACCATAAACCTGTTTAGAAACCTATTTAACAAACGAGTTCAACTGGCTCAACACAACAACAAAACCAATACCACTACATGCTAACTACCTTAACCCCCAGAGTTATACACAACTCTATACAGCCTAACAACACATGCAGACACCAAAACATACAAACACCTCAAGTCAATAACTATACATGTCTACCCAAAATATAGAGTTTAAATAACTAAGTACAACTATCGTCCTCACAAACATAAAGATATAAATCTTCGTAAAGAAACTTCCCAAAAGAGCATTAACCTGCTTCGAGATCTCCGCTAAGTATTTCCTCACTATTTCGTAATGCTCATTCGCCTGAGATCTAAGAAAAATAAATAAAAAAGGAAATGGGGTAATTCGAAACCCATTAGGTTACTAATTCAACTATATAACCGTTGGGTTTTGGGGTTACATGTGCAGCAGAAGATTTAACATAAACACAAAATCCTAGCCATGAAACCGTCTAACATGAAGAGATTAAAACTATGAACATAGATTTACTAACCTTTGTTGCGAGTTTATTTTTCGTTACACGAATCGTAATTCAGATTTGAATCGTCGACGAAACATTGATCTTCTTCCTTGTTCTTCCTTGGTGATGAATCAACAACGTAGGCCTTCAAGCTTTAGGTGATAAAGCATCACCATCTATCGGTAATCCACACGCGAACGAACCAAGATCGAATCTTGTTGGATTGCTATATGATCCTTGATTGTTGAAACTCTTTTCAACAATCTATGGCTGATATAGAATTAAATCTAGGGTGTTTTGATCTTCGATTCGTAATCAAAATCAAGAGATTTGTGTTTCTCAAGCCCTAAATTTCGTGTGTCTTGGCTGAGTCAAAAGGGGCTATTTATACTTTATAAATATCCCTCAAGGTTAGGGAGAAAAGCCCTAATCCAAAGCCAAAACGGAACTGCACAGACGACAGGGTGCGATCGCCCCCTCCAGGGCGCGCGATCGCCCCCTTTGTCAAGAGAAAAGGCGCGATCGCCCCCACCAAACCGCGCGGTCGCCCCTTTTGAACAGAGAAAAGGTGCGATCCCCCTTACCATAGGGTGCGATCGCCCCTCCCTTTTTCCATTTTTGAGCCATTTTCATTCCATTCTTTGTGAGTGACCCTTTAGGAATTACTCCCTCCGTCCATTTACATGGTTCCCAGTTACTGTTCTCACGTAAATTAAGGAGGAAATATTATATTGAAAGTGTTGTGAGTGTGAAAATAAAATAGGAGAGAGAATGAGTGGAGGGAATAGTAAATTATAATGGTGTTGTGAGTATTAAAATAATGTAGGAGAGAGAATGAGTGGAGGGAATAGTAAAGATTCTTTTCCATTTTAGGTAAAAAAACAAAGTGTGAACCATGTAAATGGACGCCCAAAATAGAAAGTGTGAACCATGTAAATGGACGGAGGGAGTATATTTTATGTTGGTAGTGAGTTGAAACATCAACCTCACTAGTCATAAGTGGTTTCTAGCAAGCCATTATGTCCACCCAATTAAATATAACATCAAAGCTTGATTCCTTGATAGATCAATGTCACAATCCCTTTGTCACACTATGTCATATTGAACATAAGTCATGGTCCACATCAACTTATATTGTTCAATGCTTTCTCGAATCCAATTATGTTGATAATCCAAGTGCATTTGATCTCTATCAAATCTCTTGAGTGTCGCCATACATTTCATCAACACAATTCATCGAGGGGCCCAAGCAGACATCTCTCTTCACGAGGGACAAATCCCATCTTAACTTATCATTTTTCCCTACAAGATCCAATCGTGCTAACATAGCCCTTATTACTATACTATTAAAGATAGTGTTAGACTATATCAAACACAACGTTCATCATGTGGAAGACGATGATAATCTCAGGTAGAAAAGATTCTAATGACACGACTATCATGAGATTTAATAATGACATATATGACCATAAACCATGTCATAAATCTTATAGATCGGTTAGTCCAGTACCTTGTTCTCTAACAAGGACCCATAAGTGTAATGTGCATCTCTATGCATATAATCATCTCTATGATTATCTATTACCAACTTATACTAGTTATTCACAATAACTAGAGACACAGAATATTATAACAAACATGTAAAGCATATAATACTCAAGATAAATATTCTCTATTATAAATGGTAAAGACGATTACATAACGGTATTAGTTATGAGTCAAAATAACTATACGCTTAGGGCATAACACCAACAATCTCCCACTTGCACTAGGCCCAATTTCATATGTATCGTATACCTATGGACCTAACATGACCATCATGCTTTGCTTATGCGAGGGGCTTTGTAAGCGGATCCCCTATGTTATCATCGGTTGATACTTTGCATATCTTAACGTCTCCTCTTTCTATGAATTCTCGAATGAGGTGAAAACATCTAAGTATATGTTTGGATCATTGATGTGACCTTGGTTCCTTTACTTACGCAATGGCACCATTGTTGTCACAATAAAGTTCCACCGGATTAGTGATACTTGAAACGACTTCTAAGTCACTAATGAACTTCTTGATCCAAACTGCCTCTTTAGCTGCATCGGATGCCGCTATGTATTCGGACTCAGTTGTAGAATCGGCTATAGTACTCTTCTTGGAACTCTTCCAACAAATCGCACCTCCGTTAAGCATAAACACAAACCACGATTGCGAGCTAAAATCATCTTTGTCAGTTTGGAAGCTTGCATCTACATAACCTCTTACAACAAGATCATCTTCCATCCCTCCAAAGACCAAGAATGCATCCTCACCCTTCTTAAGTACTTAAGGATCGTCTTAATCGCCATCCAACGGTTTGCCAGATCGACAGACCTGCTCGTCATGCTTAGAGCGTACGAGACATCATGTCTAGTACAAATCATGGCATATATGATGGATCCAATAGCCGAAGCGTATGTAATCTCATTCATTCTATTTTGCTCACCAGTTGTCTTAGGACACTGAGTCTTGCTAAGAGTAATACCACAGCGATCCATCGATTTAAGTTTCCTCTCTTAGAATTTTCCATCTTGAATCTTCTAAGAACTTTATCAATGTAAGTACTTTGACTCAAACCAATCATCCTTTTAGATCTATCTCTATAGATCTTGATTCCAAGGATATAGGCGGCTTCACCCATATCTTTCATTGAGAAACACTTCCCTAACCAAGACTTGACAGTCTGAAGTGTGAATGTCATTTCCAATGAGTAAGATATTATCGACATACAATATTAGAAATAGTACTATGCTCCCACTGAACTTCATGTATACACATGGTTCATCTTCATTCTTGATGAAGCCAAACTCTTTGATCGATTCATCAAAACGAAGATTCCAACTACTAGAAGCTTGCTTCAACCCATATATGGATCTTTGCAACTTACATACTTTGTTAGAATTTCTTGAATCGACAAATCCTTTAGCCGTGTCATATACTCATCCTCAAGTAGCTTCCCACTTAGGAAAGCCGTTTTGATATCCATTTACCATATCTCATATTCGTATATGCGGCTATGTCAATTAAAATTTTAACAGACTTAAGCATCAAGAACCGGCGAAAAGATTTCATCATAGTCAATACCATGAATTTGCCTATATCCCTTTGCTACAAGCCTAGCCTTGTAAGTATGCACCTCCGATCCACAGCGCCTTCTTCTTGAAGACCCACTTGCACCCTATGGTTTTTACACCTTCAGTGGATCAATCAAGTTCGACACTTGATTATCAATGCATGGATTGTAATTCGCATTCCATGGCTCCTAGCCATTTATTCGAATCAGAGTGGACATCGCCTCTTGATAGGGAGTAGGTTCGTCATTCTCAATGACTTCCACTATCATGAGATTTAATAATGACATATATGACCATAAACCATGTCATAAATCTTATAGATGGGTTAGTCCAGTACCTTGTTCTCTAACAAGGACCCATAAGTGTAATGTGCATCTCTATGCATATAATCATCTCTATGATTATCTATTACCAACTTATACTAGTTATTCACAATAACTAGAGACACAGAATATTATAACAAACATGTAAAGCATATAATACTCAAGATAAATATTCTCTATTATAAATGGTAAAGACAATTACATAACGGTATTAGTTATGAGTCAAAATAACTATACGCTTAGGGCATAACACCAACAATCTCCCACTTGCACTAGGCCCAATTTCATATGTATCGTATACCTATGGACCTAACATGACCATCATGCTTTGCTTATGCGAGGGGCTTTGTAAGCGGATCCCCTATGTTATCATCGGTTGATACTTTGCATATCTTAACGTCTCCTCTTTCTATGAATTCTCGAATGAGGTGAAAACATCTAAGTATATGTTTGGATCGTTGATGTGACCTTGGTTCCTTTACTTACGCAATGGCACCATTGTTGTCACAATAAAGTTCCACCGGATTAGTGATACTTGAAACGACTTCTAAGTCACTAATGAACTTCTTGATCCAAACTGCCTCTTTAGCTGCATCGGATGCCGCTATGTATTCGGACTCAGTTGTAGAATCGGCTATAGTACTCTTCTTGGAACTCTTCCAACAAATCGCACCTCCGTTAAGCATAAACACAAACCACGATTGCGAGCTAAAATTATCTTTGTCAGTTTGGAAGCTTGCATCTATATAACCTCTTACAACAAGATCATCTTCCATCCCTCCAAAGACCAAGAATGCATCCTCAGTCCTTCTTAAGTACTTAAGGATCGTCTTAACTGCCATCCAACGGTTTTTGCCAGGATCAGATTGGTATCTGCTCGTCATGCTTAGAGCGTACGAGACATCATGTCTAGTACAAATCATGGCATACATGATGGATCCAATAGCCGAAGCGTATGTAATCTCATTCATTCTATTTTGCTCACCAGTTGTCTTAGGACACTGAGTCTTGCTAAGAGTAATACCATGATCCATTGACAAGTTTCCTCTCTTAGAATTTTCCATCTTGAATCTTCTAAGAACTTTGTCAATGTAAGTACTTTGACTCAAACCAATCATCCTTTTAGATCTATCTCTATAGATCTTGATTCCAAGGATATAGGCGGCTTCACCCATATCTTTCATTGAGAAACACTTCCCTAACCAAGACTTGACAGTCTGAAGTGCAGGAATGTCATTTCCAATGAGTAAGATATTATCGACATACAATATTAGAAATAGTACTATGCTCCCACTGAACTTCATGTATACACATGGTTCATCTTCATTCTTGATGAAGCCAAACTCTTTGATCGATTCATCAAAACGAAGATTCCAACTACTAGAAGCTTGCTTCAACCCATATATGGATCTTTGCAACTTACATACTTTGTTAGAATTTCTTGAATCGACAAATCCTTTAGGCTGTGTCATATACTCATCCTCAAGTAGCTTCCCACTTAGGAAAGCTGTTTTGATATCCATTTACCATATCTCATATTCGTATATGCGGCTATGTCAATTAAAATTTTAACAGACTTAAGCATTGCAACTGGCGAAAAGATTTCATCATAGTCAATACCATGAATTTGCCTATATCCCTTTGCTACAAGCCTAGCCTTGTAAGTATGCACCTCCGATCCATGTCAGTCTTCTTCTTGAAGACCCACTTGCACCCTATGGTTTTTACACCTTCAGGTGGATCAATCAAGTTCGACACTTGATTATCATGCATGGATTGTAATTCAGATTCCATGGCTCCTAGCCATTTATTCGAATCAGGAGTGGACATCGCCTCTTGATAGGGAGTAGGTTCGTCATTCTCAATGACTTCCACTTCATTACTTTCCTATACGAGAAATCCATACCTCTTGGGTTCGGATCGTAACCTATCCGATCTACGATGGACTTGTGCATCTTGAACCGGTTCCACAACTCCTTGTGAACTTAGTTCCGTCTCTACTCTCGGTTCCATGTTATCTTCGGGCTCTTGAACTTCTTGAAGATTAATTTTACTCCCACTAGATCCTTTATAGAGAAACTGTTTCTCAAGAAAAGTACCATATTAAGCAACAAGCACTTTGTTCTCATTGAGGTTGTAAAAGTAATATCCTTTAGTTTCCTTAGGATAACCAACGAAAATAACTTGGTCAGATTTTGATGCTAACTTATCGGAGGCAAGTCTTTTCATATAAGCTTCGCAACCCCAAATCTTCATGAAAGACAAATTTAGTTTTCTTCCATGCCACATCTCATGTGGGGTCTTAGGAGCCGATTTAGTAGGGAGTCTATTCAGTGTAAACGCAACAGTCTCTAATGCATGTCCCCAAAAGGAAATAGGAAGGTCAACTTGACTCATCATCGAATGAACCATGTCCAACAAGGTTCTATTCCTCCTCTCAGATACACTATTCCATTGTGGTGTTCCGGGTGGAGTAAACTCTGAAACGATTCCACAATTTTTGAGATGATTGTTAAACTCTTGGTTCAAATATTCACCACCTCGATCGGATCGAAGTAATTTAATATTTTTGGCCAAGTTAATTTTGTACTTAATTTTGAAATATTCTAAATTATCTCAAACACTTCACTTTTGGACTTCATCAAATAGACATAGCCATATCTAGATAAGTCATCAGTGAATGTAATGAAATACCAAAATCCTCCCCTAGCAATGCTACTTAATGGTCCACATACATCAGTATGTACTAGGGCCAATAAGTCACTAGCCCTTTCACTACTCTTAGTGTAAAGTGATTTGGTCATTTTTCCCAATAAACAAGATTCGCATATCTCATATGATTCATAATCACGTGAGTCCAAAAGTCCATCTTTATGGAGTTTAGATATACGTTTCTCATTTATATGACCAAGCCGACAATGCCACATGAACGTGTTGTTCACATCATTCGATTTAGATTTCTTATTCACATGATAGATATCTTCAACATCATTTTGTTTCTCAACATCAAGGATATAAAGACCATTAAATAAATTTGCAATACAATAAAGCATATCATTTAAATAAATAGAAAACTTCTTATTCTCAATAAGAAACATATATCCTTCATTATCCAAAAAAGAAACAGAAATAATAATCCAACTCAAATTCGAAACATAATAACAATTGTTCAAAACAAGTACTAGTCCACTAGGTAAAGTAACATCATATGTTCCTATGGCTAATGCAGCAACTCTTACTCCGTTCCCCACACGTAGGTCCACTTCACCCTCTTTGAGTAGCTTTCTATTCTTTAGTCCCCACACATTTAAACAAATGTGAGATCCACATCCGGTATCTAATACCCAAGAACAAGAAGTAGAAAGGAAAATATCTATCATATAGATGCCTGAATCAGTAGCAATCGTATTGCCCTTCTTCGCTTTTAGGCCTTCCTTATAAGCCTTGCAATTTCACTTCCAATGACTAACCTCTTGACAATGGTAGCAAATTTCATCCTTTTGAGACACTTTAGGTTTTACCTCTTCGGCATTGGCAACTTTTTCCTTAGGTTTAACAAATTTTTCTTTACCTACTTTGCCTTCCTTTTTGAAGCCTTTTCCTTTGTTAACCATTAACACATTTGCGGTACTAGGCTTCTTGATATTTTTCTCTGCAGTCTTAAGCATCACATGCAATTCTTACATATTTTCTCCATTCCATTAATGTTATAGTTCATAATCAAATGACCATAACTTTCAGGCAATGAATTCAATATCGTATCCGTTGCAAGTTCCAAACTTATAGGATACCCAAGCCTATCAAGGTGCTCAATATATCCTTTCATCTTAATGACATGAGGACCTACCGACTTCCCCTCTTGCATCTTGCATGCATTATGAGCCTTCACCACATCATACCTCTCTTGCCTAGCTTGCACTTGGAACATTTTCTTTAAGAGCTGTGCTAGGTTAAAAGCTGCTTCCATGTGTTCAAAGTCCTTCTGAAGAGCCTTACACATGGTGGCAAGCAAGATCATTAGAATCATCAACATGTTTCTTATGTTGCTCTTTATCTGCCCTTGCAGCATTGGTAGCGGGTTCTGCAAGAATAGGTTCGTCAAGAACGTACAGTTTCTTCTCTTGCCTAAGAACAATTCTTAAGCTTCTAATCCAATCAGAATAGTTTGTACCGTTCTCTTCGAGCTTGTCCTTCTCAAGGACGGATCACAGTGACAAGGGTTGATTATTATGAGATGCCATTCTACAATAAAATATGCAAACAACATGAGCACATATAAGTATCAAGACATTTACCATCTAAGAGACAAATTAATAATATATTTCACAAATACTCCCACTAAATTATACACCTTCAAATACAAGCATGTATCATATAATTATAATGGGCTAAGATCCATATTTCACTTGATTTTGGTTTAACTGAGTCAATGCCCGAAATCAAGCTATTTAGGTAGATAACACTCACCAATTATATCATATATGACTCTTGGAACTTTTTATGAGATTCTAGACATCTTATGTCAACACATGTTTTAATCTCATCAATGCCTTGGGTCAAAACTCTTTTGAAAGCACCAATTAAGTTCAACCTTTTTCAAACATATGAGACACATAGAACGGGGCACCCAACTAAGTCAAAACTACATCAACCATTATCTCATCTTGATCCATATTAAGATATAATGATGCACCCAACTGAGTCAAAACTACATCAAAATATCCGAATATTTCATAAGTGTTCTGATCAAGGGGTGACATAAAACTTAAACACTTAAGAAGGTTTTTCCATATAGCAACAAACGTCGCATGTTTGTATATGAAACTTATGTGTACATAATCATGAACATGGAATTTCACATATGATCCTACTTTAGAATCATACAAATAATCATGTAACAAATAACAATTATTTATTACATAATTATTCAATTCTCAAAATTTAGGGATTCAAATAATCATGTTAATCAAATTAAATATGATATCAAATCCTAAACAAACAATTTGTTCCAGTTTGAGAATTTACTAATCAAATTAATCAAATTAAAGAGATCAATAACCCATGTAGAAGATCAATTACATCAATCAACTATTAATCATAATCATGTTATATTGCATATAATTGTTCCACAAAACAATACACATAATATCATCGATGTATATCATATAGCATGTTAAAGCATATAATCCAATTATATCTAGCATGCCAATTTAACCTAATCATAATTAAACGCGGTTCTGATACCACTGTTGGGTTTTGGGGTTACATGCGCAGCGGAAGATTTAACATAAACACAAAACCCTAGCAATGAAACCGTCTAACATGAAGAGATTAAAACTATGAATATAGATTTATTAACCTTTGCTGTGAGTTTGTTTTTCGTTACACGAATCGTAATTCAGATTTGAATCGTCGATGAAACTTTGATCTTCTTCCTTGATCTTCCTTGGCGATGAATCAACAACGTAGGCCTTCAAGCTTTAGGTGATAAAGCAATCACCCTCTATCGGTAATCCACACGCGAATGAACCAAGATCGAATCTTGTTGGATTGCTAGATGATCCTCGATTGTTGAAACTCTTTTCAACAATGTAAGGCTGATATAGAATTAAATCTAGGGTGTTTTGATCTTTGATTCGTAATCAAAATTAAGAGATTTATGTTTCTCAAGCCCTAAATTTTGTGTGTCTTAGCTGAGGCAAAAGGGGCTATTTATACTTTATAAATATCCCTTAAGTTTAGGGAGAAAAGCCCTAATCCAAAGCCAAAATGGAACTACACAGACGGCAGGGCGCGATCGCCCCCTCCAGGGTGCGCGATCGCCCCCTTTGTCCAGAGAAAAGGCCCGATCGCCCCCACCTAACCGCGCGGTCGCCTCTTTTGAACAGAGAAAAGATGCGATCGCCCGTACCATAGGGCGCGATCGCCCCCTCCCTTTTTCTATTTTTGAGGCATTTTCAATTCGTTCTTTGTGTGTGACCCTTTAGGAATTATATTTTATGTTGGTAGTGAGTTGAAACATCAACCTCACAAGACATAAGTGGTCTCTAGAAAGCCATTATGTCCACCCAATTAAATATAACATCAAAGCTTGATTCCTTGATAGATCAATGTCACAATCCCTTTGTCACACGATGTCATATTGAACATAGGTCATGGTCCACTTCAACTTATATTGTTTAATGCTTTCTCGAATCCGATTATGTTGATAATCCAAGTGCATTTGATCTCTATCAAATCTCTTGAGTGTGGCCACACATTTCATCAACACAATTCATCGAGGGGCCCAAGCAGACATCTCTCTTCACGAGGGACAAATCCCATCTTGACTTATCATTCTTCCCTACAAGAATCCAATCGTGCCAACATATCCCTTATTGCTATCCTATTAAAGATAGTGTTAGACTACATCAAACATAACATTCATCATGTGGAAGATAATCTCAGGTACAAAGGATTCTAAAGACACGACTATCATTAGATTTAATCATGACATATATGACCATAGACCATGTCATAAATCTCATAGATGGGTCAGTCAAGTACCTTACTCTCTAAAAAGTATCCATAAGTGTAATGTGCATCCCCATGCATACAATCATCTCTATGATTATCCATTTTCAACTTATACTAGTTATTCACAATAACTAGGGACACAAAATGTTATAACAAACATGTAAAGCATATAATACTCAAGATAAACACTCTCTAATATAAATGGTAAAGACGATTACATAAAGGTATTAGTTATGAGTCAAAATAACTATACGTCTAGGGCATAACACCAACAATGACATGCTATCATGTATAAAGTAATATAATAACAAAATCAGAGTATTCTTAATAAGTAATGCTATCACCAATTAGCACGTAACACATAAATGAGAGGCTTTTCCACTCATCATGCATCATATAATGCTAAAGTAAACACAAAAGAAATGATACATGATCGAGGTTCTCCCTCTTATCTTTTTCACCAGCCTTATTACTTCATATCATTTCAGAAATGTTGTTGCTGATGTTTGTGATGCTGTCACAATATACATATCAATCTGAATGCTGCTGATGTAGTACAATAATGATCTGGTATCCAATATCAAATTGAGTGGACTACAATTCCTATAATCTGGAATCGCTCGATATATTGGCAACCAAAGTCATGGATATTGCTGTAATAGTGGGAGATATTCCCCTATCATTTGAGTCAATTTAATTTTATACTAACAAAAATTATAAATAATATTATTGCTATCAACAATTTCATATTTTGCTGAAAAAAAACATAATAAATAATATGTATGAACATTATTATAATTAAAAAAGCGAACGGTAACTTACCTACAGTCAAAATTATGCATATGAAATTCAAACCTAATCAGGTATATATGATCTACTCGACTCCCTATATGCGATGACACAATCGAATTGGAGAAAGAAATCTTAGATTAAAAGCGGTGATGAAAGTTAGGGTTAGAAAGCCTAATAACAGAGGATAAGTCTCTGGTTGTACGAAGACTTCAATTGATGTCTTTGTCTTCTTATAACTCTAATTGTTTCACACAAGCTCCTTCAACTTTAAGCTATTGCAACTGAATTCTTAGAATTTCAACTTTGACACTTTACTACCTTATTATATTTTATAGATTTTTAATTATATTCTAATAATTACTAATTCAACTAATTCAACTCCTATTTTGTTCATTTAGTCATTAACTAACTCAAATCACTTTATTAACATACTTTAATAGGTCAAATAAGTCGCAAAATGTTATAAACTAACTCAAAATAAATAATAAAAAAATGCAATGCATGAAATGAAATGATATTCAATTGGGTCGAGCGTTACACCCTCTCCTCCTTAAAATAAGTCCGTCATCGTATTTGCTTAGCAAGTCCATCAAACAAATGTGGGTATATGTCTCACATTTCCTGCTCTGTTTCCCATGTAGCCTCTTCAATCTCATGATTCATCCATAAAACTTTCACAAGAGGTATTCGCTTGGTTCGCAAAACTTTCTCCTTTGTATCAAGTATCTTAACAGGGTATTCCTCATAAGACAAGTGAGGTTGAAATGAAATAGTCTCGTACTCGAGCACGTGAGACTCATCTGGCATATACTTTTGAAGCACATAAACATGAAAAACATTGTGGATCTCTAAAAAAGATGGTGGTAATGCCAACTGGCCAATCCTTTCAAGAATCTCAAAAGGTTCAATGTATCGAGGAGTCAACTTCCCTTTCTTTCCAAATCGTTTTATGCCTTTTCGAGGTGATACCTTCAAAAATACAAAGTCACCAACCTCAAATTCAAGATCTCGTCATTGATTATCAGCATAACTCTTCTGCTGACTCTGAGCTGTTAGTAATCTATCTCTAATTAGCTTTACACCTTCGACAGACTTTTGAACCATTTCAGGTCCCATAAGTTTGGCTTCCCCATCTTTATCCCAGCCTAACGGTGATCTAAACTTTCGTCCATAAAATGTCTTATATGGAGCCATCTTAAAGCTCGACTAATAACTATTATTAGAAGCAAATTCCTCTAATGATAAATGCACATCCCAACTACCCTTGAATTCGACTATATATGCACGCAATATATCCTCAAGAATCTGCATCAATCTCTCTGATTTCCCATCTGACTAAGGGTGAAATGCAGTGCTGAAATTCAATTTAGTACCCATAGCACCCTGAAGAGCCTGCCAAAATTGAGAGGTAAATCGTGGATTTCTATCAGATGCAATACTCACAAGAACTCCATGAATTTGTATTATCTACTGAACATATAAAGAAATAAACTGGGTTAATGAGTATCTCAGGCAGCACAGATGATTTTTGGGTTTTAGAAACACAAAAATATTGATTTTGATTGAGAATTAAAGATCAAAACACCCAAATCAATTCCATAATTCAGCCATTGATTATTGCATATCGATTCAACAATCGGAGGATCATCTAGCAATCCTACAAGAATTGTTCTTGGTTTGTTCGCGTGTGGATTAACGATAGAGGGTGATTGCTTTATCACCAAAGCTTGAAGACTTGCAATATTTGATTCATCACAAGGATTAGAACAAGGAAGAAGAAGATCAAAGGTTTTGCATCAATTCAAAGGTTGAATTTTAGATTCGATTTGAGATTCGTTTTGAGCAAAAATAATCGCTACAAGGTATGTAAAATCTATTTCATATGATTTCATCTCTTTATGCTAGACAAATTCAAGGCTAGGGTTTTGTTGATTTATAAAGATTCTTCCGCTGCGTTTGTAACCCCAAAACCCAACAGTGGTATCGTAGCCGTGTTTATCATGATTATGGTTGAAATTGGCATGCTAGATTTAATTTGATTAAATTCTTTACATGCTATATGAAATAGATCCATGATTTTATGTGTATTGTTTTGAGAAAACAATTATATGTGATATGCCATGGTCATGATTCATAATTGATTAATATGATTAGTCTTTTACATAGGTTATTGATCTTTTTAATATGATTAAGTAGATTAGTAAATTCTCAAAATTGTATCAAATTGTTTGATTGGAATATTTTGTGAAGCCCTATGTTCATAATTGTGTACACATAAATTTCATATTACAACCATGCAATGTTTGTTGTTATGTGTAAAACCTGCTAAATGTTTAAGTTTTATGCCACCCCTTGATTAGAACACTTGTAAAATTTTAGGGTATTTTGATGTAGTTTCAACTCAGTTGGGTGCATCATTATATCTTAATTTGTGATCAAGATGAGATAATGGTTGATGTAATTTTGACTCAGTTAGGTGCATCATTCCATGTCTCATACGTTTGAAAAAGGTTGGACTTAATTGGTGATTTCAAATGAGATTTGACCCAAGGCATAGATGAGATTAAAACATGTTTTTGACATATGATGTCTAGAAAACTCATAAAAGATATGAGAGCCATATATGATATGATTGATGTTTTCTACCTTAATAGCTTGATTTCGGGCATTGACTCAGTTAAACCAAAATCAAGTGAAATATGGATCTTAGCTGTGGGTACCCCAACCCGGAACCTAACACGTGTCCCGAGCTAGAGAGACCCCAAACTAAGAAAGACCACCTGAATTTTTAAAAACTTCTTTGACTTAACTGAAAAGAACACAAACTTAAACATCACCATTCTAAAAATAACTCAAGTCATCTCCACTTGGAAGAAAACATGAACAACCTTTGAAAACCAAACTTGCTTTAGTTACAACATTACAAAAGTTCACAAATGCTAAGTTTGAAACAAAGTGTCTATATATACAAACTCCACCAAGGACCTAAACCAAAATACACTTTCAAAACTTCCCATGAAGGACATATACATACCCAACAACCCAAAACACACGTACAAACTCCTCCCCGTCCTCACTGGCCGGGTCCTCCTGTCTCAGGTCAATCTAAAACATTAAAGGGAGAAGGGTGAGAATAAATCTCAATAAGCTATTATGAATGCAACAATATGCTAAGTAAGATGAAACACATATAAGGTGCATATAACACATTGGAAAAGACGTAAACACCTTACATTACCTTGGTTTACCTTTTTCCGTTTGAACAATAAGTCGTACAACATTGGGAGATAAAACTCTACTCATTTGTGAACTGCTTGAGCATATTCACATCTTATAAGACCCGTTTTTCAGGGAAACATATAAGATACTAGCAACTCTGTAAGGCTTTTGGCTCAATACAGATGCTATAACCCCAGTCTGTGGCCACAGAAGGGGACAGTCACAGGTATAATGTAATCCGATCACATTAGGTCACACTTTCCATAATTGATCGTATTCCGTTATACCCCTAAACATCAGCTGATTAACACAAGTTCAAGCACATAATAGTTACTTGAAATGAAATCCACCAAAGGGATAAGAAATATAACAACATGGTAAATCATACTCATGTTTAAATCAATACCATAGTGTAACATACATTTCATACACTATTTATATCACAAACCATGGATATGAACTCAAGTAAGGCTATAATGCATCATAAACCAACCCTACATGATCATAACACAACAATTCATAACCTCTATAAAGGTCCAAGTTCAAATTACCAAGTTTGATTCGCTTTGGTTAAGTTACAAAACAAGGTTGCCAACCATTTTCCGAACAATATTTAAAATACTTCCACAATTCCATTTTGACCAAGTAAGACATCATTGTGTAGCTAAAGTGTTATACTTTAATTATAGTTAAAGAGGTTTCAATTATATCCTAGGTTGATTAGGTTTCTGCAGCTTGGAAAATGATTCAGAGGTGACAGGGTCTGGCACGACTCGTGCCATTGCATCCCCAATTTGATCAGAACGATTGACACAATTTCCACGAGTCGTTTCCACGAATGGCCAAAGGGCACGACTCGTTCCAAGGGGCACGACTTGTGCCAAGGCCAAAAATCAGTACCAGCATGAGAATATCAGCAAAGTCCCAAAACCAAATGTGGTTTACACATTTCCTCTGTTTCTAAGGTACCAAAACAGATCCTAAGCAGTACCAAAACTGAGACCAACCCATTTCATACTCCATTCAACACAAGTATAAGGTGCCATCACTATTTCCCAACCATTTAACTCAAGAAAATTGGCTAAACACTCATGCACAAACTTATAACAATTCCTTCAACCTTTATTTTCCAAGTAATACTATCCTTGGCAATTCTACCACAATACTATTCCTAAGCAATTTCCAACTACATCAATTATCATTTTAACTCAAGAAAATAAATACCAAAAATACCAAAACACTTTATACAACATCAATATCCCATTTTAACCTTGAATGATCAAGAAAATGAAGAAATTCATAATAACTTACCGAAATAGTGCGAAATGAAATATTTATTTTTCCGGCTCTACGCGTTCCCCTCGTCACCACGAACAAGAATATCCGAACGGATTTAAAAACGAAAAGGAATTGAGCTTGGAATAATTTTTGGAAGAGAAGCTTAGGGTTTTGGTTTCCTTGGAGGTTTTGATGAAGAAGAGAAAGAATACTGAGGAATGAAAAATGAATTTTTATTTTGTTAATTCCATGGATAGATAAGAAGGTTTTACTAAAGCTCCTCCATGGATTCAAGAGATTGCAACTAACACCTCAACTACCAACCTTTACAACTAAGCACCTCAACAACTTATAACTTAATACTTTAAAGTTTTAAATATTATAAAATCACTACACACTTTATTTTTATCCCTTTTAGACCCTAAATCATTAATTAAATTTCGTTTTAATCCTAACTTCACATAAATCATCAAAAGCATAAAATGAGCACATAAACTTAGCAAGTAGCATAAAAGACATAAAATGATATACTACCACCCCAACCCCACATGCTCAACGTGTGCTAAAATGGTGCCTAATATTAGGGTCATGACACTCACCCCCCTTAAAGAAAATTTGCCCCGAATTTCGAATGACTTACTTGCACGCTCAAACAACCAAGGATATTTTTCTCTCATCTCCGACTCTAGCTCCCACGTAGCCTCTTCAATGGTATGATTCCTCCATAGAATTTTCACTACCGGAATGCTCTTAGCTCTCAATTCTTTAACTTGGAACTCCAAGATTCTCAACGGTTCCTCAACATAAGACATATCCGCTTGAATTTCTTTGGGAGGTGAACTCAATATATGGGAGGGATCGTGGCAATACTTCCTCAACATCGAAACATGGAACACATCATGAAGCAATGATAAAGATGGAGACAACGCTAAACGATAAGCCAATTTCCCAATCTTCTCTAAGATCTCAAATGGCCCAACATACCTCGGAGCTAGTTTCCCTTTATTCCCAAACCTTTTTATCCCAGTTCTCGGAGAGATCTTAAAGAATACTAAGTCACCAACTTGGAAAGATAAGTCACGTCTTCTATTGTTGGCGTAGCTCTTCTGCCTACTCTGAGCCGTCTTCAACCGATCTCGAATCACCTTGATTTTCTCCATTGAATCTCTAACCAAATTCGGACCCCAAAGCATAGCTTCACCAACCTCGTCCCAACACATAGGAGATCTGCAATTTCTACCATACAACGCTTCATACAGAGCCATCTCAATGCTAGATTGGTAACTGTTGTTGTAGGCAAACTCAACCAACGGTAGATGATCCTCCCAAGACAAGTGAAAATCCATCACACAAGCCCGTATCATATCCTCAAGTATCTGAATAGTTCGTTCAGTCTGCCCATCTGTTTGAGGATGAAATGCCATGCTAAAACATAATTTAGACCCCAAAGCTTCATACAATGCCCTCCGAAATCTAGAAGTGAACCTCGGATCTCTATCAGAAATAATACTAACTGAAACTCCGTGGAGTCTAACAATCTCTCGCATATATAGTTGAGCTAACCTCTCCATCGAGAACTTGGTTGACACCGGAAGAAAATGAGCCGACTTGGTCAATCTATCCACGATAACCCAAATAGCATCCATCTTTTTCGCAGTAAGAGGCAACCTAGTTACAAAATCCATTGAAATTCCTTCCCATTTCCACTCCGGAATGTCTAAAGGTTGAAGTAGCCCCACAGGTTTCTGATGCTTGGCTTTGACTTGTTGACAAGTTAAACACTTAGACACAAAATCCACTATCTCTCTCTTCATCCCATTCCACCAATATCCCCGTTTCAAATCTTGGTACATCTTCGTACTACCCGGATGAATAGCAAACTTGGATTTATGGCCATCCTCTAACACTCGCCTCTTGATCTCCGGTGATGAAGGAACACAAATTCTGCCTTGAAAAGTTAGAATTCCATCCCTATTCAACGCAAATTCCCCGGCTTTACCATCTTGAACTTGCCCCAAAATTTTCTTCAACTCCGGATCATTTTGTTGAGCTTCCACTAAATCTCCATACAAAGTAGGAACGGCTCGAACATTCGCAAATATCGACTCACGTCTTGACTCTCGGAAACTCAAAGTTGACAAATAAGCTTTTCGGTTCATCGCATCCGCAACTACATTTGCTTTCCCCGGATGATACGAAATCACACAATCAAAATCCTTCAAGAATTCTAACCATCTTCTTTGCCGATTATTCAACTCCTTTTGTGTAAACAAATATTTTAAGATTTTATGGTCGGTAAAGATCTCAAATCTCGCCCCATAAAGATAGTGATTCCACTTATGCAACGCAAACACAATCGCAGCCAATTCCATGTCATGGGTAGGGTAATTCTGTTCAGCCGGTGATAACTTCCGAGAAGAATAAGCAATCACCTTCCCACCTTGCATTAGAACACATCCCAATCCTTCCTTCAAGGCGTCACTGAAGATGACAAAATTCTCCCAACCATCCGGAAGGGTAAGAACAGGAGCTGATGTCAACCTCTTCTTCAACTCATCAAAACTTGCTTCAAACTTCGAATCCCACATAAAAGGTACATCCTTCCGAGTTAATCTTGTCAATGGAGTAGCAATTCTAGAAAAACCTTCTATGAATCTTCTGTAATACCCCGCCAAACCAAGAAAGCTACGAACCTCTGTCACAGTTGAAGGTTGCTTCTAATTAACTACGGCTTCTATTATTGAAGGATCAACGGATATCCCCAAACTAGATACCACGTGCCCCAAGAAAGAGATCTGCTCAAGCCAAAACTCGCACTTGCTAAACTTGGCGAACAACTGCTTCTCACGAAGAAGGGATAAGACAATCCTCAAATGATTCTCATGCTCTTCCCGAGATTTAGAATAAACAAGGATATCATCAATGAAAACCACTACAAATCTGTCAAGGTACGGCTTGAAGATACGGTTCATCATATCCATGAATATGGCCGGAGCATTAGTCAACCCGAAAGGCATAACCACGAACTCATAGTGACCATATCTCGTCCTGAAAGCTGTCTTTGAAATATCGCCCGGTCTAATCTTCAACTGATGGTATCCGCTTCTCAAATCAAGCTTTGAGTAAATCACGGAACCTTGGAGTTGATCAAACAAGTCATCAATATGCGGGAGAGGATATTTATTCTTGATGGTTGCTTGGTTCAACAAACGGTAGTCGATACACAATCTCAAGGTGCCATCCTTCTTCCGAACAAACAAAACCGGTGCTCCCCAAGGTGACACACTTGGACGGATAAACCCCCGGTCTAACAACTCTTGCAATTGAGTCTTTAACTCCTTCAACTCAGACGGAGCCATTCTATAGGGCTCTTTAGAGATAGGCGAGGTACCGGGCACTAGGTCAATACAAAACTCTACCTCACGATCCGGAGGCATAGAGTACTCACTTGAGAACACATCACCAAATACAACCGGGACATTAACTAACTCAGGAAATTTCTTACTTGAATCTACCACATAGGCCAAATACCCCGCACACCCTTTAGATAACATTTTTCTAGCCTTTAAAGCAGAAATAACATATATACCAAACATAGATCTATTCGCATCAAACACAAAAGTAGGCATATCAGGCATAGCAAATGAAACCCGCTTCCTACGACAATCTACCAAAGCATGGTAATGACTCAACCAGTCCATACCAAGAATGATATCAAAGTCCCGGATTTTTAACTCTACTAAATCTACCGGCAATACATGCCTAGAAATAGACACATCACAACCATTATAAACCAAAGAAGAAGTGAGGCACTCTCCCATAGGAGTCTAAACCTCAAACGCATAAGGCATAAAGTCAGGTAGCTTATGCAATACAAATGCAAAATGAGACGCTACAAACGAATGGGAAGACCCGGGATCTATAAGGATGCAGGTCTTAACTCCTGAGACAGGAACAATACCTCTAATGACGGCATTAGGGTCAACCTCTCCTCTACCCAAAGCAAACACTCTCCCCTGAACTCTCTCTTTTGGCTTCACTTCATTGTCTCTTTTAACTCCTCCTCTTGGTCCACCTTGCCCACTACCTGATGCTTGCCCTCATAGCTTAGGACAGTTCTTCTAGAAATGACCATCTGCTCCACACTCTAAACATTTTCCTTGCTTGGTCCAGCACCTATCTTCTGTGTGACCCACCTTTTTGCAAAAACCACATACAATCCCAAACTGTCTTGAAGGAGGACGAGCTGCTGGAGTCGCCACATTTCTACCTCTTGTTACACTCGGGACTGAAAATCATTGCTTCCCTCTACTCTGACCCGAACCTTGACCTTGGCATCTTTGCTTACTTCCACTTCCACCCTTTCACGAACCGGTATACCCGTCTCTCTTCTTCCGACACCAAATGGGGACAATATCGAGCTAGCTCAGTAAACTTCGCCGAGTACTGTGCTACGGTCATTGTTCCTTGCTCCAATCTCAGAAATTCAACCTCCTTTTTGTCTCTTGTAACCATCGGAATGAAGTGATCCCGGAACTTGCGTGTGAAGTTCTCCCATGTCTGCGGTGTATGGTCTCGGTCCCAACTGTCCTTCACTATGTGCCACCAATGCTCGACTGGTCCCTCCAACTTGAAGACAGCGCACCTCACCTTTTCTTCATCCGGGCACTCCATTGCTGCGAAAATCTTATTCATAGCTTCAAGCCATCTCTCCGCCTTCAACGGATCTGGATCTCCATTAAAGCTGGGCGGAGCCATCTTGATGAATTTCTCCAAACCATGCCCATGTTTGCCTTCTTGGTGATGCTGTGCTTGCCCCTGAGCTGCCATTTTCTGTAAGAAGACCCTAAACATGTTCATCATTTCAGCATTCGGATTTCCATCACCCCCAGCATTGCCAACATTGCCCTGAGCCTGATGCTGATTGTCCTCATTCCCAGCCATTAGAATAAACTCCTGCATCAAACACTCGGCATCAGTTATCACATACTCCCCCTTAAGCTAGACATCTACCCTTGACCTTTAAACGAGGCTCTGATACCAACTGTGGGGGACCCCAACTGGGAACCTAACACGTGTCCCGAGCTAGAGAGACCCCAACTAAGAAAGACCACCTGAATTTTAAAAACTTTGACTTAACTGAAAAGAACACAAACTTGAACATCACCATTCAAAAAATAACTCAAGTCATCTCCACTTGGAGGAAAACATGAACAACCTTTGAAAACCAAACTTGCTTTAGTTACAACATTACAAAAGTTCACAAATGCTAAGTTTGAAACAAAGTGTCTATATATACAAACTGCACCAAGGACCTAAACCAAAATACACTTTCAACATTTCCCATGAAGGACATATACATACCCAACAACCCAAAACATACGTACAAACTCCTCCTCGTCCTCACTGGTCGGATCCTCCTATCTCAGGTTGATCTAAAACATTAAAGGGAGAAGGGTGAGAATAAATCTCAATAAGCTATTATGAATGCAATAATATGCCAAGTAAGATGCAACACATATAAGGTGCATATATAACACATTGGAAAAGCCGTAAACACCTTACATTACCTTGGTTTACCTTTTCCCGTCTGAACAATAAGTCGTACAGTATTGGGAGATAAAACTCCACTCATTTGTGAACTGCTTGAGCATATTCACATCTTATAAGACCCATTTTCAGGGAACCATATAAGATACTAGCAATTCTGTAAGGCTTTTGGCTCAATACAGATGCTATAACCCCAGTCTGTGGCCACAGAAAGGGACAGTCACAGGTATAACGTAATCCGATCACATTAGGTCACACTTTCCATAATTGATCGTATTCCGTTATACCCCTAAACATCAGCTGATTAACACAAGTTTAAGCACATAATAGTTACTTGAAATGAAATCCACCAAAGGGATAAGAAATATAACAACATGGTAAATCATACTCATGTTTAAATCAATACCATAGTGTAACATACATTTCATACACTATTTATATCACAAACCATGGATATGAACTCAAGTAAGGCTACAATGCATCATAAACCAGCCCCACATGATCATAACACAACAATTCATAACCTCTATAAAGGTCCAAGTTCAAATTACCAAGTTTGATTCGCTTTGGTTAAGTTACAAAACAAGGCTGCCAACCATTTTCCGAACAATATTTAAACTACTTCCACAATTCCATTTTGACCAAGTAAGACATCATTGTGTAGCTAAAGTGTTCTACTTTAATTATAGATAAAGATGTTTCAATTATATCCTAGGTTGATTAGGTTTCTGCAACTTGGAAAATGATTCAGAGGTGACAGGGTCTGGCAGGAATAGGGCACAACTCGTGCCATTGCATCCCCAATTTGATCAGAACGATTGACACAATTTCCACGAGTCGTTTCCACGAATGGCCAAAGGGCACGACTCGTGCCAAGGCCAAAAATCAGTTCCAGCATCAGAACATCAGTAAAGTCCCAAAACCAAATGTGGTTTACACGTTTCCTCTGTTTCTAAGGTAACAAAACAGATCCTAAACAGTACCAAAACTTAGACCAACCCATTTCATACTCCATTCAACACAAGTATAAGGTGCCATTACCATTTCCCAACCATTTAACTCAAGAAAATTGGCTAAACACTCATGCACAAACTTATAACAATTCCTTCAACCTTTATTTTCCAAGTAATACTATCCTTGGCAATTCTACCACAATACTATTCCTAAGCAATTTCCAACTACATCAATTATCATTTTAACTCAAGAAAACAAATACCAAAAATACCAAAACACTTTATACAACATCAATATCCCATTTTAACCTTGAATGATCAAGAAAATGAAGAAAGTCATAATAACTTACCGAAATAGTGCGAAATGAAATATTTATTTTTCCGGCTCTACGCGTTCCCCTCGTCACCACGAACAAGAATATCCGAACGGATTTAAAAACGAAAAGGAATTGAGCTTGGAATAATTTTTGGAAGAGAAGCTTAGGGTTTTGGTTTCCTAGGAGGTTTTGAGGAAGAAGAGAATACTGAGGAATGAAAAATGAATTTTTCCTTTGTTAATTCCATGGATAGATAAGAAGGTTTTACTAAAGCTCCTCCATGGATTCAAGATATTGCAACTAACACCTCAACTACCAACCTTTACAACTAAGCACCTCAACAACTTATAACTTAATACTTTAAAGTTTCAAATATTATAAAATCACTACACACTTTATTTTTATCCCTTTTAGACCCTAAATCATTAATTAAATTTCGTTTTCATCCTAACTTCACATAAATCATCAAAAGCTTAAAATGAGCACATAAACTTAGCAAGTAGCATAAAAGACATAAAATGATATACTACCACCCCAACCCCACGTGCTCAACATGTGCTAAAATGGTGCCTAATATTAGGGTCATGACATTAGCCCATTTTAATTATATGATACATGCTTGTATTTGAAGGTGTATAATTGAGTGGAAGTATTTATGAAATACATTATTTGCTCTTAGATGGTAAATGCGTTGATACTTATATGTTTATTGTTTGCATATTTTATTGTAGTAATGGCAACTCACAATAATCAGCCCCTATCACTGCGATCCGTCCTTAGAAGGACAAGCTCGAAGAGAACGGTACAAACTATTCTGATTGGATCAGAAGCCTAAGAATTGTTCTTAGGCAAGAGAAGAAAATGTACATTCTTGACGAATCCATTCCCTCTCCACCTACTGCCAATGCTTCAAGGGCAGATAAGGATGGACATAAGAAACATACTGATGATTCTAATGATGTGACATCCTTATGCTTGCCACCATGTGTAAGGCTCTTCAGAAGGACCTTGAACACATGGAAGTTGATTTTGATATAGCCGAGTGCTTAAAGGAAATGTTCCAAGTGCAAGCTAGACAAGAGAGGTATGATGTGGTAAAGGCCCTAAATGTATGCAAGATGCAAGAGGGGTAGTCAGTTGGTGCTCATGTCCTTAAGATGAAGGGTTATATTGAGCGTCTCGAAAGGCTTGGAAATTCGATGAGTTTGGAATTCGCCACGAATACGATATTGAATTCATTGCCTGAATGTTATGGTCATTTTATAATGCACTATCACATGAGTGGCATGGATAAAAATCCTTCGAAATTGCATGCGATGCTTAAGACCACAGAGAAGAATATCAAGAAGCCTGGAGCGACAAACGTGTTAATGGTTAACAAAGGTTAAGGGTTCAAGAAAGATGGCAAAGGTAAAGCAAGTGTTGCTAGACCTAAGGCAAAAATTGCCAATCTTAGGAGAGGCTCCCAAAGTGTCTAAAAAGGATGCGATTTGCTACCACTGCCAAGAGGTTGGTCATTGAAAGCGTAATTGCAAGGCTTACAAGGAAGGCCTAAAGGCGAAGAAGGGCAATACAATTGCTACTGATTTAGGTATCTATGTGATAGATATTTTCCTTTCTATTTCTAGTTCATGGGTATTAGATACCGGATGTGGATATCACATTTGTTTAAATGTACAGGGACTAAGGAATAGGAAGCTACTCAAACAAGGTGAAGTTGATCTACATGTGGGGAATGGAGCAAGAGTTGCTGCATTAGCCGTAGGGACATATGATGTAACTTTACCTAGTGGATTAGTATCTTGTTTTGAACAATTGTTACTATGTTTCGGATTTGAGTAGAAATATTATTTTCGTTTCTTGTTTGGATAATGAAGGTTTTAGGTTTCTTATTGAGAATAATAAATTTTCTATTTATTTAAATGATATGCTCTATTGTATTGCAAATTCATTTAATGACCTTTATGTTCTTGATGTTGATGAGAAACAAAATATTGTTGAAGATATTTATCATATGGAAAAGAAGTCTAAACTGAATGACGTGAACAACACGTTCATGTGGCATTGTCGGCTTGGTCATATAAATGAGAAACGTATATCTAAACTCGATAAGAATGGACTTTTAGACTCACATGATTATGAATCATATGAGGTATGCGAATCTTGTTTATTGAGAAAAATGACCAAACCACCCTACACTAAGAGTTGTGAAAGGGCTAGTGACTTATTGGGCCTAATACATACCGATGTATGTGGACCAATGAGCAGCATTGCTAGGGGAGGATTTCGATATTTCATTACATTCACTGATGAATTATCTAGATATGGCTATGTCTATCTGATGAAGTCCAAAAGTGAGTCGTTTGATATGTTTAGAACATTTCAAAATGAAGTACAAAATCAACTTGGTAAAACTATTAAAGCACTTCGATCGTGGTGGTGAATATTTGAGCCAAGAGTTTGACAATCATCTCAAAAATTGTGGAATTGTTTCCGAGTTGACTCCACCCGGAACACCACAATTGAATGGTGTGTTCGAGAGGAGGAATAGAACCTTATTAGATATGATTCGTTCGATGATGAGTCAAGTTGACCTTCCTATTTCATTTTGGGGATATGCATTAGAGAATGCTGCGTTCACACTGAATAGAGTCCTTACTAAGTCGGCTCCTAAGACCCCACATGGATGTGGCATGGAAGAAAACCTAGTTTGTCTTTCATGTATATTTGGGGTTACAAAGCTTATGTGAAGAGACTTGTCTCTGATAAGTTAGCACCTAAATCTTACAAAGTTATTTTCATTGGTTACCCTAAGGAAACCAAAGGGTATTACCTTTACAACCGCAATGAGAACAAAGTGTTTGTTGCTCAATATGGTACTTTTCGTGAGAAACAATTTCTCAATAAAGGAACAAGTGGGAGTAAAATTGATCTTGAAGAATTTCAAGAACCCGAAAATAACATGGAACCAATAGTAGAGACGGAACCAAGTCCACAAGAAATTATTGAACCGGTTCAAGATCTACAAGTCCATCGTAGATCGGATAGGTTACGATCCGCACCCGAGAGATATGGATTTCTCATGTAAGAAAGTAATGAAGTGGAAGTCATTGAGAATGACGAACCCACTTCCTATCAAGAGGCAATGTCCACTCCTGATTCAGATAAATGGTTGGAGGCCATGGAATCTGAATTGCAATCCATGTCGGATAATCAAGTTTGAAACTTGATTGAGCCACCCGAAGGTGTAAAAACCATAGGGTGCAAGTGGGTCTTCAAGAAGAAGACTGATATGGATGGGAAGGTGCATACTTACAAGGCTAGGCTTGTAGCAATGGGATATAGGCAGATTCATGGTGTAGACTATGATGAAACCTTTTCGCCTGTTGCAATGCTTAAGTCTGTTAGAATTTTAATTGCCATAGCCACGTATTATGACTACGAGATATGGCAAATGGATGTCAAAACGGCTTTCCTAAATGGGAAGTTACTCGAGGATGTGTATATGACACAACCTGAAGGTTTTGTCGATCCAAGAAATTCTAACAAAGTGTGAAAGTTGCAAAGATCCATATATGGATTGAAGCAAGCTTCTAGGAGTTGGAATCTTTGTTTTGACGAAAAGATCAAAGAGTTTGGCTTTGTCAAGAATGAAGATGAACCTTGTGTATACATGAAATTCAGCGGGATCGTACACTACCAGAAAAACAGGTTTTAGCGACGAAAATTTCCGTCGCTAAAGCCAAATTTCCGTCGCTAAAATTAAACACCGACGGAAAAATTCCGTCGGTGGTCCGCCGCTGATTTTCGACGGCTCAAATTTTGCCGGTATATTTTGATTTTACCGACGGAATTAATTCTGTCGGTGATTTACTGACACCAGCGACGGAAATTTTCGCCGTTAAATTAATTTAATTTAATTAAATTTTCATTTCAGCGACGGAAATATCGTCGCTGTAATAAAACTTAATTAAATTAAATTAATTTCAGCGGCGGAAATTTCCGTCGCTGGAATAAAAGTTAATTAAAATAAATTAATTTCAGCGACAGATATTTCCGTCGCTGAAATTAATTAATTTTAATTAATTTTTATTTCAACGACGGAAATTTCCTCCGCTGAAAACAAAAATTAAATTAAAATTATATTAAAATTAATTGATATAGCGGCGGAAATTTCCGTCGCTGGAATAAAAATTAATTAAAATAAATTAATTTCAGCGACGAAAATTTCCGCCGCTGAAAACAAATTTTTAAATTAAAATTAAATTAAAATTAATTGATATAGCGGCGGAAATTTTCGTCGCCGTAATAAAATTTTTTTAAAATAAATTAATTTCAGCGACGGAAATTTCCGTCGCTGATACTGAAATAAATTTAAAAAAAAATAATTTAAAATATCAATTAGCCAAATTTTTTTTGTACCTGATATAACAATTCAATTTATAAAACTAAAACTATAAAACTAAAAATCAATATCAGCGTACCAAACTAAAGACTAAATATCACCGTACCAAATCGGGAGGGGGGAGGGGGGAGGGGGAGAGGGGGGGATAGGTGGGAGAGGGGGGGAGAGGGGGAGAGGGGCTCCTGCGGGTACCAAATATCTCAAATGTTTACAAACAAGTATAAAATAGTACAAACAAGTCTAAAATAGTCTGCCATCAACTCGGGGGAGGCTGGAAATTACCCTGGTCCATACGAGCCATCAACATCGCAAATTTGGCATCAGTCTCTGCATGACGCCGAGCATTCTCCTCCTGCATCTGCGCCTGAGCCGCCAAAGCCTCCGCAAGCTTTGCCCTAACCTCTGCAGCCTCGCGTCTCTCCTCAGCCAACTCAGCCTGCAAAGTGTCAACCCTCGGATCATGACACATGGGCGAGACAATATTTGGCCGACGGCCGATCGACGGGCATTGCCACCCGTAATCCCCCATCCCTAACACTCGGGGTCCTCTCTTTGGATGTCCCTCAGAGGTGACCGAGCGCCAAACATCAGGCACGAAGGGAACGGGCTGGTCGGGAGGCGTTCCTTCGGGAAAAACGGCGGCTTGATATGCACTCTGTCAAAATAAAACAAACAATTATAATCATATACACAATGTAATGTACATAAATAAATTTACATATTCAAAATCAAGTCATTTAATGATAGTTTACTTACAAAGGCATTAGCAGAGCGATCGTCAACCCATTGCGGAGGTTGATCGGGCGTTGTAGGAGTCCGAACATGGGTACTAGCGTAAACATCCAAAAAACTGACATTCGGACCATGATCCATTTCCTATAAATAAAATAAGAGAGATTATTACTTTGAAATTGTATAAATGCAACATTTAAATTGATTTAAAAGCATGCATACACTACATTTACACTAAAACCATGGATACACTACTATTTAAAAGCATACATACACTACTACATTTAAACTAACATACATACCATGCGGTAGTGATGCTCGCCGATCGGGATCGTCCCCATGGTATGCTTCGTCGCCGACCCCGAGGAGCCTGCTCTATTTGCCTTAGCCTGTTCGGTCATAGCTTTCGCCGCATCCGACGCCCAATATTCGCAAATTTGAAGAAACACCTCCTCGGTCATCCAAGAAGGTGTCAAGGGCTGTTGTTTCGCCTCGAGCCGCTTAGTATAACATTGTTTCTTCGTATTACCTATAAAAATATGAATATCTCGTAAACTTATAATGATGACATTATAAAATTAAAAGAGTATAATCATTGTTAATTAAACTAATTAAGGATAGATAAATATGTTACCAATATGATCCCTAAATAGCTTCTGAGCCTGTTTATCGAAAACAAATCTAGCCGTCGCCTCGTCGATTTTCGGCGCCCAACAAAATTTCCCCTACAACATATAATGATAACATTACAAAACTAAAAGAGTATAATCATTATTAATTATAACATTTTAATAACAAACTAACATTTAAGTTTTAAATAAAAACCATTAACACATTACCTTAAACTCCTCCCACGCATCCTCCTTCTCCCCCGGTGGCAATGATTTCCAGTTCGGCCAAAACTCTGTCATGAGCCGAGACCGCCAATACTGCCCGATCTTTGTCCCTGGGCTAGGGTATCCACCTACAAACCTGCCAAGTATATTTATACAATAACATTTTAACTTAAATAATGAATTATATATAAAACAAAAAGGAACCAACTTATATCAAATTAATGAAGAGTTACTTACTGGTCATAAAGTGACGATATATGGACAAATGTCCTCCCACCAGAATCGACAAGAGTATGAGTATCGGCCCCAGAGGTGGAGCTAGTACTACTGCGTGTAGGGTCGACATCGGCATCATCAGTACTTGTAAGTACCCAAATCCGGATCGTCCAAATCCGTCAGAAAGTTAACCGAAATCCGTTAACTGGCCCGCTCCAGGTTAACCGGAACTCGTTAAACTCCCCGTTGCCGTGCCAACGAGACGTCCCGGGACTGCCCCGTGCATCCCGACGTCGAACCGTACTTAGCACGTGATATCTCACGTAAAAGTATGGCTTTCCCTGAAAAACGCATTTTCCGGCACTTTCCGGGGGCGTTTCGGACATTTCCCGGACTGTTATTTTAAAAAACGGACAAAACCGGGACCGGGGAACAAACTCCCACACTCGGTGAGTGACTCGAGAGGGCACGTGGCAGCCATGCCACAGCCCTCTCGTCACCTTTCAATCACAAATCAAAGGGAAAAGACCAAAATACCCCTGGTTTGCAAGCCTAGTCCGGCCGGACTCGCTTGTGCACTTTTCACGAAATTGCCGGCCAAGTCCCCAGATTTCCAAAATCCCCAAAACCCCACGAAATTCAATCCAAGTCGTGGGACTCCTACGCAATTTTCACCCTATAAATAGAAGTTCTTGTCAAAGGCGAAAGAAGGAATTTTACACCAAAAATCACCACCCCCACGGTCCAAAGCGGTTTTCACCCTCCCGAGCTCCCGTTCTGTCTCGATTCGCGTGAAACCTTCGTATTTCGATCAAATACGCACCCTACAACTTGAAACAACCTTTCGAATCACTTTCCGTGTCCCGTACACACCTCCCGAGCCAAAGGAGTCGACCACAGCCATAGGTATAACTCCCTCTCTCTAAATCTCCCGTTTCATCTCGGTTTACGCGCCAGTCGCTATAATTATTTCGAACGTCGTTATCAAAATGTAGACGCCTCCGTCTAACGGGGTCCGATACGTTTTAGCCCCTCGATCCTCTTCTCTTTCCGTAAGAGAAGTAATCACGGGTTAAAACGGCGTTCGAATTTCCCAGTTAGTTTACTTTCATGTCATTTACAATTCCGAGCCGTTTGGCCTCGTTTATCGTCATTTACAATTCCGAGCCGTTTGGCCTCGTTGATCGTCATTTACAATTCCGAGCCGTTTGGCCTCGTTGATCGTCATTTACAATTCCGAGCCGTTTGGCCTCGTTGATCGTCATTTACGAATCCGGATCGTTTGATTCCGTTGACACCGCTTTAAATACTGTCATTTACAAGTCCGATCCGTTTGGATTGTGATAGTATTTACTTTTCAAAGTCAGTCGCAACCCGATTCGTTGATCGCATGTCATTTAATACGCATTTTCCGTAAAAATCGTTAACAATGTAATGCCGGTTCAAAACCGGAGTTCGTCCGTCGAACTCTCTTTCAACGCGCGAAATGACGTTCGGCCTCCGAACGCTCATCTTCAAACTCAAAGCCGCCATTTGACACTTAAAATCATTTAATACGCATTTTCCCGTAAAAATCGTTAACAATGACTCGTACGGTTCAAAGTCGACGTTTGCCACGCAAACGCTCATTTCAACTCAAAGTCGACGTTTGCCACGCAAACGCTCATTTCAACTCAAAGTCGACGTTTGCCACGCAAACGCTCATTTCAACTCAAAGTCGACGTTTGCCACGCAAACGCTCATTTCAACTCAAAATCGACGTTTGCCACGCAAACGCTCATTTCAAACTCAAACCGACGTTTGTCATTCAAACGCTCGTCTTTTCAAAAGTCACCTAATCAACGTTTGTCATTCAAACCAAGATTAAGCTTGTCATTCAAGCCCCCATTTCAAAAAACACACAACACACACACACACACACGATTTCGAGAAAGGTAGAAAGACTCGTCATGCGAGGCGTTTCGGGCGATCTCGTCATACTCTACCCGAAACGTAACGACCTCCGAACCTAACAATCTACGGTACAAAAAGCTTTTTACTCGTTTTTTCTGCCAATAAAAATGATCCCCTTTTTCAAAAAGCCTTTTCCTAAGTTTTTGCTACCAATAAAAACGACACCTTTTCACAAAAGCCGTTTCTCAACGTTTTGGGCTCAAAATACAAAAACCGCGTGGCGACTCCTCATTTTTGTTCCTTCCCGTGAAGCGAGGTCTCAGACTCCAACGCCCCTCCGCGAAAGACAACCGCCTTTTCCGCGCCCCCGCCGCGCGAAAAGATCGGGTAATTTCGGTTGGCGACTCATTTGGGGAAAAGATACTTTTTCAAAACTACCGATGTTTTCAAAAAAGCCTTAGTGGGTCAAACTTTCGTTTACCCTTCCTCGTTTTCGTGTGCGTGTGTTCCTTTAAACCTCGAACGGTTTTTGTTTCAAAGGCATTACATTGTCAACTTTCCAAAATCATACCATGTTTGTGCATCCCCATTCATGTTTGATTTTCATCTTTGTCTTTTGAGCGTGCATCATAAATTCTTTAAGACACATTACGAAAAATCTCGTTTTACTCGGAAAAAGAATTTTAGTGACCGCACACTACGCGCACTTCTTTGCCTCGGAACACCGCACTTCACGTGCACTTGCGCCTCGGTACACTGCACACTACAACCCCTAACCCGGGATGGCCTTATCGGTTGCACTCCGATTGGTGCGAGACACCTTTCGGGCGCGGGGTCGTCCCAAACATCCCATCCTAGCAGTGTAAGCCATGCACTCTTTGTGTCACACTTTGTCCAAGACCGGTTGGTTTTTGGCTTAGCTCGTGTCATAAAGCCTAAGTGTATGTTTTTCACGCCGGGCCCGCTCCGAGTCAAGCTCGAGAGTTTTAGGCCGAAGGTCGCTCCGACCCGAAGTCTTGAGCTTTTTCGGCCTTGACTTTGACGCGGAGCTCTGCCGAAAAATATACCAGAAGGTTCAATGTGACGCCGTGTCACCAAACCTCGCCGTATGTACCGTGCCGGCCACAACTTGGCCAACGCTAAAAAGCTAAGGTCTCTCGCACAAGCGAGTCGGGAGAGGTCATGCCCAAATTTTGGCACGATCCCCGCCTTAACTTAAGGACGTTGACTTCGGCCAGTGGCCCGTACGTCACATACGTTGAAAGTTTGCGTGATCGGCTAGCCTTAAGTTCACTTTTTCCTTTGTCGGTGGAACTCGCTTGCCTTATCGGACCTCGCTCGGGATAGTCCGTCTGAGAAAGATGATCTACAATGGAAACGAGGGGCTTATAAGCGTAGTGACGAGATCCAGCTGATTAGAGCTCTAGGATTAGTTGCGAAAAAGAAGACACGCTCTTTTCCAACCAATTAGGACTACGAGAAAACGCGCTTTAAGTAAACTTTAATCGGTAGCGCACATTGCACAAGCCCGAAAACCTTGAGCCAAATACCCTTTTCCGAAGCCTAAACCCTTCCTTTCGTTCCTGCGGCGAGCGAGAAAGTGGTTCGGATTTCCGGGTCGGCGCCTTGCCGGGATCACGGTAACGGCGGCGTCGAGACGGTTCTTCGGTTCCCTCGGTTCCCTCGGCCCAGAATTTCCGACATGTCTAGCTCGCAGAAATCGTGACGGGGAAGGACCCCGCCACCGTAACGGATATGACATTGGAAGAAGCCATCCGGGCTTGTGAGGTTCACGAGGCGAAAGAAGATCGGCGAGAATTTCGTGGTACGGCTTACGAATGAGCGAGGTATAGCGGCTATCCCAGGTCGAGACGGTACTTTTGTCACAGTCGAGGATGACGATTCCCAAAACCGGTTCACGAAACCTTCAATCGGGTTCCTCCCCCGCCAACTTACGGGATGCCTTCCGGCCAAGGAAACGGCCAGACCTAGGCTCCATGTTGCCACCTCTCGGGGGCAACCCTGTCAATTTTGGTCGGCCCGGTGCAACACCCATCACTCAATATCACCGGCGCACCTGGACCATCTCGAGATGCCAATATCCCTCAATATCCTCCGGGTTCGTCCGTTGCCTATACGAATCCTAAACAGGGGACAAACCCCGTCTGAGTTCGAGAAAAGGCTCAGTATATGCTCATATACCAAGCGTTCCACCTCCAATCACTACCGCTCACGTGGTAGCACCGTAGAGCCTCATGAGTCCACAGCTGGACCCAACCTTAGCTGGATGGTCGAGCGGATGAAAGACACGAAAGCCACCATGAGCGGCTCAAAGCGAGAAACGCTCAAATCCACGAGATCAGGGAATGGTCACGCCTCTCCTGCCAAGTTCGAGAATGCGGAGATGGACCGATTCGATGGAACCGAATGTCCTCAAACGCACGTCGACACTTACGTTCTCGGCATGAGAGCAAAAGGAGCAACCCTCCGGCAAATGGCCGACCACTTCCGGCATACGCTCAAAAGTTCGGCGTTACGATGGTTTCGAGGTCAAGCACACGGATCGCCACACACAGGAACGGATCGGTAACATCTTCTGGAGCAGTACGAGATCCAACTTAGAGTGGGAAACAAGTCGCGAGGACTTAATCACCGCTGAGCGAAAGCGGATGAAAGTGTTGGGGAATTCTACAAGAGATGGAGCTGGAAACTCTCAGAGATCATGGAGCCACTCTCCAAAGACGAGCAGATGCGGATCTTGAAGTCTGCTTAAGACCGTCCATCAGAACTCTCATCGGTCACAATTTCTTCCCGGATCTCGGGCCATGGTCAATGCCGGCTCACGGTTCGAGAAGGATCTCAAGGAAAAGTTGGCTCTTTGCACGGCCATACGAATACCGCTCAGCAGTGCATTCAATCTGCACCGGCCCCGGCAAAGGAAAGATACGTGCATCGGCTACGTCCATCGGGGACAACGGTCGGGTAACGAAACCCAGTCCCGCAAAGCAACAATTCTACTCGAAGCGGCTGTCGTACACTTCGACAAGTTGGACATGCCAGCTGAGCAAGATCTTTGGAAGGGTTAATCAAGGAGGGTCTCCTTAAGCCCGTGGCCAATTACAAACCCAAAGTTCAGTAGCCAATGCGGACAAGAGCAAATCTTGCGCCTTCCATCGGTATCACGGCCATACCAGCGACAATTGTTTGGGGTTACGATACGAAATCCAGAACTTGATAGAAGAAGGCAAGTTAGAGCGCCCAGTGGGCCCAATACGATCGGGAATCCCTTTCAGAACAATAACGTGCGTGAATTCCATTGAGTGGGTGCCCAAGAAGAGTGCCACGAACCCGTTTCTCCGCCTCTCTCAGTTGGATCTTCCTCTAATGTCCACATCGGCTACGATGTTTGCGGCGCTCACTTTGCACAGGTACGAGTCTCGGCTTGTCCAGGAGCAATCCTCAGAAAACAGAGAAGAAGAAATCCTCTCAACGGCAAGCGAGAGAAAGATACGAAGGTTTGGAGATACCGGTGTAGGTACACTTGGAGAACCCTCAGGGAGGTTCGACTACTACGTCTTGTACTCCGGCCCGGTCCTCTTTGCCTCCCGGGCCATGCGGCTTTAGAGCAAACGAGGGGTGGGAAAGCCGAAAAGTCCGAGTGAAACCGAGTCGAGACCACAGGACAGGAATACCTCGGATCTTGGTAATCTTGCGCGGTCGAAGCCTAACCCTCCGCGGGATCGGCCAAGATTCAATTTGTCCGGCTTAGAGCTCGGGCCGGCAAAGTAAGATCAAGGACGGACTTGGCAATCGCACTCGATCAATGTGCTAACCAAGGGCGGCAGCCGCCGCGGGCGGCCTCAACACGCTCCACGAGGTTCCACGAAGGCTTTACCTCGCAAGAGGAAGACGGAAACGGATGGGTGGATGACTCTCCTTCTACGGATAGAGGCAGAGATCTACGACTCCCGCCTATATGGCGGCATGATCACGTTACGTGGCGAAGACTTACCGAGAGAAGCCTCGGGGCACAACGAAGCTCTGTACATCACTCTCAAACTCGACACCATATCACTCCCCGGAGTATTGGTAGATAACGGGTCGGCAGTTAATGTCCTCCCCTCTCGGCATGATGCGAGCTCTCCGCATCCATGAAAGCCATCGATACCGTCTACTCGGACTATCGAGGCCTACGACAACTCGTCCGTCCCATCACGGGGACGGTGACTCTGGAACTACGGTTCGAAACCCCGAATGGTGCCGGCAAAATTCCACGTGATGGACATTCCATCGAATTCACGGCTCTCTTGGGACGCCCTTGGCTACACCACATGAAAGCCATAGCTTCCACTCTCCATCGGTGTGTTAAATTCATTAACCGGCGGGGAGATCTCGAGGTCATCAGGGGATAGTTTCCTCATAGGAAAGCGAAGCCGAGGAACGATGGCAAGCGTGTCCGCACTCGAGCACGGGGTTACCTCCTTCGAATCAACGAGGGACTACGGGCAAATCTCATCGAGAATCCCTCGAGTCAGGAGATGCTAACTATGTAAACGTACTCGAGCGGGCGGACCACGAAGCGATCAGATACATCAAGTTCATTGTCGTTTCCAACATTTGGAGGCGGGTTGGAAGGAAACGGCGAACATCGCCATGATGCGGGCACATAAACCCCCTGTCTCAGCTCGGAGATTTGTCGGCATTCTCCAAACTCGCTCTCGGCCCCGCGTGAGGAGATCTTTGTGATAAAGGTCAACAAGCACCGTCATTCTCGTGATGAATGCATGGAAGTTGTATGGGATGTCCTCACGAGGAACTACCGTGCACCCCTTTTCTCCAGCGAAGAGCATGATGTTTTCCTAGTTTGCTCCAACAACGCAACCGGACGCAATACGTCCCTACACACTGGATTGAGCGATCGAGATGACGATGAATCTGGACTCTCGGAGTCGAGGACGCGCGGACCCGCAAGCGAGACCTCTGCATTCACATGCTCGGTTTTGAGGACGGAACTCCTTCCGATCGGGTCACCTACGACGAGGTTCCAATACCATGGAAATTGTCAAGCTCAATGTCAGGTCTGGCGGCTATCAGATAATTGGAAGCACGTGATTCACGCGACGAGGAATCCCTACGATCAAGTAAAGGACGACGACTTCGTCAATATCATCTATTCCGGATATCTGATGAAGCGAGGATCCGGTCCTTGTTATCGAGATTCTGTAACACGAAGGTCACCCTTGATGTTTGCTGCTCATAGTAAACGAGGCCTTGGCCAAGCGAGCTCGAGCTCATCCCTACTTCCGAGTACCGGCCCGGTGGCAACCGGCCCGTGCCGTCGGTCAAGCTTATACCCTCAGCGCCGCGAGGCCAAGGGCGACGGCGAAGGAGACCAAGCTCCACCTGCTACAAGTCGAGATCAACCTCGGGAACGCTTCGGCGGCCACCAGAAAACATCTGCGAAAGTCTTCCCATGGCGAGTCGGCCCTCCGGCACGAGGAAATGACCACCTCGGCATCAACATGCTCCGGTTCGATTCTGCTCCCGGTCGTCGCGGCCGGATTCGGACATCACGCCGGTCGGCCCTAGCTTTGATAGACTTGGCGATCGAGCGAGATCACGAGACCGTCAACATTGCGAGAATTCAATACCCCGTGGGGTCAATCAACGAGATATGGGCAAACTTCTTGGTGATCGAGATCCAAGGAAGGCCGCATGGAATGTCCCGATCAGGCTTCCTTCGTCAATGTAATCCAAGTGTTCCGCCGTTCGGCGATTTGAATGTAATCACGGTTACGGACACTAGCCGAGACGATGCGCGCCTACGGAGGCTGCCTAGGTCTCGCAAGGAAAGCTCTCATGGAGCTAGCCGCTCAAGAAAGTCGTCTTTGGGACGAAGACCAAGCTCGAAAGACCTACGGGGACCAAGCCACTTAAAGTGTCACGGGCGGCTTCGGACGAGAAAGCTAGAGGCCACTCTAGACCGGTTCGACCTCAAGAGTTTTGCTCATGGCAACTTCACGACTACCGTCTGTTCTCATCCAACCCCTGCGCCGAGCGAGGGTGGTCGCGGTCCCGAATGACCTAGGAGATGGAACGACACGGCGGGAATGAATCCCGGCGCTTACCTTCCCGAGGAAAGCAAGTTCTCTGTGAAAGCGACGATGAAGACGATGAAACCATTCTCTTCCAAGCCGGGCATGAAGTCGGCAAAGCCGGACTCCCGAGGGTCTGGGAGGATGGGAACGGATCATTACCGCACTCAAATTGAAAGGCCAACTCGGGGAGGAAGGTCTATTTAAAAACGAGGAGGAGGATGGAAATTCGTCTCGAGCAACTACTCGGGAAATTCCACGATCTACGGCCTTCGTTTACGAAACGATCAGCTGGGACGGCAACCGAGTCACATGGGCGAGATGTTCGGGAAGCCGTGTACTCACCTTCCAGACATACCGCCACTCGAGATAAAGCGAGAGGAGAAAACTCTCCCCGATGGAGGTTTACCTAGGCGCCGCACGCGATTCAAAGAAGCGGCTATTCTCACATGGGAAGAAACGCGAGGCGCTAACTCTCGGCGCGAGCTCGGTTTGCAAGAAGGTTGATCTGGGCCGAAGTGGAGGAAAACTAGCAAACCACGAGTATCGCCGGACCCAAACTCAGAATGCCACGAGTATGCTCGGCAAGAAGGAAAGGAACGCGATATATCGTGAAGAGATCAAGGAGACCGTTCGCTTGAGCGAGAACTCTCCAGCCTCCCGGAGGGTTAACGCACGGTTCGGTTCGAGCAACCATTGTTGTGCACGACATTCGAACAAGCTGCGTCAAGCGTAGGCTACCTCCCCGCGAGAGGCACCTAAGCCGGTATCACAGGACGAGAATCCGTCAAGCTGCCGAAGCTCAGGGAATTCATCCACAATCAATGAGTTGAGGGAAGACATATGGCCTATCTTTACGAGGAATCCTCCTCAACTATGGCTCGACTCGGAAGCGGCTTGTTCGAAGGGACCAAACACGATGTCGGCGTTCTAACCCGATCGGGTCAAATCCATGCATTACCACCTAAGGCCACCAAAAAGCGACGGAGCGGAGTACATTGCAATCCGGCCGGCCCAGAAGACGCAAATTCCTTGAAAGAGGACCCGATCCTCACTCGGCTCAAGCGGACTCGGGCGAACATTTCCCTTTGGTCTCTGCTCGCCTCCTCTTATCCTCACAAGCTCGAAGCTAGAGGAAAGCTGGCCCGTACCATGGTCCCCGTGGGCGCAACCCCGGATGAAGTCATTCGAGATGATTGGCAACATCCACTATGGCAACATTATCACCTTCGCGAGATTTGGACCTTCCAAAATTTGGGGAAATTTGATCCTGATGAGCCGCTCTACATCCACGGTCCAGTGGACGGCGTCGCCTTCCCGCGTGTTGGTAGACGGAGGTTCGGGAATGAATGTCTTGCCGAAGATGATGGACTGCTTGATATCAAGCCCGCGAGATCTTAAGCCTTCGGTCCACGCTTTGTCGAGGCCTATGACTCTACTTCCAAAATGCCGGTTCTCGGGGTTGCTACTCTCAACATACGGTTCGTGAGCGGGTGATCCCATTTGAATTCCAAGTGTTGGACATTCCAATCACTTTCACGGCCATCTGGGCGTCCACTGGCTGCATCAAATCAATGGCGTGGCATCCGCCTTCACCGGTGCCTCAAGTTCATGCAAGGCAACGAGCTAACCACGAGTGCGGCGGCGGTGTCACCGCAGGGGACCGGCACAACGACATTCCGGTATTGGAAATCAAGCATAATGACGACATGCCATTATTTGGATTCACTACGGAGACCTCAAGATCCAAATATGCAACGTGGACCTTCCCTTTGTCTCACGATCAGATTCCTCCCGCCATGAGGATGATGAAACTCATGAACTTCATCGGGGCGGGGCTCGGCAAAGGCTGCAAGGCCCGACACCAAGTTATCGAAGTCAAGGACCACACCACGGTCCGGGGGCTTGGCTACGTGCCAACACCGGGCGACGTCAAGGAAGACAAAGGCTCGCCGCACCAAGGCGGCGGCCGCAAGGGGAACCTCAGACGGCGGCACACCCAATCTCCGACCTTACGGCTTTGACCTCGCTCATTACTTCACGAGGCAAGCGGCGAAGCGGAGGGACCAGAGCGAGGGAGCCAAGCGGCGAAGCGAGGGGCGAGCAAACAGCGGGCGGGCGGGGACCGACGGTGGGCCCGATGAAAGATGAGAAAGAAGCGGGGATAGTCGGCACAGACTACGGGAAGAATGGAACGGCTAGCACGGGACCTCAAGCGTTTCGAGAGGACTCAAAGCTAATCCGATAAGGGGAGCGTTCCTCGACATCACGGCTCTACTGGACCAGCTGCCACCACAGTCCGGCCACGAGTACACATTCAAGGAATCCCGAGACTTGGAGGAGCAACTCAAGGTACTCTCCATGGGAAACAAGTTGTTCGGATCAGCCGTAGAGGCCACATTCGAGACAGTAAATCCAAAGCGAAGGAACCGGGAATTCATAGAAAACGCTCTCGGTGGACCGGCTCTACGAGTCTGTTTGAAGAAGTCATGGAGTTGCCCAACTTGATCGGCGGGGCTCAGGCAACGGCATGATCGCCATGATAGGGACGGCGAGCCAAGCCTCTCGATCCCGCACCCTCATCAAGCATCCGGCAATGCCCGGCTGAAGAATTGGGTAACTTTCACCGGACGAGGGCGAAGCCGGGCGGGGTGGAAGACAAGGCGGGCCCGCACCCACATCTCCTAAACCCGGTCTCAAACCCTGCGAGTCGAGTCCTTGTCGAGTCCGAGTCCTGCGAGTCATCCAGCGGCCTTACGCCAGGAGGACTATAATGTTGTAGCCAATCATGTATTCCCGTTCTTGTTTAATGAAAAGTCGACCTTTCGGAGTATCCTCTCATTGCCACTTTAACAAGCGATAAGTTAACAAACAACTTAAAAGACGTTAATAATTCAATTGATAAAGAAGCGAGACACATTAAACGAAACAAATACATTAAAAGAAGTTCTCGGCGTGTAGTTGACCGAGAGGACAACGGGCCCAGTGCCGAAGAGGTTATGACCAAAGTGAACACAGGGTCGGTGCGAGAGCCTAAAGAGACACAAGTGGGCGGTTTCTTCGCCCGATGCGAGAAAAGAAGCCACGATAAGCCTCCTCCGGGAGTATGTTGACGTGTTCGCACAGTCGTACCGGGACATGCCGAGGACTCGATCCCTCAATCGTGGAGCACGAGAATTCCCTGGATCCCGAATCCAAGCATGTCAGCGAGCGAAGGCTGCGCAAGATCAAGCCCGAGTGGTCCTTGCAAGTTAAAGAAGAAATTGAGAAAATGCTCAGAGTTGGTTTCATCGAGTGATTGAGTGCAGGCTTGGCTCTCGACATCGTGACGGTCACGAGGCCAACGGAAAGGTCGAGATGCTTTGCGTAGATTTCCGGGATCTCAACAAGGCCAGCCCTAAAGATGATTTCCCATTGCCTAACATCGACATCTTTAGTCGACGCCACGGCAAATTTGAAGTAAAGTCCTTCGTGGACGGGTTTCTTTGGATCTGACAATCAAAATGTCAGGAGGATCGAGGCCAAGGCTTGCCTTCACCACTCCATGGGGGACATGCTTGTTACACGGTCATGCCGTTCGGTCTAAGAAACGTTAGGGCTACTTACCGGCGGGCTGCAGCGCGACCCTGCTTCCATGACATGATTCTGAAAGAAGCTCGAAGTATGTCGACAGAGCATGATCATCAGCTCCGAGGGATCGGACATGCGGCACATGAGCGGATCTGAGGGAAGTTCTTGACAGACTCGAAGCGCT